>VDFB02281492.1:65627906-65969459 GCA_007258455.2 Sequoia sempervirens
TAAATTAGTTTAATTGTTGTTGAATCTTTGATATAATGTCTTATTAAGAAGTTTTTTAAGTTACTTATTCCACACTTACAAAGATAAAGGTAGCTTAGGAGTTGATACTAGTTAAAGTTCTAAAGATGTGAAGAAGAATCAAGGAAAGAGGAAGTAGAGAAGGAATTTTGCAAGAAGACCACTTGTCAGACAACCTAATGCACAAAGGTATCCCTCTTCTAATAGTGTTTTCTTTTCTTGTAACAAATATGGTCATAGAGAAACTAAATGCAAGAGCAGGATGAATTGGTTTTCTAGTTCTCTTTTTGGAAAATGTTTTGAATGAGGGAAATTTGGACACAAGGATACATAATGTAGATCTTGAGTAAGAATGATCAGTTAGGTAATGAAGAATAGGTTTGATGAAGACAAGATGAATCTTGATTCTTTAATGGATATTGCTATGTCTATAACAAATTTGGACATAGAGAAAATAAGTGTAGATCAATAAATAATGGAGGATAGTCTAATCCAAAAGGTGTTATCTGCTATAACTATAATAAACCTGGACATATCACAAAGTTTTGCAGAAGTAAGAATGGAAAGCAATCTGCTCCGATAGAGAAAAATGATCTAGTAAAGAAGATTGGAAAAGAAGAGATGAAGCAAGAAATGGATAATGTATGGAAGAAGAAAAATCAAAGACTCTAGATGTGTCTGTACCCTCATCCGTTATAGATGACCTATTTGAAATTTAGACCCAACATGGTCTTAGGGGGATTATTATCAAGGGATCATAAAAACCCCCTAGAAGAATGGCGTGTCAAAATTTGACATGTGGTTCGAATAAGAAGAATGATTGTTCAAAGGATTTGGAAAAGGATTCAAAGAAAAATATGTTGACATAAGGATTTGTAGAATGAATTAGGTTTTTCTGTGCTAAGTGAAGTTTAACAGCTTTTTGTGTTTGTCGCATTTAATGCGCTCAGGGAAAGCTCAACAGAGGTTAAATAAAATTTTGTGATTCTTTTTGGTTAATTTTTCATCTAAAGTCTTTGGAAGGTTCTCTGAAGAAATATTGAGGCGTGCTCAAAGTATTTATAAAGGGAATTCAAAGATTGATTTGGGTAATCTAGAACCCTCTCTTTCTGATTGCAAAAGAAAAGAAGAAAATCAAATTTTTTTGTTGAATTTCAAAAGAAGCATAGCAATGGATAGTGGTGTGTGTGGTGTTACCTCTCTAAAACTGAAAAAGTTCAAAGGAGAAGAATATGATCATAAGAAATTGAAATGAATTGAACTAGGGTTGAGCAAAATTGAATTGTAGAATATTAAAACCATAGGGATGGATTTATGGAGTGAATTTCCATCGATTTTAGATAAAGAGGTTTTTTTTTCTTGTTGAATCATGTCAAGAATGGAAGAATTATTTTGGAAAAAACCTATTTTATCTCGAAGGAAGCTATCAAAGCAATTATTGGTTTATGCAATGTTGGAGAACTCGCTGGAAAGAAAACTGTGAAGTATAAAGACGTGGAGGAGCTAACTAGAATCAACAAAGATCTTAGAGCATTATTGATTAATACACTTGTTGACTCGACTGTTAGGTATGTTGCATATAGTATCTCATACAAAATTTCTAGGTATCTAGAATCTTTGGAAGATAATGAATATATGTGCAAAACATATTTCTCATTCTTGTGAGAAAACCCTTGCTTTGGTATATTTGCATTAAGTTGATTCAAAGCAGGTTCTTCATCTGGGAAAAATGAATTGGAGGTTGTTATCAGTGATTCCCCTCTAGAATTGAAAAGGAGAAAAGAGATAACTGAAGACATCATTGATATTTCAAATGAAAAGGAGAAAGAGTCACAGACTAGCATTGAATCCCCTAATCCTAATGATATCCAATCTATGATAGTTGGAGGGAAAATGAAGAAGATTGGTGAATTATGGGATGTTGCCTCACCCATTGACAGACTGAAAATTGATGATGTGCTGGTAGATTAACTACTTCGAAAAGGTATTGAAGTATCAGTTGTTTCTGATTTCTTGTCAAAGAATCTGATTGAGATTGTTGAAGAAAGCATGGTGCTTGAAGGGTTGAAAGGACATAAGATGGGAATCTTGGTTGAAAGAAGATGTAAAAGGGCTATGCAGAGATTGTTGAGATAGATTGTAGAAAATAAGAAGTGTGTTAAAGAAATTTTAGACATTTACAAGTATTGTCTTCAGCGGCCTACTATTGTACACAACTTCAGAAGTAGAATTGAAGTGATTGAAGCTGAGGTGAATGAAATTGGAAAGAACTTTGACATATTTGAAGATAAAGAAGGAAAACAAAGGATAAGATTTGGTGAACTATAGGCTGAACTGATCATTACACAAAGAAGAAGAGATGATGTGATAAAGACCTTCTGGATCCTTAAAGAAAATGCTAATGTCCAGTGAGAACATCTTTCCAGAATTCTTATTGATGCTGAAGATGTTGAGAAACAATGTTCTATTGAACATTGGTCACCCTTTTTTACTCTATTGGATTGTTCAAAAGTACATGCACTAAGTTGGAGTCTACTATTTTTAACTAGAAGAAGTTTTATTTAGTTCTCAAAGAAAGGTATAAGAATGTATTCTACGTGAAGAGTGTCATCTTCACTTAATTTCTATTTTCTTAAAAATTTTGGATTGTTGGAAAATTTTGAAACCTTTATGTCACCATGTCTACACTCATTTTTGGAGACCTTTTCCATTGATGTCAAAGGTGGAGAGAGTGAAGTTAGGGCAAGAGATTGGAGTTGGAGAATTTTTTTCACATGTTTCCATCAATGAAAAATGGGGAGATTGTTGGAAAATGAGTAGGTTATCTATTTATTGTCATTGATGTCAGCATGTTGGTAGTTTTGTCTGGTACTCTAAACTGGTGCATATGACTGTCTTATCTTCTCTAGTGGTTGATCCGGTATTTTTTGGTTGTTCCTCTGGTATTCTACTCCACATTTCTTTTCGGTTGACAATCATTGATTATGGTTTTGGGAAACTATTTATGGATGTTAAATGCATGCACATTAAGAATATTATGTGTTTTGGCTCTCATATGACATTGTGGCATCCAACATAATGGTTACTTGTTGCATTGAAGACTATTCCTGGCCAACTTGTCAAGATAGTTTTGAGATGATATGAAAATCTAAAGTGTGATCTATTGTACGGTCTGGGCCAGCATATTGTGTCATGCTAATGGTCAAATTGCTTTTCAAAAATACTTTGTGAATCTGATAGTTGACATATTTTATAGTAATTTTCATCTAATTAAGCTGACCTAATTGATTTTTACACTAGTGATCAATATATATATATATATATATATATATATATATATATATATATATATAAATGTATATATATGCATGTATGGTGAATAATAGAAGGAGAAAAAGGAAGAGTATGAATGCAATGGATGAATGAATGGGTATGTGCAGGATCATGATGGGCCAAAAAGTGGCAATATGATGGGTATGTGGCTAATGACTTTTTTCTTACCCCAAATTGATGATACAAAAAGGGTTTTTAAAGGAAATTCTCAGGTTTCAAAAAATATAAATTATGCTTTACTTTGAATTTAATAAGTAATTATTATTCATTTTCTATTCAAATTATGACTAAAGTCCTAATTGATAGACTAATTGAAAAGCATCAATAGCTTTCAAATAGTATCACATTTTTGAATCCAAAACATGCCACATTCTATTTTGCATACTATAGGATTAAAAAAAGAAAAAATGAATTTCATGAAGTTTGTAAGGTGGTCAAACATACGAAGTTTTAATATTTTTTAAAAGTTCTAATAAAAAATTCATAATTAATTATTTACTTGGAAAAATTACAAAAAAATATGCATCACATTGGGACATGAGTCCTCTACTTATATCTAAAATCTTATAAAAAAATATTATCATTTTTTTGTGGTTAGGTGGTCAGACAGACATCTACTTCATATTTTTTCCCTAAAATTTAAGTACTACTACATTGAAATTTCAAATTTTCACCAAATAGATTTTTATTTTTTTAAACAAACCTAGTATTTTAGAAACTACATTCAATTTGCTACAAATTATATTCTTACATATTTTTGATATAATATAGATAACTTATTCAAATTTTTACGTCAAGTTTCCTAACTCTGATTTTTATGATTTTTTTGCCACTTAAGGACCTATTTTTTCCATGATGATTCTGCACATACCCAAATGTATGTAAGTTGTGTGAGGAAGTTGTTATTAGAAAGGAAGTAGTTGGTGAGCAAAGAGTGAAGGGTGTAGAGTTTTGAATATTGAGCATCATTGGAACTGTATCAACACATGATAGGTGCATCTTACCAGTTCATTTTAGGTTTTAAATCCTTACTCTATTTTTGTATAATATTTTGTAGGAAGTGAGCCTCTTTTTAATATACTATATAGTGTGAGCTAACCCTAATTTTTTTTTTCCTTTATAGTGTTTTCCACATAGAAAATATGGTGTTTATTGTGTTGATTTAATTTTTGTTATTCATGTTTCATGCTCATATTTAATAACAAAATAGTGTGGTTGAAGATTTGATAAGTAATTAAGTTTTAAATATAGATTTTTGTGACAACTAATTCACCCCCCTCTTAGTTTTCCTATTCCCTCTTAACATGGATTAGTGGATGATGGATTAGAATAATATTTGGAGGCTTGGAATAGATTGGTGGAAGGTTGGTTTCCCTTGTATAGGTTAAGATAAGGAAGATTAATGGAGATTTCTTAGGGATCAATGGTATAGAGTGTGTCAAATGACCCTTGATACTAAGGGGGTAGGTAGATGAATGATTGGGGCTTATGGATTGTTGGTAAGAAGGGTATGTGGGTGGTTGAATCAAGACTATGGGTGAATTGTATGGAGGATTGAGGAATTGTCTTTTGAAGTCTATGGCTTTTTGGTATTTACTAGTGTGTATTAAATGGTATTCAATTTTACTACAACTATCAAGTTCAATTGTATACATGGATGGATAACACGAAGGAATTATACTAAGCAATGTCAAATGAGGGTGCATCTATGATGAAAGACTAAAGTATGCTAGTGTAGTGCCAATGTAATTTTGTGATGATTACATGTATTATGACCTAATATGAAGACTAGACACTTTTTTGGTAAACCTAAGAAAATTTTATCAACCAAACTAAGATAGCCAAAGTAATGAATCTAATTATTAATGACCTTAAGAGGTACAAGGACTAAAATGATGACAATTGACAAGGTGGCCTCAAACTAGACATGTGATTTTAAAGATCCAACCTAAAGGACAAAGTACTAGATTGATTAAAAGAATAGATTAAGATTATAATGTAAATTTTTGACTATGGTATGATCTAAAGTTTGATAAATTGCCTAATCTGAGGTCTAAAAAAGTGGTATACAATATAATGAGACCTTATGTTTGACCTATGATGTATGCAACTAATGAAAAGGTGATACAATGGATGAAATGGAAAGATAGATCTAAAAACTTGCAAGTCTATGGTCTAATGTCAAGAATACAGTGAAAAATAAATAAAAAATAGGACTATACTAGAATTGCCTAAAAATTTAGCCAACTAGCAAATACAGTTTTCAAAGTGTTAAATGTGATGTTTAGTGAAGCAATTATGGTGTTCTTAGAATAAATTATGGTTTTTAGTGACAGTTGTGGTGAACAACTTGTTTTTTTCCTAGTTTGAATAATTTTATCAACTTTTTATTCTAGTTTTTTATGAAATTTTGATGGAAAACACAACAAAAAATATACAAATAGTGTCTTGGCTAGTCTGAACTTCAAAATCTATAATCATAATGCATATGTTTGAAGGTTATTCACCTCAATTTTTATAGGTCTAGAACAAATTGAAGACAAATCACACACATTAAACATTTGTCTATCATATGGTCAATGACACAATCCTCAAGCCCACAACTTGGAATATTTATCAACATGAGTGAGGGAAAACCTTTTAGGTTATGTTTCAAATCTTTTCTTCGAGAGAGGATGGATAGGAGCCTCTTGGAGTGGAGGGATAACCCAAATCACTCTCTCCACAAAATGCTACAAGTATAAACAAGTAACTTATGTAACGCCAAGGATTTCTATCTCACTCAAGGGAGCCATATGTTATGTAACTTCTTAGGTAAAATGCACATCCCCCACACCTAGTGTGATGCTAATAAATCATAAAGGGAGGGCCTCTAACTAGTATTTCTCTTAGTCGCAACTCAGAGATATACCTCCCAACAAGAAGAATAGCTAAGTAACACTTGGTTATTTTTAAGCGCCAAATGAAAATGCGAGAGTTGAAAAGACACTTGATGAAAATTGTTTGTTCTTTTGAAGACCTATGAGTATGAAAAATGCAAGATTAATTTTAAACCAAATGAGTATGAAATTAAAGATTAATTTTAAATGAAATGAGTGAAATATTCAATGTTGTTTGTTTTAAACCCATGAGTGATATATGTAAGTTTTGGTTAGTTTTAAGATAAATGAATGGTGGTTAATTTTAAGCCTAATGAGTGTGAAATAATATTGCAAAATGAAAGTTCCTATCTAGAAAAAAAATGCAAGAAAGGGGTTAGCAACTCCAAATGGAAAATCTCTCCTCCAATCTAAGCCATACATTGTAAACCAAAGATCAATAGTAGAAAAAACCTTACTCTATTGAATGCAAAAGACATAATCTCAAAATTACCAATCAAATGCAAGATACTGAGAAACAGGCAATTCCAGTGTAGAAACTGGCAAATGCAGCTCACTAGCTTTTGGAAAATACAGTGCAAGAAAGAACGACTATGATATCTAGAATAGAAACTATGGTGAATGAATGTGGTGAAGCCCTCAAAAATTATGGTGAATCCCTAATCAATTATGGTACACAAACCTCAAGTTATGAAATCACCAAAATCTACCCACATTTGAAAAAACCAAAACTTGATATGATGTAATAATGATGTTAGGAGATGAAAACCAAAACCAAAAACTAAAATGCAATAAAAAAACCTAATGGAACTAGCAAAATTTTTAAGTTCCATCTTAAGTCCTTATTTCATTTTGTTGGGCTGACACCTGAGGGCTTATGATTCTACTTTTATCACTGTTGAAGGGTTATTGTATTGCTTCAGAGTCCTTTCTTATCAAACCCTTGGCTCTGAATACATGAAAAATAGTCTATTTCACTATTGACTTCTTGTTTCCCAATTTTGGTCACATTAAAACATCATATGCCATCCACTATCATCAGGTAACTGGTCCCCCATTCCTAGCTCTGAGTATCTTAATTTTTATAAGGTTAAGTAAAGATCCCTTTTTTCCTTTACATCCTTTGCATTTTATGAATTAAGAGTTTTGAGCCCTTGTTGTTGTATCATCCTAGAGGGTACCCTCCAATAGAACAACTTATGAGCACATATCTAAAGGTTTTCACTTAAGTCTCATCAGCCTTTTATCCTTATCACTCATCACTGATTACTTCAGAGGTGTACTTTCTCAATTGATGACACGTGATGAGCAGTACATCTTTATTTTCACTCATTGTGAATAACTATTGGAGCTTTTTATATTAATTCACAATGAGCGATGTTCCTTATATTGTTGAGGGGTCACTTATTGCTAATGGATTTTGAGCCTTGAGTATTGTAGTAGCGATAAGTGATGTCCTCTAGCCTTATGTTCTTATTTTTATCGCTCATCGCGGATGGTCATAAAATGATAAATTTCAATTAGCAATGAATGATATGATGGATTTCCCTTGCATCGTGTATCATGGATATGTTTTAAGTGCTAAGTTCTATATTAGCGATATGTGATACACAATTACCACTATCAAGATCTCATCGCTAATTGATTGAAAACTGTATGAGGAGAATTAGTGATGGGTTATGGCCTATTGATTTTGTACTTTATCACTCATTATGTACTCATTCCGAAGCTTATGTTTCAAAATAGTGATGAGCGATGAGTTTCAATGAAAATTTTCTTTCGCTAATTTGAAAAGATCTTATGTGCAATGTCTTTTGTACCATTAATTTTCATGTAGGTTTACATGTCTTAATCTGGTTTCTTTAGTATATCTCTTGTCACTAATAGGATTCAAGGTGGGAAGTTTCAATTGGGGATGTGCAATGGGAAAATGAACATGATCAAGGATGAGCCATAGATCCAAGGGCTAATATTTCATCGCATGGATGCTTGCATCACTGATGAGGTCAATGAAGGACAAGATGTATTAGCAATAGGTAACAATTATTGCTAGGAAAGGGAACATGATAAAATCCTACATACATCATATAAAGCAAAAAAGAAAGTAGCAGGATGGATGGAGAATTTTTGATCTAGCTTTAAAACAAGATGATGCAATGGACTAAAATTCATCATGGTAATATTCTCAATGCTTATTGTAACCTAAAAATTTGGGTGAGGCAAGTTATGAGCGATGAAGTGTATGAGGAACTACTCTTTTCAAAATGTTGGTTGATGTACTTCATCGATATTAATGAAGGAGCACACATTAGGTTGGAAATGCATGTTAATTTCCAGATCACGTATTATTAATCAAGATTAATGGAGGATGTGGTAACATTTGAGGTGGAATTGCGTTTTTCTAGGAACAAGTTGCTAATGGTCAAAAAATGATGCTCATGATTGCCATAGATAAAGTTTTAAATGCTTTAAGGTTGACAACCTAGATTCAAAGTTGAGCTGCTAAGTTATCAACTCACTTGTTCAAGGAGTTCTTGAATCATTAATTCTTGCATAATCCAAAATGTCTATTTAATGTCAATTTTTCATTGTTCATCTACACCATCTTTCTAGTCTGTTGTGAATGTGAGGTGTGGGTTAGTGAAGAGTGTGAAGGTGTTAATTTTCACTGAGTTGAATAGTGAATGTTCTTATCCTAGGTGAGTTAGTTTTCAATTGGTCTCTCTATTGTTTCTTCTCTAGTGTATATAGGAATTCCTTCTCTAGTACTAGGTGCAATTTTTTGGGTTTGTAGGTGTATTTCCTTCCATATTTGATTCAAATTCTTTTGTATTGTCAAATTCTATTCAAGGGAAAGACTAGTGTTCTAGTTTAGCCCATTAGGAGGTCTAGTCGGCTTAATGTGTTTGAATGCTATGAGGATATGTCTATAACTGAGCAAGAAAACTAGCCATCCCCTAAAGTTTCAAGGGGTAAGAGGAGGGATCGAGGTCATAAGAAGAAAGTAATTGTTTATATTACATACAACTCAAGAAATAGGACCATTCCAAAAGAAATGGTCAAGTTTAAAGGAAAGGAGTTGGCTCAACTAGTGAAAAAGGCTAGGAAAAAATACAAGGGTCATAGAGCCTACCTAGGAAAAATTAATTATCCCATTGTGCTCTCTGATAGTCCTTCAGATGCTAAAGGTGACACTGACTCTTGATATGGGCATTTTCTTCTTTCTCTGGTACCATATGGGAGCTTTGATGATGATGTGGTGATGGTTCCTAAAATTTGGTTGAGAACAAGGAGTGGTCGAGCATTCTCTAATGTTGAAGACTCAGAATAAGGTCTTCTTTTTGTTTTTGTTTTCAATGAAACCATGGTCTTTGCATAGGAGGTATTTGTTTCAATGTGTCCTTAGTTTTTGTCTTTACTCTTCCATGTTGATGTTGAGGTATGCCACCTAATATGATACAAAATATTTTTGTTCAAGTGTCAATGTGGCAACAATAACTAATATCCTACACATGTGTTTTGTCTTTTTTCCTCCCCTGTTCTCAAATGATTGCATGAAACTGCCTAGGGATTTTTTCAAGGATGTCATCAAAATTAGGTTTTTGAAAATGAAATGAAATTGTAACTCAGTTGGATGCTTGCTGGCTCCCCTATTTATAAAGGGTATTTCATGGCTCAAGTTAGAGAGTTTAGAAATTTTGAGTCCGAAAAAGCTCTAGGTGAAAGCTATGCTCAGGGATAAAATATAATCTAAATAGATAAATTAGTGAATATATCAGAAGCCAATATAGGGAAAAAGTTATAATGTATGAAGATCTTAAATATAGTTTTACAAAGAAATATGAGTAATGAAGGAGAATGTGAGTTCTAAAATATTTCTCTCCTATGTATTTTTCTTCCAAATTATGAATGAAATTGTTAACTATAATTTCATTTCTCTTTTGTCATTTGCACTGAATGAATGGGTTTAATTGTGTTTCAATTTAATGAGTTGATTAAATTGTAAAATGAGACCATTAGTTTGTGGGAAAGGAATATATGATTTGGTAAGGAAGAAATATTTTAAACACATCGAGAGTTAGATGCCACAAAGTGGCATGCTGATAGTCCATTTATTTTTTATGTTCAATTACAATTGTAGTACAAATTGATTGCAAACTATGATTGCATTGTTCCCTTAGATAGGGCACTAGTTGTTCTATTATTCTATATCATGGTTGATTGAGCTAGTAATGAATCTATCTAAAGATTTAAAATGGAAATTAATTTTTAACATACTTTAAATTACATTTCACCAACCTTCAAGTATCAGCATATTCCTTGAAACAAATATAAATTTCATAAGAGGTCTGCCAAACCTTAGATAATGTTGGTTCCTTGAGGAATAAATTTGTGTGAGGAAATGCTCTTGACCAAGTTGAGATATTATGAGAATAAATAGGAATACCCTTTGGGTCTCACAGAACCCAAAGAGAAGTGAGGATGCAAATGCCTCACTTTAGTGTTGGCCAATCCTCAAGCTTGCTGATAATTGAGTTTTGGAAAATTCATAGGTAAGGATTGAGATTAAGTTTGGTTCTTAAAAAATAACCAACAGAAATGGCGACTCCATTGGGGAATCTACTTGGGAAAATATTTTTAGTACATCAATTTTCCTTGATAGAGTCATAGACGTTCTTAATACAAAGTTCTCACTAATAGTGAATGGTGACTCTAAAGAACTCTGTACCAGTGAAATTATTGAAGTACAAGGAATCTTAAAGTAAAAACAACTGGTGGAAGTGACTTCATATGGTTGAAGTTTTATCCTCTACAAAGCAGGTGGTGACTCTATGAAAAGAACTTGATAAAGTGGAATATCTATAAATATATCTAGGTAATTTTCCTTGTTTTGACTTAAAAGAAGAAATAATTATGTATGAAATCCATTTTAGAAATGTGGAAGAAATACTTTATTCCTAATTCAGTGAGTTAAAGTACTAAGTAAATGGAATAGTGATGGTTATGTTGTATACATCTGAGTTGAAATTTGTGATATCTAAATGGAATGGAAGAAGTATGCTTATTTTTGTAGTATGCCTTTGAAAGGTGTTAAGAGATAAACTACATTTGAGCTAGAAATTTACTATAGGGTTAACATTTGAAGAGTAAGGTACAATAGAGATACACTGTTCCCCTATATTCTTTGGTAAAATATCAAATACAAATATTCCAGTCATGCAATCCCTAAAATACCCTCAAAGGAAATTCTCTATTGAGAGATACAATTCTTTGATCTTTGAAGGTATCAGAGGTTTCCCTAACAAAATTCCTAATGATATTAGGAAACAAGTACCAAAGTTTATAGGGAAAAAGTTTGAGTCAACTTCCAAAAACTTAAATGCATTCATAGATGTGATGGGTGATTTTGAAATAAATCATGAGGATTATGTCATGACGTTGTTTGCTCAATCATTAAAACATGATTCTTGAGACTGGTGCTCATATCTATGAGAATGTTCTATAGTTTGATGGGATGCTTTTATCATAACATTTATAGAACAATTTGGTGAAAGGATTAGCCCCAATGAGGTAAGAAGAAAATTTATGGAAATCAAACAAGTGAAAGAAGAGTTAGTTCCCTCTTTTAATCTTAGATTCATGAAAGCAATAAATGATATTCCTAAGTATTTGAGACCTAGTGATGCAGAGTGTTTAATTACATATCTAGGTGCTTTTGACAATAAAATGAGATATTTGATAAGGGATAAAGATCCTACAACATTGGAATAGGAATATTGTATTGCTATGGACATATAAAATACTATTAAATACTCAATGATGAAAGGGTATATGGCTGCAAGTGTTTGTTCTCTTGGTACACATTATAAAGATGAAATAAATAGGAAAGAAAAGGATGATCAATGTAATGGTAATCTTAATGTTTCATTTTGTTCATTCTCACAACATATTGATCTTGAGCAGAGTCAATATAGTTTTCAGAAGTGTTCAAATAATAATGATCATGAATTGATAATTCAAAGATTGTCTAGCATGAAGAAGGGTGAAAAGGAATCACCATACAAATTAGTAGCAAGGTTTTTGGATTATTTGTTTAATCCCTAAAAGGTTGAGACCTAAAGATTCAGTTTATATTGACATATTTTGTGACATCTATGAGCCAAGTCTTACTACCTTTCCTAAGGAATTAAAGCCTCAAAATTTTGATCAAATAATTGATTGGATTAGAATTGTTGAGGAAGAAAAGTATGACTATGAACAAATAGTGAGGTTTCAAAATGGAAAGAGTGCTAACCTTAGTAACAAAGATCAAGAGTTCACTCAAAGGATAACTAGGGATGTTTATGAGGGTAAATGTATGCATAACAATATAAATGATGATATTTTCATATTTGCAGATATTGTTGGTGTATTATTTGAGGCTGATAAATAGGGTAATGAAGGTGAAAATTTTAGTTACTCTCATAAGGGGTAAAAATTTATGTGATAGGAAAACATGAAAGCCCCTTTATTGCTCCAAGAATTTGACTATATCAATACTCATGAAATTCTACCTTTACTAGTAGATAAACATATTGCAAATGATAGACTCTTGCAAACTACTCTAACTATTCCAAAATCAAAGCATCCTGATGATCTTATTGGTTTTAAATATGGATAAAAGAGTGCTTATCTTCAGACTCTATAACTTGATTTTAATAATGAGATGGTTATAAGCAGTTAGTAGGGTTTGGTTTCTCAATGTTACATGAAGCAAAAATAGGATATGTAGATCTTGATATAGAGATAGAAATGGTTGGTTTTGACCAAAGTTATACTGAAGAAGGAAATGAGAAAATCTACTTAGATGAACAAAAGTTATTTCATCATGAATCAGTAGACATATCATTTGAAAAAATAGTTCAAAACCCCACTTCTGATCATATCAATTTTGAGTTAGTTCATCCATATTTTGAAGAAAAAAAAATTCCTGCCAAAAGATGATAAATGGGAAGAAAAATTAATTTATGATATTGGTCCTGAAACAAAAATCATTTTTGATATCTAGAATGATATAAATGATGCCTTTTACAAGAAGGATTTTTCTTTAAGAAAGAGTGAAAGTTCTCTAGATTATGAGAAATTGATCTTTCAAGAAAATGAAGTATTGGGCATCATAATTGATTTATATTGTTCTAAGGAATATGAACACCAACTTGAAAAGGAGCATGTGTATCAGTATTTTTTGTTTATTGCACAAGATGGGTATGATGTTGATCCAATTCAATTTGATATCATTCAAGTGGACTATGAATTTTTCACTTTTCTAAACCAATTAAGTGATCATTTGATGAAAAATAATGATAAGTTGAATTAGGTGGAGTGCTACACTAATCATATATTCTAGTTAACACCTGATTTCAACACATAGAGGGACATAAAAGAGAGAAATAAGTGCAAGATCATGTACACATTTATAATGGTTGAACACATCAGTTACAACATGATCAGCTGGTGGAATCTTCATGGTAATGTTTTTGGGCATGGTGCAAAGAGTGGAAACTAGGGTTTTTGACAGAGTTAAACACCAATTTTAAGATTAATATGTCCCTGTGTCTTATATAAATACTATATATATGTTGTTTGGTTTTCATTCTCTTGCTTTGTCCTTGGTTTTTTTTTCTATTCTTGGTCAACTTCACTTGAGATTCTGGATTCTCACTCTATTCACTGAGGAATAGATGTCCCCAACTGGAGCAACTGATGGAACTTGCAAAATTTCTATGTTCCATCTCAAGTCCTTGTTTCATTTTGTTGGGTTGACATTTGAGGGCTTAGGGTTATGCTTGTATCACTATTGAAGGGTTATTGTATTGGCTTGGAGTCCTTTCTTATGAAACCCTTGGCTCTAAATACTTGAAAAATAGTCTATTTCATTGATGACTTCTTGTTTCCCATTTTTGGTCACATTATAAAATCTTATGCCATCCACTGTCATTGGGTAAATGGTCCACCACACCTAGGTTAGAGTACCTTAATTTTTATAAGGTTAAGTAAAGAGCCTTTTTTTCCTTTACATCCTTTACATTTTATGACTTAGGAGTTTTGATCCCCTATTTCTGTATCATCCTAGAGGGTCCCCTCCATTAGAACAACTTAAAAGCATGTGTCTAAAGGTTTTCACTTAAGTCCCATCAACCTTTTATCCTTATCACTTATCACTACTGATTACTTCAGAAGTGTATGTTCTCAATTAGTGACAAACAATGAGTGGTATATATTTGGTTTTGCTCATCAAGAATAGTTGTTGGAGCTCTTGATATCAATTCGTGATGAGCGATGTTCCTTATATCATTCAGGGATCGCTTATCATTAACGGATTTTAAGCCTTGAGTATTGTAATAGTGATAAGCGATGTCCTCTGGGATTGTGTTCTTATTTTCATCACTCATCACAGATGGTCATGAAATGATAAATTTTAATTAGCAATGAGTGATATGATGGATTTCCCTTGCATTGTGTATTACATATATGTTTTAAGTGCTAAGTGGGTATGTGCAGGATGTTCATGGAAAAAATAGGCCCTTAAGTGGCAGAAAATTTAGAAAAATAAGAGTTAGGCAACTTGACATAAAAATTTGAATAAGTTATCTATATTATTTCAAAAATATGTAAGAATAGAATATGTAGCAAATTGAATGTAGTTTCTAAAGTACTAGGTTTGTTTTTTTTTAAATCTATTTGGTGAAAATTTGAAATTTCAATGTAGTAGTACTTAAATTTCAGTGAAAAAATAAGATGTAGGTGTTTTCCTGACCACCCTAACCACAATAAAATGATAATATTTTTTTATATTATTTTAGATATAAGTAGAGGACTCATGTCTCAATGTGATGCATTTTTTTTTGTAATTTTTTTCCAAGTAAATAATAATTATGAATTTTTAATTACAACTTAAAAATAAATAAAAAAATTGTATGTCTAACCACCTTAACTTGGTCAAAAATTCATGAAATTAAATTTTATTTTTTAATACTATAGTATACAAAGCATAGAATGTGACACATGTTTTAGATTCAAAAAATTGGATACTGTTTGAAATCTATAGATGTTTTTCAATTAGCCTATCAATCAGGACTTTAGTCATAGTTCAAATATAAAATGAACAATAATTATTTATTAAATTTAAAGTAAGCATAATTTATATTGGTGGAAAGTTGAGAATCTCTTTTAAAAACCCTTTTCGTTTTATCAATTTTAGGTACAAAAAAGTTGTCAACCACATACCCATCATATCGCCACTTTTTGGCCCATCATGATCCTGCACATACCCAAGTTCTATATTAGCGATATGTGATACACAATTATCACTATGAAGATCTCTCATCACTAATTGGTTGCAAACTGTATGAGGAGAATTAGCGATGAGTGATGCCCTATTGCTTTTGTCCTTTATCTCTCATCGTGTATTCATTCCAAAGCTTAAGTTTCAAAATAGTGATGAGCAATTGGGATTCTCTAAAAAGTTTATTTTGCTAATTTTAGAGGATCTTATGTGTGATGTATTTTGTATCATTGATTTTCATGTAGGTGTATGTGTCTTAATCTAGTTTCTTCACTATATCTCCCATCGCTAATAGGATTTAAGGTGCAATTTTTTAATTAGCAATGTACAATGGGAAAATGAAAGTGATCAAGGATGGGCCATAGATAGAAGGGATGATATTTCATCACATGGATGCTTTCATCACCGATGAGGCTAATGAAGGATGAGATGTATTAGCAATAGGTAACGAATATTGCTAGAAAAGGAAACATGGTAGAATTTGGTTGACATCGTATAAATAAAAAAGGAATGTAGTGGGATGGATGGAGAACTATTGATTTGGATTTAAAAAAAAGATGATCCAATGGACCAAAATTCATTACAGTAATATTCTCATCATTGTTTCTACCCTCAAAATTTGGGTGACGATAGTGATGAGTGATGAAGCATATGAGGAACTATTCTTTTCAAAATTTTGGTCATATGTACTTTGTCAATATTGATGAAGGAGAAAAAATTCAGTTGGTGATGCATGTTAACTTTCAGATTGCATATGATTAATCAGATTAAGGGAGGATGTGGAAAATTTTGAGGTGGCATTGTTGTTTTCTAGGAACAAGTTGCTAATGGCCAATAAATGATGCTCATGATCACCCTAGATAAATTTTTAAATGCTTTAAGATTGATGGCCTAGATTCAAAGCCAAGCTACTAATTTATCAACTTGCTCACTCAAGGAGTTCTTGAATCATTAATTCCTGCCTGCTCCAAAATGTCTATTTAATGTTGATTATTTGTTGTTCATCTTCACCATATTTCTAGTTTGTAGTGAATGTGAGGTGTGGGTTAGTGTAGAGTTTGAAGGTTTTAATTCTCCCTGAGTTGAATAGTGAATGTTTTTATCCTAGGTGAGTTAGTTTTCAATTGGGCTCTCTATTTTTTATGCTCTAGTCTATTTAGGAATTCCTTTTCTAGTATTGGGCGAAATTTTATAGGTTTGTAGTAGTATTTCCCTACAACTTTGATTTAGAGTCTTTTTAATTGTCAACTTTTGTTCATGGGAAAGACTAGTGTTCCAATTCATCTCGTTAGGAGGTCTAGTTGGATTAATGTGTTTGAATGATATGAGGATATGTATATAGCTAAGCAAGAAAACCAACCATCCCTTGAGGTTTCAAAGGGTAAGATGAAGGATTAAGGTCATAAGAAGAAAGCAATTATTCAAAGTACACACAACATGAGAAATAGGACTATTCTAGAAGAAATGGTCAAGTTTAAAGGTAAGGAGCTAGCTCAGCCAGTGAAAATGGCCAAGAAAAAAGACAAGGGTCATAGAGCCTGTTTGGGAAAACATAATTATCCCATTATTCTCTTTGATAGTCCTTCGGATGCTGAAGGTGGCAATGACTTGGGATATGGCCAATATATTCTTTCTCTGGTGCCATATGGGAGCTCTGATGATGAATTGATGATGGTTCCTCCAATTTCATTGAGAACAAGGAGTGGTAAATCATTCTCTAATGCTGACAACTCTGAATAGGGTCTTCTCCTTGTTTTTTATTTGATGACACCATGGTCTTTATATAGGAGGTATTTGTTTCAATGTGTCTGTGGTTTTTGTCTTTTACTCTTCCATGATAATGTGGAGGTCCTTCAACTAATCTGATATAGAATATTTTTGTTCAAGCATGAACGTGCAATAAGTAATATCCTACACATGTGTTTTGTCTTTTGTCCTCCCTTGTTCTCAAAAGATTGCATGAAACTTCATAGGGAGCTTTTCAAGGATGTAGTTGAAATTAGCTTTTCTAAAATGATTCAACTAAATTGTAACTCAGTCAAATGCTTGTTGGATCCCCTATTTATAAAGGGGATTTCATGGCTAAAGTTAGAGTGAGTTCAAAATTTTTGAGCCCGAGAAAGGTCTAGGTGAAATCTATGCTAAGGGAGCAAATAAAATGTAAATAGATAAATTAGTGAATATATTAGAAGCTATTGGAAAAAAATATACTATATGAAGATCTTAAATATAGTTTTACAAAGCAATATCATTAATAGAAGAGAATATTAGTTCTAAAATATTTCTCTCCTATGTATTTTTTTTCCAAATTATGAATGAAATTGTTAATTATAATTTCATTTGTCTTTTGTCATTTGCACTGATTGAATGGGTTTCTTTGTGCTTCAATTCAATGAGTTAATTAAATGATAAAATGGGACCATTAGTTTTTGGGAAAGGGATATAGGATTTGTTAAGGAAGTAATATTTTAGAAACACAGAGAGTTAGATGCTACAAAGTGGCATGTTGATAGTCCAATTCTTTTTGATGTTCAATTATAATTGTAATACTGATTGGTTGCAAACTATGACTCCATTGTTCCATCAGATAGGGCACTGGTTGTTCTATTAGTTTATCTCATGGTTGACTTGTCTAGTAATTAATCTGGCCAGAGATTTAAAATGGAAGTGAAATCTTAACATACTTTAATTTACACTACACCAACCTTCAAGTATCAACGTATTCCCTGAAACAAATAGAAATTTCATTAAAGGTCTTCCAAGCCTTGATCATGTTAGTTTCTTGAGGAGTACATATATGTGAGAAAATTATCATGATCAAGTTGAGATATTACAATAATAAATAGGACTACCCTCCTGGGTCTCACAAAGCCCACAAAGAAGAAGTGAGGTTGTAAACGCCTCACTTAAGTATTGGCCAATGCTCAACCCTGTTGATAATTGAGTTCTAGAAAATTCATAGGTAAGGACTAATATTAAGTTTGGTTCTTAAAAAATAATCAACAAAACCCAAAAATAAATTTTAAAAAATGATTTTTCTAAATTCTGGATAGATGCATCATTTTGGCTGGTGACTACGGTGAACTGGTTTTTCACGAATGTGTCGTTTTGGCTTGTGATTGTGGTGCAAGCCTAAAACTTCAAAATTTCTAAAAATTTCTTCCAAGTCTAGTTAGATTCATGTCAAGTTCACCAATGTAATATATTGTAAAATTTAGGTTAAGGTAATATTGTAGTAATAGAAAAAGTATCCCTTTTTTGTTAGTTTGGGAATAATTAAAATGAACCTAATGTTTCCTTTACTTATTGTTGTAATGTGTTTTACACATTCTCATTAAGTTTAAGGCCCTTCTAAACTAAATAGACTTAATGGTGCCTTATTTAGGGTTTTGTAAACTATATCTTTACACTTTCACATTAATCTAGGGCCTTATTAATTAGTTGATCTTAACTAGTCCCTTTAATTCAAATCCATGCCTAATCTATTATAGATTCTAAGGGATAAAGCCTAACACTCTTAAATAATATTACACAACATTTAATTTTGTAAAGTATGTGTCCTAGGCTAGTGAACTAGGACCCATTTTCCACTTGGAAAATGGGTCCTCACTAGGTCCTAGGACCCCCTTTTACATAAAATTTACACCCCCCAAAGTGTTTCCTAGTTAAGTGTGCTAGGACCCATTCACCACATGGCGAATGGGTTCTCACTTAACTTAGGACCCCCTTTGGAATATTATTTTGGTGGTACTTTTATGATTTGAAACTCAAGATATGATGTTAGTTTGTGTTATTTGAATTTTGAGAATTAATCTTAAGTTATGTATAAATATAAGGTTATTTCACATAGTTTCATCTAAGCATCTAGAATTTTATGAGAAATAAAGAGTACTTTTATAAGAGAATTCAAGAAGGCATTCAAAAGGAATATTTGAAGAAGTTTATTGCAACAATCAAGATATCAATCATAATGTTAAAGTCATGTATGGTGTTGAGCTAATGTGATGATGTAGCATTGAAGATCCAATTCAAGCATTGCTCCATATCAAATTTCAAGTTCAAGATCTACAATCATTGAGGTCACTTCATACTAAGTTTCAGATTTATAATATAAGGTTCAATTGAGGATTTGTGAGTAGTGAAATTTCTTTGTTCATTCATCTCTCCTTTTATACATTATTTCATTCCAAGGTTTGATTACCAAAATGGGGTTTGACCAACGAAAACCCCTATTCTCTAATAATAAAAAAAAAAATTCCTCGCCTCTTTGATATCTAATTGTAAGTTTTAGGTTGAATATCAATTGGAAAAAAAAAAAGTTGTCAAAGTTGAAAAGTTGCAAATTTTTCATGTTTCTTGCAAGATCATAGAAACTGGGCTGAATTTTTTTTTGAGATTCTAACAGTGCCTTGTCAGGATTTGGAAGTGCAAACATTGAAGAATAGAACCCAGAAATAATTTTTCTAGAACCCTAGCTAGGACGCATTCACTACCAAGCTAATGATTCCTTAGTAAGGCCCAAAAAATTACTTTTTTCAATAGGTACACAAAAAAACTAGATCTAATCCACATCAGGATGGACAAACGATTGAAGCTTGATCTGATTCTCTCTTTTCTTCTTCGTTCTTTCCTTTTCTCCCTTTCATCTTTGGTAGTGTATGATTGTTCTTATCGCTACTCTTTAGATAATTTCTATGTGTGTTCCTTTGTGGTTATGTTTGGTTTTCTATGAGATCTTGATCTTGGGGGATTGATCACCCCTCTTAATTATTGTTGTCTCATCTTTCTAACATGAGTGCACTTAGATCCCTGTTGATGTGTGTGTTTGGCTACTTAATGTGAGTTTGAAGTAGCTTCTTCCTCTCACTAAAGTGGCGGATAAATGTAATGTAGAAAAATGGATCTTTGGACATTTTTACACTCATTTGGGTCCTTGTGGATGTTGGCTTAGTTTTTCCTTGTTTAGTGTTGTAATGTAGTCAACACATTTACATTAGATCTTGGGCCATTGTGAATTAGTAAGAATTTTACAATTCCTTGCAAAAGTGTTGTGAAGTGTTGTAACACACCTTGACACTTTTCTAGGATCTTATTAGTATACTTCACCTAGATAACCTCATTGCATCACTTATCAAGCCTTATTTCAAAGTGTTGTAACAATTTTTCACACTTTTCTAGGTTTTTCATTAATAATTTTACCTTTCTTATGCTCCAATTGGCCTTATTTTATACTTACTAGCCTTACTTATGTGTATTTTTGAAAATAATCCTAATAAAAATCATTTAAAATATCTAAATTCTAACACCCACTTAAAATTCCTTAAGTGGGACCCATTCATCATTAGGGGAAAATGAGTCTCCTTTAGCACAAAACTCAAAATCATTTCAAATTTCTAGCAGGTTTTTATTTTCTAAGATCTAAGATCAGCCTATGATGTTGTGTTTTGGGGAATTATTGCATAATTATGTATAAATATAGGGTTATTCCACTCATTTCACCCCTAATCATTCAATCAATTAATCAATTGATCACTTAGGCATTCTAAGCATTTCAAGCATCTTCAATTCTACATCCATTGGAACTATTAATTGCACATCTGTAGAATTATACTTCAAGGGTTTGGTGAGTTGTAGCATTGTTTGTGTTCATTTTGAACAGTAGATTTTAGATGTAGGTGCTATGACTTTCTTGCTCAATTAGGGTTTTTCACCTAAAGGAGAGAGACAAACCCCCAAAATCTAGGTGGTCCACTCAAACTAATGCAAGTACAATGAAAATATGCCTAAATGCACTGATCTAAATGTAATAAACTAATAAAATGGATTGATTATTTATGCAAAATCTAATAAATATGATGTGTTTGTAAACACACTGTGATACGCAAACAAGTATAAAAAGATGAATAAGAATGCAAATGGAACAAAATAGAAAGTTACAAGACTGAATGTTTGCACCTATAAACCCAGTGGTGATTAGAAAATACTCTTAAAAAATAGAAATGTTGACTTTTTGACTGACTGGGACTCATTCGCCACCCTAGGTGAATCAGTCCTAGACTAGGGTTTCTACCCAGAATCCTATTTCTACCAAAATGGTACTAGAATCTACAATCTATTCTGAAAGGAACCTCTAGTGGGACTCATTCGCCATCCATGGTGAATTATTCCTTTTTTTGTTTTCTAAAAATTCAAGTTTGAAATATTCACTTTGTCTCCTGCACAACACTGCTTGACAAAAACCTAGATCTGAATCTCTGAAAACACCTATAAAATAGCTTTAAATTTGTTTTCTAATGTGGGGTTTTTCTTGGTCATGTTGCAAGGTGTGACCCTTGGTCTTCCTTTCAACACTAAGTGCTTGGGTTTGTGACATGGTCTAACCGCGTCCTATGGTTCTTAACCGAAGCTTGTATTCGACATCGACAGGTTGATCTTTTGGTGCAACAACAAGTCCAACAATTGGTATCAGAGCTAGTCATAGGTTCAAACCCCATGCTTGTGCTGGGGAGATTGTTGCAAGGTGTGACCCTTGGTCTTCCTTGCAACACTACGCACTTGGTTTTGTGACATGGTCTAACTGCTTCCTATTGTTCTTAATTGAAGCTTGTATTAGGAATTGACAGGTTGATCTTTTGGTGAAATAGAAATTCCAATAGGTCAAACCCCTAATTTGGTAATTAAACCTTGAATGGACAAAATCTGCATAAAACCCTATCCCTAAGTGTTTCTAAGACTAGGAAAATATGAAGTAAGACAAAACCCTTTTCTAATGTGCTATAATAAGATAAGTAAAGGTGATTTCAATGATGCAAGACTTCAACCCAAGAAACCCTACAACATTTCAAAAGAATGTAAATGAAATAAAAACCTTAAATATGAAGATAGAGAGAAAATGTAAGATGGAATCACTTTGAAAACAAGTCATAAGGTGTGATTTGATGGCTAGTTGCATCTCCTCAACCTAAATTTCTCCATAATTCTCCATAGGCATCCATGATCAACTCTTTGCAATGTTGGATCTTAAATGAGAAGTGAGCTTGAAGACCTGCAAAAACCCTATCTCGTTGTCCAAAAGCTTCAACTTTGTTGTAGTAATGCTAATGAAACTTCTTCTGGAAGATTCTCAATAGTTGACTTTTGAATTTGCTTTGTAACAATGAATAGGAGATGTGAAAAATGACCTAAATGTGTATTTATAGGCATTAGTACCTAATTTTCTTGTTAATTAGACCTAAGAGGCTAACATCCACTGAAAATTTGAATTAAGTCAATGAAATTCTTGCTCAAAATTGAAATTTACCCCAAAAGGGACTCATTTGCCACCCTTGGAAAATGGGTCCCACTTGTGATTTTTAGAGGTGGGTTTTCGAAATATGAATGAATTAAGCATTGTTTGTCAGGATTTATATGATTTTAAAGTGAAACGGGCCTCTAGATCATAAATAATGGGTCTTAGGGGTCTATAAATGTTCTTTTCAAGAATTATTAATGCAAGGCTATTCAAAAGTAGGTCCAAATGAGGCATGAAACTATCTCTTTTTCCAAGAGCATCCAATTTTCTATGTCACACATTCATCATTCTCTTTTCATATTTCATTTTATTTTCAAGGGTTTAATTACCAATCTAGGATTTGACCTAGGAAAAACCCTATTCACTAACCCTCAACAATTTTTCCCTCTCTTTGCATGTGATTTGTAGGTCTAGGTTGCATATTTGTCAAAAAGAAAGATTGGAAAATTTGTCAACAAATTATCAAAGTAATTCAAAGTCATCAAAGTCCTAAATGAAGCTTGGAGAACACCTACAGGTGAAATTTGATAGTTTTTAATCCATAAACTATTGGACTCAATGAATACTAAGAGGGGGGGTGAATCATTGTTCCACAAATTTAAACTTTAAATATAGATCTTAAACAATTAACAACACATAAATAGAAGTAAAGATGCAAGCACATGTAAAATATACTCAAAACACCATAACACCAATATTTTTATGTGGAAACCTTGCTAGGGGAAAAACCACAGTGGAGATTAATCCACAATTTATATACTCTATTAAAAATATGAAGAAAAGGGAATGCACATTCATTCAGGCACACTTCCTGGAGCTCACTGCTCAAAAAAAGGAAGGCTCACTACCTTACAAAATGTTAGAGATTACAAAAAAATAGAACTGAGAAAATAGTATCTACAAATTCTTGGTTTCAGTTCCAGTGAAGCTCATAAATCAAGTTCTAAACCTTATGTCAGACTCTGTACTTCGCTTTTACTATATCACCAAATCCTCTTCTATACCACCAAAATTTTCACATATGATCTTCTGATATTCACATACCCAACTTCTCTGCCCTATAACTGCTCTCATATATCTCATGCAGACAAAATGAACTACCCAAACTCGCATAAATACCTGCTATCAAGAATTCAAACACTATATGTCAGCTTCACACAAAATATAATATTCTCTACATGTCAGCTTCAAATCATAAATATTTTTTGATGTGTTCCCACACACGTCAGCCAAAGCAAAGCTAGGACCCAAAATAAAATTCTCAAACATAGAAACAATTAAACAATCATCCCTTATACATCCACAACATGATTCATTGATTAGGTCAGCCATAATGAACAAATAGACATAAAATCATTATGTCGAATCTCTTTACTCATACATGGATTAATGCAACATCACAAAACTTACCAATAAGGTACCATACATGCTTAACAACCTGTCCTGGGGATCCACAACACAAGATGATGATCCAGTGAAGCATACAAATTGACATACTAACCAGATACCATGTTCATCATGTTCTCTATCGATAATACACTGTAGTTGACTTTAGCTATTGGTATGACCAGGTTCAAATGTATGGACCACAATAGTGACTTCAGTTGCCATCAGTGACAACACTAGAAGCCATACCAATAATCTCCCCAAGCCATATGCTAAAAGAAACCTGTTAGGAATAGAAGTGCATATTGAGGGCTATAGATTCCACTTTTGAATTTCTAGAAATCTGAAAGTTGACTAATTCAACATTAGTGGTGAATGAGTCCCACTACCCATAATCAAACATATCTTTTCGCAATTTTGAGAACCCAGAAAAAAGAGTAAGTCACCTAGCTTGGCATATGAGTCCCAATTGGCCTCAAAAGTAGCAATTTTAGGATTCTAGAGCTCCATTCCATCCTTCTCCAATTTTTAGGTGCACATTTGCGACTTTATACATTTCTGATACAGTTTACTTCAACTTTTAGGTCATTTTGCATATCACCACATGTTTTCAAATATCTTGCATTTTCTTAGTTTTGCATTAGTAGTTAATTTATTTTATCATTTTTCAGCCTTTAGGACAATCCCCTTTGATAGATTTCAATATACTTTGCATTAAATCTCAAGGTTTTCTTCTTGAGTGAACTGTTAAGATTTTTGGTAACTCTCTCCTTTTAGGTACAAAACCCTAGAAGTGTAGGGGACTCCACAACACATAAAAAATTATTTGGTTCAATTGAAAATAAAATTGCATATCAAACTAGGTGTTTTAGGTCATCTTTTTGTCATAATTTTCACTCAAATTGCACATTGCATTTATAGAAATATGAACTTGAAACTTACTATAGCAAATTGAATCTAAAAACTACTTTAAAAAATTTGAAAATTAATAAAAAATTGTTTAAAAATATTTATCTAGGACCCATTCGCCATAGGGAAAATGAGTCCCTATTAGGGTTAAAAAGGCTTTTCACAATTTCTAAACTTCAATATCATATTCATAGTTTCCCAGAATATTGTACTAAGACCCATTCACCATTTGGCGAATGAGTCCTTGGAGGCCTACAATAATCAACTTTTTTGAGCTTTCTGATCATTTTCTTCTAAGGCTTACTAGTAACCTACTCTATCAATATGGAAAGTTTCAAGAATTTCTATTTTATGTAGCTAGGTCAAATCATCCATTTAGTGTAGTCATTTTTAAAGCATTTCAAAAATAATTTCAATATTAAAAATCTTTAGATCTGTAAGAAAATAATTGAAATTTCATAAGCATTGCATAATTTTGATAGCTTACTTTTCATGTTACCATGTTTCCTTTTCAAGAATTTGGTGTTCATGGAGTGTCACATGGCTTGTTTGATTTTATTTTTCCTACTGATGAGCATAATCTAGGAAAACAAAATAAAACATTGGACAAGCATGTTGACTACCGTCCTAGCATCTATTAGAATTGTAAGAATTTCATAACATAAGAGGATTCAAGTACTAAAAATCATGACAATCATTATTGTTCTTCTCCTGATACCTCTCCTATTAGTGACAAAGGTATCTTTGTGAAAGAAGATACAATCATTGAGTTCTCATGAAATGAATTTTTTTCCCTCTCCTTCTCCCCATTGGGAAGATATTATGACACAAGATTATGAGATCATTTATACTACTTTACCTAGTCTCCACTCATCTCCCAACACCTCCCCTACTTGTTGGAAGGCTTTAGTGAAAGAGAATGTAATCATAGACAATCATGAAAATCACATTTGTGAAGAGGATATGTTGGTGTTAAAAGATCCAATGATTGAGAGTTATAAAATTATCCATCTCTTTCCTAATGTCCCTAACATTTGGAAAGGTGTATTTGAACAAAAAGATCCAATCATTGGTAAACATGAAAATCATAATTATTCTTCTCTTGATACCTCCCCTTTTTTTTATCAAGTTACTTTACAAAATCTAACCATGGAATGTGATGAACCTCTTGATTTCTCCTCTCCTAAAAGCTCTCCTACTAGGGTAGGTATTATTGCATAAGAGAATGAGAATTTATAAAATAAGGATAAAATCATTCATAATCATAACAATCAAATTTTTCCCTCTCCTAATATCTATTCTATTGGTGAATAAGATATTTTGGTGTTAGAAGATTCAATCGATGAGATTCATGAGAATCCTATTTGTCTTTCTTCCCCTAGGGAAAACATTATTGAACAAGATAATGGAACCATTGATAAGCAAGAAAATACAACCATTGATAACTCCCTTACTTATGATAAAGCCATTTTAGAAGAACCAACCTTTGAATGTCACAAACATCTACCTTGTTGCTCTCCTAAAAACTTCCCTACTAGGGAAAATATCATTGGTGCAAGAAAATAATAAAATTGACACATTTTTTTTAGACTATAGTGATGTGCCTTCCTTAGATGAAGATGATGAAGTGACATTAGACTCCACTTCACTAAAAGATCATGAAAATAAGGACAAGCCTTTTGAGGTTACGTACATTATATATCCCTTGAAGTGGCCTCCTAAGCCACTTCTTACCATTTACCCACCCTCACAATAAACACAAGTTCAAAAAAAACCTATGATTATCTTAGAACCACCTAAAAGGAAACTTGAAAATGATAATGTTTCACAACAACCAAGTTACAATACCATTTCTCATATATATAGCAAAGTGTATAAATCAAAGTTAACCCTGAACTAGATAGTTGGCTCATTGAGAAAAACAAGGAAAATCCTTCAAAAACATTGACACTGACTATACAAGTGGAATCCATGCAAGAGAAAGAAAAATAAAAGCATATTCAAGAAGTCACAAAGTTATTGGAAGATGCTTGGAGTTCCTTGGATTTCATACCTACATTCATGGGAGAATACAAGATCATATAAAAAGATTCTAAAAAGGGAAAAGAAAAAGTGATAATATTGATAAAAATTCAAAAGCATCCACTTCAACAACTTTAGAAGAAAAGAAAAATCTTTATGGAAGAGGTTATGAACTTATGAAAAAACTTGGTTATAGTGGAAAGGGATGTGGTGAATCAATATATTTACAAATTTTTACCCTCTCAACTATTATCAACTTTAAAATCTAACACAATATCAACCATGCAAGAATATAACAATATGAACAAGTTGAAAACAATATTTTACATGAAAAAACTTACGGGAGAAAAACCACAATACAAATAATGTACTTTATATATTTATGTGAATTACAATGGTTGTAGGAACCAACCTCTTATCTTGTTTTGTAGGAACTAAGCTACAAGAAGCACCAACTCCCTCAATTTGTAGGCATCAACCTACTAGAGGCACAAACCCCCATAGTTTTTAGGCACCAAACTAGTAGAGGCACCAACCCCCACTTTCCAAGCACCAACTTAGAAAAAGAGAATAACTTCAAGAACAATGTTCCACCTTAAATGTTGCTTCTTTAATGGATGATGGACAATTCTGCTAAAATATATTTCTTTCAAATTTGATTTGAATCACACTATGTTCTTCCTTTCAAATCTGATCCAACATATGCACTTCTTTTCTCAAATTTGATTACAATTATGCTTACTCTCTTTCTTAAAATATGATCCAAACTATGTACCACTTCTTTACACAAAACTAATCATAATTATAGGATCAACTTTTCATAAATTTTTTCCTTAAGATCTTCCCAAATTTGTCCTCTATCTCTACATAGACTCGTTTTATATTTCTACTCAAAATATTCCTATATCTCTACTAGATCTTCTTCTTTTATATGAGCATACTCTTCTCACAAACCTACCATAAACTCTTCTCTTAAATTTGTATTTATTCTTCTTTTATATCTTCATGTATATTTTTCATATATTACTTTTATTCTTCACACATCATCACACATATATCTTCTTAATATAAATTATATTTTCACTTCATAGTGCTCCTCTTTTTCTTCCTTATCACTCAGAAAATATATCACTTATTTCTTACTTTTGTTCACACAATCTTCTATAAATCTACCATGATAATTCTCACAATTCTATTTTCAAATATGAATATAAACTTCCCAAAAATCAGATCTTCTTATACTTGGATCTTTTGGTGTCTTTATGATATTATACTTTCTCACAACACTCCACACACACGCTTTAAATTTTCTTACAAATGATAATAAATTGTCCACATTTAAGCTCTCCTTCAAATCTATAGATGTATGTTTGATTTTTCTCTTATTCCACATACATCATTCTCTCACACAAAAATGATATGATACTCCAATTTTTACACACCATTCACTCTCATGATTCTTTTATTCTTTTATATCCATATGCCTTCATACAAAAAGAAGCATCTCTTTGAAAGAAGACATCCCTTTGAAAAGAAACGTCACTTGCTAAGAACTCATTCTTTCAATCACATCTCAAGCACTGCCTCAACTAAGTCCAAATTTTCTTAACACCTAATTAATATCTTCTAAAAGATAATTGCTGACTTCAAAGGCATTCGAATCGCCTACATAATTGACCATGGCTTATAGAAAATTAGTTCCACTTTGGGAAAAATCCTCTTGAGCTCTAGCAACTAATCTAATAATTTTAAATTCATTATCAACAAGGGCGATGATAATCTAGAATGATTTAGAGACGAACTTGCTTCCAAATGGTAATTATCGTTGCTATCAAATTCCCTGATAAGAAAGAGATGGTAGATATTTTTCTGCATTAATAATTCCTTTGAAAGATATTTAAGAATATTTTAGATGGCTTCTTTAATAATACGACATAGAAAAATAAATAGGAAAGAATGAGGGACAACGCTTTGAGTTTGTATGACTATCAATACCCACAAATTCCTTTCAAGTAAGATTTCTAACATGGTAATGTGAATAATTGACGTCCTCTTCTTCGATATCCCATAGATAAGATAAATTAACTCTTAGGCTTAATCTCTATAAATTCTCTTTAAACATTGATGCTTCTATAACTTCAAGTGTTGGATATATACTCGACTATCATTCCATTTCCATATTATTTATTGTTTATCATATTATTTGTAGCTGATTGAAGATACTCATATGCACTTTTGATTTATCTAATAACATTGTTTCTTCCAAATATTTGATTAAACATATATAATAATATTAAGTGGAATGTCTAAACTCGTCTAGTATAAACCCATCCACCTTCTAGTTATGATCACGTTTGTTAAATTTATGACTTTACCATCATGTTGCCTTGTCTAATCCAATAAGCGTGCTTCATAAAATATGATTGTTGCTATGTGAACCATTGATCTCTTTATTGAACTAGTGATTTATTTAGAATCTTCTTTCAAATATGTTATCTTCAATCATGCTTAATGTCCTCATTCTATCTTGACAATATGAACCTTCTATTTTCTCAACTTAACATCAATGACAATATTTCCAACAATCTCCCCCTTTGTCATTGATGACAACATATTCTTCCTCATCTATTATAAATCTCCCCCATTCTATTTCTCCCCCTTTGAGATCAATGGAAAATGGATATTCATCAAGATTCTATCATTGAATGTATCATTAGAAACATCTAATTTGGTAATCTCATCAAATGCACAAGAATACACTTCACCCTCTCTTGGAGATTATCTAGTACTCCCCCTATCAAGGATTATTTCATGCTCCCCCTTGCTTTGATACTCCTCTTTTTTGGATCTTGAAAGTCTTCAATTCATTACATGGGTTAAGAATATACAATCTTTTCATCATCTAGATACCAATCAATTACTTTCCCTTGTTGCTAATCTGTTACATAGGTGGATTCTTCCTTTTATGGTTCTTGACATCAATGCAATAGTTCCCCTTTTATTATAACTTTCTTTTTCATCATACTTTCATCTTCTAGGATCTTGGTCTAACTTACATCTTTACTATTTCCATTTTTCTTCCTTAGGGATGAAAGATAATATGAACCTTAGCTCCCCCTAAATTTGTGCTTATTCTTATAAATTGGAAGAGGCAGATTGAACTTGCATTGGTTTCTTCATTTCTTGCATCTAGATCTTCTTTCTCCAAACTTTAATAGATTTTCATTTTTTTTTGTTAGAGACATTTTCTTTCTTGCTTTGTCTTGAAGGCTCAGCAAAGATAGTTCAGAAAAAATGTGATTTATGTCCAAAGTTGCTACACATGTAACACATAATATCATGACCAAATGAATTATACTTTCTCCTAGTGAAGCTTGAAGTATTTGTTGCATGAACTCTGCAATTTATTACTTTGTGGCCAAAATATTTCCATGTAAAAAAATATCCATTGAAAGAATAAAACTACCTAGTATTGAATTTTATTTCATTTTCCTTGGAACTTGTGACATTCTTATCAAACTTTGTACATTTCTCCTTTGTCTTTTCCAATTCTTTCTTCAATATGGAAACTTCTTGTTCCAACTTGTAACAATCTATCTCTTTAGTACTTAACTTGTTCTTTATTTCATTTTTCAACTTGTTCAAACTTTACAAGTTGATTCTTTAAGTCTTCAAGTCTTGAATGATTTTGCTTGATTCCTCCAAGATTTTTTTCATTTCCTTAATTTTTATTTCATGTTTGGTGACCTTATTCTTTAATTTCTCATTCTATTTATATGCATAATGGAGATCTTCTTCAAGATATACTTCTTCTTCATTGCATTCTTGTTCAACTTCTTCCCCTTCATGTTTGCTATTTTTGTCTTCCATGGCCATAAATATTATTTCTTCATCATTACTTTTGTATTCATCACTCTATTCTTCTGAAGAGCATCTTTTTTTCTTTGAATAAAATCTCTTTTTATATTTTTGGAATTTCTTCTTTCAGTTATGCTTAGAAATTTCCTTTCCCTTTTTCTTTGTTTATACTTCCTTTTCATCATCACTTGTGTTACTTTCATTTTGAGGAAATTTAGAAGCATAATTTCCAACTTTTCCACAATTGAAACATTTAAAAGGAAATATTTTTTGATACTTTCCATTTCCTTTCTTTAGCTTTCTAATGAAATAGGCCTCTACCTCATCACTACTTGCATTCTCGCTTGATGCATAATACTTGGTTTTTTCTTTCTTGGATGCTTCAAAGGAAATCTTATTTTGTAGCGTTATCCCTTCAATTCTCATTTCATAAGTAGTAAAAATCCCATGTATTTTATCTTTTTCCAATTTGACTAGATTTACCAATTATTTGACACCTTGGAATCAAATATCATAGATAAGGATCTTAATATTTTATCAACAATGAATGCATCATCAACATCTTCACCAAGTCCTCTCATAATATTCCCAATTTCATCAACATGACGAAAATATGATGCTATGCCTTTATCTTATTTCATTTTAATGCTTTCAAACTTCCTTCGATGAGTTTGTAACTTGGATTTATTTACCTTTGGAATCTCCTTCATAAATATTTTGAAGTTTGATCCATATTTATTTTGCTAACTTGCAAAGCATGACTTTTGTCAACTCAAAACCTATTAAACTGCAAAGAAGAGCATGCTTGGATTTGGCATTATTTTCACTTCTTTTCTTTCAACTTGATCCATTTGAGGGGTTGATGGAGGTGTATAACCATCTACTACAAATTTCCAAACATCAAACCCAAGAGTATTCAAGCAAGCTTCCATCTTAATACTCCAGAATGCATAATTAGTCCCATCAAAAATGGGTGCCTTGACCTTATCTTTATCTATCATGTGTTCTCTTTAAGATCTTCCTTTAAGTGGTTAGCCTCTCTTTGAAGGAACCAGCTCTGATACCAATTGAAGAGTACAAAAATATATTGAGAAGGGGGGTGAAATAGTATATTAACAAATTTTAAACCAGTCAATTTTTATCAACTTTTAACACAATAACAACCACATGAGAATATAAAAATATGAACAAGTTGACACCAATATTTTAGTGGAAACCCTTACGGGAGAAAACCACATGGTACAAATAATGTACTTTATATATTTATGTGAATTACAATGGTTGTAGGCACTAACCTCTAACTTGTTTTGTAGGCACTAACCTACAAGAAGAAAAAACTCCCTCAATTTGTAGAAATCAATTTACTAGAGGCCCCAACCCCCACAGTTCATAAGAACCAACATACTGGAGGCACCAACCCCCACTTTCCAAGCCCCAACTTAGCAAAAGATAATAACTTCAAGAATAATGTTCCACCTTCAATGTTGTTTCTTCAACAGATGATGGACAATTCTACTCACATATATTTCTTTCAAATCTGATCTGAATCACACTATGTTCTTTCTTTCCAATTCAATCCAACATATGCAAAAATTATTTTCTCAAATCTAATTACAAGTATGCTTACTCGCTTTCTTCAAATCTGATCCAAACTATGTACCAGTTCTTCACAAAAAACTGATCATAATCATAGCATCAAATTTTCATAACTTTTTTCCTTGAGATCTGCCCAAATTTGTCATTTATCTCTACATAGACTCCTTTTTATATTTATGCTCAAACTCTTCCTTTATCTCTACTAGATCTTCCTCTTTTATATCGTCATACTCTTCTCACAAACCTACCATAAACTCTTCTCTTAAATCTGTATTTATACTTATTTTATATCTGCATGTATATCTTTCAGATATTTCTTTTATTCTTCACACTTCATCAAACATATATCTTCTTAATATAAATTATATTTGTACTTCATAGTGCTGCTCCTTGTCTTCCTTGTCAGTTAGAAAATGTCTCTTATTGCTTCCTTTTGTTCACACAATCTTCTATAAATCTTCCATGATACTTCTCATAATTCTGTTTTCAAATCTAAATATAAACTTTCCATAAAAAAAATCTTCTTATACTTGGATTTGTTGGTGTATTTATGATATTATACTTTCTCACAACACTTCACACACACCCTTTAAATTTTCTTACAAATGATAATACATTTTCCACATTTAAACTCTCCTTCAAATCTATAGATGTATGTTTTATTTTTCTCTTATTCCACATACATCATTATCTCACAAAAATATGATATGTTGCTCTGATTTCTACACACCATTCACTCTCATGATTATTTTATTCTTTTATATCCATATGCCTCCATGCGAAGGGAGGCATCTCTTTGACAGAAGAAATCATTTTGAAAGGACATGTCGCTTGCTAAGAACTCATTCTTTCAATCACACCTCAAGCATCGACTCTACTAATTCCAAATTTTGTTTACAGCTATTTTTTTCCTTCTAAAATATAATTCTTGACTTCAAAGGAATTCAAATAGCCTACATAATTGACTGTGGCTTATGGAAAATTGGTTCCATTTTCGAACAATTATTCTCAAGCTCTAGCAACTACTCTAATTATTTCCAATTCATTATCGACAAGGGAAATGATAATATAGAATGATTTGTAGATGGACTTGCTTCCAAATGGTGATTATCATTACTAAGAAATTCCCCGATAAGCAATGGATGATATATATTTTTCTTCATTAATAATATCTTTGACACATATTTAAGAATATTTTAGATGAATTCTTTAATACTATGACATAGCAAAAGATATAGTAATGATAATTGTTAGTATGAGATCAAATAGCAAGAAGCAACCATCAAGACTTCTACTGATTAGCCAAGAATGAGAGACAACACTTTGAGTTTGGATGACTGTCGATGCCCACAAATTCCTTATGAGTAAAATTTCTAACATGGTAATGTGAATAATTGATTTCCTCATTCTTCAATATCTCGTAGATAAGAGAAATTAACTTTTAGGATTAATCTCTATTGATGCTCTTTAAACATTGATGCTTCCATAACTTCAAGTGTTGGATATATACTCGACTATCATTGCATTTCCATATTCTAGTCATTTTCAATTATATTGTTTGCAGGTGATTTGAGATATTCATATGTGCTTTTTACTTATCTAATAACATCACTTCTTGCAAACATTTGATTAAGCACATATAATAATATTAAATGGAATACTCGAACTCATCCAGTATAAACCCATCTATCTTCTAGATATGATCAAGTTTATTAAATTTGTGACTTTATCATCACACTGCCTTGTGGAACCCAATCGATGTGCTCCATAAAATAGGATCATTATTGTGTGAACCATTGATCTCTTTAGGGTAAAAGTACTAATTTATGTCACACTTTTGGCCAACTTATCAGCACAAGTTAATTTTAGTGTTTATAACTAAAAATTAATTTTGGTCAAACATATGATCTAGTAAGACTCATTCTAGATAAGTTAAACATGTCCACAACTTTTCCAACTAAAATAGTTGGCTAAATGCATATTTAGCACCACATTGAGGCAAATTTACTAAAAGAATGAAATCATTCAAAAAAAATGTTTCAACAACTCCTAATCATATAAATAATTTTTTTTTTAAATATTAAAATACCCTTTTGTAGATCCATAAGTGTAGTTTTCAAATATATATATTTATTTTAATAGTTTAATTTTTTATTTTTATTTTTACTAAAAGTAGGTTATCAACACAAAATTATTAGGTTGATTGCCATGTTATGAAAAATACCAAAACTTATTTATTTCTTTTTTTTAAATATGATGCCCTAGATAAAAGAATCTAGATTAAGCTAGTATAATTTGTTTTCTATTTTAGATAAATATTTAATATAAAAGTTGATGTTGAGTGGAAACAACTATGTTTTAATACATGCACATTTAAATATTTATTTAAAAATATATATTTATTAAAATTCCAAAAAAATGTATGCATTTCCTAAAGTTTCAAATGATAAATATGCACAAAAAATTTGAAGGAGAAAAAGACAATTTTCTATATAAAGCTTGATGTCTCATGTAACATCATGTTTTCAACATTTTATCAACAACTGAATTATAGTGTTAATTTATAAAAAACTATAATCAAATAATTTTTTTAATTTTTTATAAGAAAAAAAAAAATACACATTTTATTAGTTTACATCATTTCAAAATTAAAAACATGTATGCCACTCTCTAGCGATTCAAGTTTAAAATTTAGATTAGTGTTGGTTGTTTTCTTTATAAAAGAGTGACACAACTTTGTACTTTTACCCTTTATTGAACTAGTGATCTATTTAGAATCTACTTTAAAATATGTCATCTTCAATCATGATTATTGTCCTCATTCTATCTTGATAATATGAACCTTCTATTTTCTCAACTTGACATAAATGACAATATTTCCAACACTGTGTCCCTATAGAGCCTAGCACACAAGAAATGACTAATGGTCTTGGTTATTGTACCTAAAAAGAAACAAAAAATCCTTCAATAAATTTTGACACTCTTATGGAATATTTTTCCAAGCATAATTTAACTTCGGTGCATCATAAAATGATGAGGGCGCAGCCCGAGACTTAGACAATAACCCACAAACAAGAGAATAATTTTATTATTCAGAAAATGGAGCTTCTTACATGTAGAGGATCTCAAATCCTCAAGTTCTACAACACATGCAAGTTACAGAAAGCTATAGAATCACCCTTTCACGATATACGAGCTTGTCCCCAAAAATTTACCCAAAAATTAGAAATCTGCCCACAAATAGAGCTCCTTTTTAGTTTGGAGCCAAAACAACATTCAAATTTGAGTTTAGGTGGTTTGGTGCTGATAAATTACAACTTGAAGTTCAAATTTCAAAAGAAAATTTGCAATTGTATCTTCTAGAAAGTGTGCCAACTTCTTAGGGCTATAACTTTTGATCTGGGACTCTGATTCGCAAACCATTTGAACCATTGGAAAGGTCTCAAATGTAACTCAGAAGATTTTAAAGTGCAAATATAGGAAACTAAAACTATAATATCTTTCAACCCAGGAATAGAAAATAAAAACCATAAATTGGGAATTTCATTATGACAAAAGGGTATCCAAAAATGTAAAAACATCTAAAAACTAAGAAACCTGAAATTTAACTATTTTTGGGTGATGCAAGACTGCCCTTACACCACTGGATGCTCCTGCATCAGACACCCAGGGTAATTTGAGAGGTGACCCCATCATGTCTTAGATGGTGGAGGAAAAACCCAAACGGTCAACCTCTACCTTAGGCAACCAGGATGAATCTTCAACAGGCCTTCCTTTTCATTTCACCAGATATTCGTCATACTGTCTGTTCCTGGTACTCCTTCCCACACGACTATTCAGGATTTCTTCAATCTCCTCCTTTTTTGAAGTAGGTGCTAGAATCCCACACTATTCCATTGTCGGTACTTCCTCTGCGCCACCTTCATGATACTCTATCAAATCTAAAATGTTGAACACAAGGGAAATGTTGAATCCATCTGGAAACTCTACCTCATATGCATTCCCTAATCATGCCTCTCCAAAAGTTTACAGGGACCGAACTTCTTCATCTTCAATTTGTTATATGTTCCCACTAGAAACCTTTCTTTCCTCAAGTGGACCATCACTTCATCACCAATCTGAAACTCCTTATACCTCCTCTTCTAATCTGCCTTAGCCTTATATTGCATATTCATCTTGTTAATATGTTCTCTTACCTTCTCATGTATATCCTTGATGTGTTCTACAAAATCTTTGGCTTCAACACTTATTTTCTTTTCTTGGTCCATCTTCCTCAATTCTAGAGCTGTTCTAGGCTACCTCCATACACAATCTGGAATGGTGATCTACCAGTGCTTCTATTGACATAATTATTGTAAGAAAATTTTGCCTGGGGTAAGATCAAGTCCCATCCCTTGGGTTTATCTCCTACCAAACATCTCAGTAGGTTACCCAGACTCGTATTAACAACCTCTGTCTACCCATCTATTTGTGGATGGTGTGCAAAACTGAACTTCAACTCTGTCTTTAGCTTCTTCCACAAGGTCCTCCAAAAGTACCCCACAAATCTGGTGTCACGATCTGAAACAATACTCTTTGGCAGACCATGTAGCCTCACCACGTCTTTGAAGAACAAGTCAGCAATGTGGACTGCATCATGGGTCTTCTGACATGGAATGAAATGTGCCATCTTCGAAAACCTATCAACTACCACAAAGACTGAATCATTTCATTGTTGTTTCCTTAGCAAACCAAGAACAAAGTCCATACTTATATCCTCCCATGGCCTCTCTGGTATAGGTAAGGGCTAATATAAGCCTGTATTCTGGCTCACTCCTTTAGCCATCTGACATACCCAACAGCTTTGTACAAACTTCTTCACATCCTGTGACAATTGAGCTCAATAATAATGCTCGTTGATAATGGCAATGGTCTTATCCTGACCAAAATGTCCTGCCATTCCTCCACTATGCTTCTCTTTTATTAGGTTCTCCCTCATGGAACTCCTCAGGATACACAATTGACTTCCCTTAAATAACATGCCATCCTAGATTATGAAATCCAGCCACCTTGTCCTATCCACTGTAACAGGTTCCTTGCAAGCTTTCTAAGCCTCTATGAAATCAGGATCTTCTACGTGCAGTGTCTTAAGTTCATTGAACCTAACCACTTCAATCTGCACCTTTTTCATAAATGTATGCCTTCTACTTAAGGCATCTGCAACCCTATTTGACTTCCCACTCCTATGTTTCAAAACAAACGTATAACTCTGCAAAAACTCTACCCATTTCATATGCCTCTGATTTAATTTTCCCTGACTATTTAGGTACTGCAAGGCCTGATGATTAGTATATAGAACAAATTCCTTGACAACAAATAATGTCTCCATTTCTTTAATGCTTGAACTATTGCATAAAATTCTTGATCATATACATAATACTTTCTGGGCATCATTTAACTTTTCACTGAAATAGGCAATGGGCTTACTTGGCTCAACACTGCTCCAATGGCACAACCACTGGCATCAAATCCACCTGAAACACCTTGTTGAAATCTGGGAGGGCTAGAATAGGTTGCTTTGTTACCTTCTGCTTCAACAGTTCAAAACTCTTTGCCGGTGTGTCTACAAATACTACTTCAAGTTTCTAATGAACTTTCTATAAAAACTAGCCAAACCATGGAAAGAATCTCACCTCGGTAGTAGTTCTTGGGGTAGGCCATTCCAGAATAGCCTTCACCTTCTCTGGGTCCATCTTGAGACCTTCTGCTTGAGACAACAAACCCCAAGTACACTAACTCCCTCTTCACAAAACTGCACTTCTTCAGATTAATCAATAGTTTCTCTTCTCTTAACTTCTCAAAGGCTCTCTGAATATGCATCAGATGCTCATCCAACATCTTACTGAAAATCAAAATATCATCTAAATACACAATAACAAAACTTCCTAGAAATTCTTTTAGTACCTCGTTCATGAGCTGCATGAATGTGCTCCATGCATTGGTTAGCCCAAAAGGCATGACTAACCACTCGTACAGGTCCTCTTTGGTCTTGAAGGTAGTATTCCATTCATCTCCCTCTTGAATCTAGATCTGGTGATATCCACTCTTTAGATCAATCTTTGTGAAGTATTGAGTTCCACTCAAACAGTCCATCAGGTCATCCATCCTTGGCAGGGGAAATCTATACTTGATTGTTATCTTGTTTATGGCTCAGGAATCTGTACACATCCTCCACTCCCCATCCTTCTTTGGTGCTAGTACTGTAGGTACTGGACATGGACTGAAACTCTCCCGTATCAAACCCTTTCTCAACAACTCTTGAACTTGTCTGTTCAACTCCTCATTTTTTGTTGGAGTCATTCTATGAGCTGCCTTATTTGGCAAACTAGCTCTAGGAATCAAGTCAATTTGATGACTGATCTTCCTTATTGGTGGTAAACCCTCAGGTACATTATTAGAAATAATATCTTGAAACTCATCCAACATCCCAAAAACTTCTTCTGGAACCTTCTCACTATCCTCCTTACTCACTCTAGGAATCAATGCATAACACACATGCTCATGCTTCATACTTTTTAAAAAAATTCTTCCATCTACATAACCAATTCTAGCACTACTGCATACATTTTCTTTGGTCTCCTTCAGGGGTTGCAACTTGTGACAAACGCCATCCTTTGTCAAGGAATAAGTGTTTGCATGGCCATCATGTATAGCTCACCTATCGAACTACCATGACCTCCCCAACAACATGTGACATGCATCCATGGGGATGATATCATAGAGTACCTCATCATGGTAGCTCCCAATCTTGAGCTTTACTAGGCACTGCTCATTGACCAAAACTTTGTGGTCTTTCTATAACAGGCAATCCGATATGGATGTGGGTGCCTTTCCCTCTTCAGCTTCAACTTTGTGACCATCTCTTCTGACACCAGATTATCAGTGCTCCCACCGTCAATAATGACATCACAACATTTTCCTTCACACTTGCACCTTGTGCGAAATAGATTCTTCCCTAGTTCCTTTTCCTCAATCACCAGGGCTCTCCTAATCACTAGGGCTTCCCCCTTCAACATCATCTGAATGTTTAGATTGGGCCTCCTCATCTACATGTGCAACCGTTCCATGACCTTCTAGCCTTTTGTCTACCCTTCCTTGGTGTTGTGGACATTCATAGGCTCGATGCCCTTCTTCACCACACTAGAAACATGTTCCTTTGAAACCAACTCTTCCAGATCCTTGTCCATATCTCCCTCTTCCTCTACCTCTTTGATCACCACTGTTTTGATCACGAGGGCAGTAGAAGTTGTCATTCCTTTGGCTTCAGCTGGTACCCACATCTTCACTTTTATTTTCATCATCATTTCAGCTTCCTGAAGGTCTTCCATTTCCCCTTCCACTTTGACCTCCTCATCATTTTTGCTTGCTATCAAATCTTTTGTTCAGCTTCTCTTCCACCTTCAGAGCAAACTGATACACATCCTCAATGGTGGTCATTCTGACTAGGCTTAACTCCTCCTGAATGCTCGGTCATAACCCATTAAGATATCAGGCTACCTTCTCCTTATTGGCCTCTATGTGGCCCATTCTAATGATTATCTTGTGAAAATCTTTAGTATATTTTTAGATCTTCTAACTCGTAGTCCACTAGTATGAACTGCTTCTTCAGTTTCTTTACCATGTGATCCCATCTATTGATATTTCCTTTTCCTCTTCGATTTCTTTCCAACTGAACCTCTTTCCACCAAATACTAGCATGGCCCTTCAGCTTCATTTTCACAAATTTAACCCAATTTTGGTCCTTTATTTCCTCATACTCAAAATATTCTTCTAGCTCGTTGATCCAGTTGATCAACTCTTTCGGGTTCAAACTTCCAGAATAACTAGGGACTTCTGCTCTGGGTCTTTTCCCAATATTTGAAATGGCCCTTATTAGCCACATTTGTTCTTGATCAATTGCTTCTTCTTCCTCTTCTATATTTGAATCTTCTTCCTCTCCTTCATACTCACTTTCCTCCCTCAGGTTTAACCCTCTTCTCAACTGCTCTTGTAACACATCAATCTGTCTTTGGAGGGCTACTAGTGCATCTCTTCCACCAGCATTTCTGCCACCTTGACCACCTCTGGCACCACCATGTCTACCAGGCATCACTCTTGGAGGCATCTTTCTTGACCTCGACCCACAACCATGGTCCTAGTGCGAACTGCCTCACAATCGACAATCTGTCCACATGCTCAAGAAAACCCGCTCTGATACCACTTGATGAGGGTGCAGCCAAAGACTTATAAAATAACCCAAAAACAAGAGAATAATTTTATTACTTAGAAAATGGAGCTTCCTACATGTAGAGGATCTCAAATCCCCAAGTTCTACAACACATGCAAGTTATAGAAAGCTACATAATCACCCTTTCACAATATACGAGCTTGTCCCCAAAATGTTACCTAAAAATTAGAAATCCACCCATAAATAAAGCTCCTCTTTAGTTTGGAGCCAAAACAACATTCAAATTTTAGTTTAGGTGGTTTGGCACTGAAAAATTACAACTTAAGTTCAAATTTTAAAAGAACATTTGTAATTGTATCTTCTAGAAAGTGCACCAACATCCTAGGGCCATAACTTTTGATCCAGGACTCCGATTCACGAACCGTTTGAACCATTGGAAAGGTCTCAAAGTCAATAATGCACTTAAAATTTGCTACACCAATTTTGGCAAGTTTTAGGGCCGATATGGGAACTCTAAATGCCTTAAATCTAACTCAGAAGATTTTCAGGTGCAAATCTAGGAAACTAAAATTGCAATATCTTTCAACCTAGGAATAGAAAAAAAAACCATAAATTGGGAATTTCATTATGACAAAAAAGGGTATCCAAAAATCTAAAAACATCTAAAAACCAAGAAACTTGAAATTTAACTATTTTTGGGTGATGCAAGATTGCCCTTACACCACTAGATGCTCCTACATCATGAAATAATAGATACTACATGTGGAAATATTTCATTCAATAGGAATCAAGTTGATACTTTGTTTACACACTATAATCAATAACATTGGTTACTAATCCTTGCCATGTAATACTTGTAGGATCATAGAATACTCACTATTACATTCTATACATTCATCGCAAATCATTTCCTTTTGGAAAGGAACAACATATAATAATCACCCATCTCGGCTCATCCTTGTCCTACACTTAGTGAGGTCAAGGGGTTAGATATCCTTGTCCTAGTTTCGACACTTGATGTTGTCCCTTTGGCTAGTTGTCTTCCTTCCATTTATATTGATCAAGATTGGGATTATAGGTTGACTAGCATGTGTCTTACTAGTATTTTGCATTGCTTTTCCTTTTCATGTTTTTTATGTGATTGCATGTGGGTAATGTGATCCCCCATGATGTTTCATTTGATGTATCTCTATCTTTTTGTGCATTCTTTTATATGTATCTACATTCTTCTATATGTCATAAACATTTTATCTTTTTCATTTGTCTTGTGTTCTCCTTTTGGGGATGACACAAGGCTTTGAGACATTTAGGTATTTTCCATGTTGACCTGAAAGGATTTTTCTTTTTCTCACTCTCTTTGTGTCATTGTTCTAGTTGTATGAGTATTTTGGGAATGGACATTTCCAAGCTCTAAAATAACATTGTAGCAAAGACATACTAACCCTGAATCCATAGATCACTTATGTATTCTTGGGAGAAACCTCTCCCTCCTTTTTTTGATGTGGCTTTATTTAGAAAACATATGACTTCATAAAGGGTTTTTTGAGGAGAGATCTCATGTCTTAGGAGTAAACATTGGCTACTTTAAAAAGTAGTTGCTCATAGCAATGGTGTTAGCAATCGCTTTAAAGTGGGGGCATACATTGATGATATCTTTTGAAATATTTTCATATTTCATTGTGATATTTTCTTTCTTGTGATGTGTCCTTTTCTTTGCGATGTCATTGGGTTTGATGTCCTCCAAGAGTGTGATATTTCTAAGTGTACAACTTTCTCGTAGTGGCTTGATGTGAACCAAGACATCCCATAAGTTGCAATCCATTACTCTTGACTTGTCCTCTCTTGGAGACATCAGGCACAATGTTCTGTAAGAATAATACCTTACACAACTAAAGGAAAATCACATTAAACAAAAACCTATATACATAATATTTGGCATAACACACCTTCTTAACAATGAGACATGAATGTAAGTGGTGGCCTATCAGTGTTATCAAAGGGATAACTTTGGTACGGTAACTATAGTGAGATTCAATGCATTTGAATGAATTTCTCACTAAGCCACCTTCCTTGAGGGATACTCATATAGTGGATGGCCTAAGGTTCCGCTAACCCAGAGTGAGCTCTGGATAGTCTAGATGTGTTCCACATCACATTGGGTTATTTAGGATTGATTTCTTTTTGGTCTTTTATAGTGTATGATTGTGTATCTTTGTCATTACTACATAATAGGTGTCTTGAATGTATACTTTAATGTGACTTTGAAGTGGGGTCATACTCTCACTAAAGTGGGTGTATTAAAATGTAGTAATAAAAAAAGTATCCTTTTTTCCTTAGTTTGGGAATAATTAAAATGAACCTCATGTTGCCTTGATTTAGTGTTGTAATGTGTTTTACACATTAAAATTAATTTTAGGGCCCTTCTAAACTAAATATACTTAATCGTGCCTTATTTAGGGTGTTGAAAAGTAGCATTGTTGAATGCCTCGAACCTAGAAAATATGTAAAACTTGATAAAAATTCATTAGATTCAAGTCATTAAGCCCTCCGTCTAGCACTAGAATGTGACCATGATCATAGTTTGAAATAAATAGACTAGATCCATATATATTTAAACCCTAATTAATCCCCTAAGCATTAATCTGAATAATATATTCAAAATCAATCAAATGAAGAAGCCATTAAACTAACATTCTAAAAACACAAAAGCTTGAAAAAATCTTATTCAAAGATAGTCAATTTTATCCTATTGGGGGAGTGGTGTCACATTGATGTGGAATGGTGGCCCTTTCCCAATCCCTTGGATAATATGAGCCTTTTTCCAATCAATTTCATTGATTAAAATTGATGGAAACTAATGAAATTCAATGCAATATGGCAAAAATATGGATGCAAAAGCTATATTAACGTGATGAAGATTAATGCTAAATGCTAAATGCTTAATGGTAATGATACAATCTATATAAATGGAGTTGAATTTCAAAGATGAAAGCCATTTTATGCAAATTGGACTAAAATTATGCAAACTAAGATAAAATGGAAGTCATTAATGGATACTTAAGCTACTGTGATCAATATTTAAACTAAGAATGCTAAATATATGCTAAATATGGATACAAGTAGGTATGAGTTTCAAAAGCATAATTTTTCTATCAAAATATGGAACCATTGTCTCCAAATAGTGATCTATTTATTGGAGAGAAAATGAAAAATCAAGGGCTTGGATTGATTTGATCAATCAATGGTCAATTCTAAATGAAGGGTGAGCACTTGGATCAAATAAACTCATCAATGCATGAGAATCAAAGATCACATGGATAAAGGAAAGATCAAGGGATTAGAATTATTTCAAAAAACATACTTTGTAACAAATTTGAAAGTTTGTTTGAAAGAAATCATTCCAATTTTGGAGCCAAATAGGAGAATATTCCTTATGCAAGTGGATGGAGGGAAATTAAAAATTTAGTAATTAAAACTAAATTTTAATGTGCAAGATGGAGAATAATATTATATTCAATAAATTATTTATTTATTTAATGAAATGGGAATGAAAAATGATATTTAATTAAATAGATTATGGTTATTTAATTAAATAAGAGGACTTAGAGATTAAATTGAATAATTTGATTTAATTCAATTTAACAGGGTGAAATGTTAAAGTATGAGAGGGGGTCAATTAACCCAATTAGGTCAATTATATTAACAGATGAACATGATGCATTTAATTATATAATTAGGTTAATTGAATCAAATAGGAAAAAAGAGGATGAAATTTAGTAAAAAATGATGTTAGTGATCAAATTAAAGTGTGTAGTATCATTTAAGATATTTTTAAGTGTCTACACCTAGAAACAAAGTTATGCAAACATGTATGAAATGGCTCCAATGGATGTAGATCTTGAATCTTGCTTGAATGTAATAGATCTTGACTTAAATGCTTGTTTGAATCATAAAACCATACATCACAAATGTTATCTAAAAAACAAACAAGATGCATGATGGCTTTGACATGATGCTTGATACTTGAACAATGCTCCAACTTGTATTTATACTTTTTATGCCAAATTTATTGAAATTGCAAAACTACAAGCCAACCTAAAATCTAGGAGAATAAAATCCCACCAAGAATTTGAATTTAATTTAGGTTTAAGCCACACAGAACTCATACACCAGAAGTGGTGTATGAGTCACATTAGGCTAGGCTTTGGGACACATTTTTCAAGAAAGGCTTAGATTTATTTGAAATCTAGATCGAGGCCCAAAAACTTAGGTGGGAACCATATGACCAATGTGGTGTATAAGTCCTATATCACTAAATTTGGGCCATACAATCCAAAAACAAATAAATTATGATTGGATGCTAGTTTATGTCAAGATTAATCTTAGAAAGATGCATTAATTAAGCCTTTTGGATGCAAAATAAAGCCAAATAAGGTATAAAGAAGCCCAATTAATTAATGGAAACCCTAGATTAGTGTGAAATTGCAAGAGAATAGTTCACAACACCATATGTAAGAAAAAATTATGTACATTTAGTTCATCAAGGCCCAAACAAGTGTGAAAATATAGAGGGATACATTTTTCTACACTTTACTTATGTAGAAAGTTTATTAAGATAATCTCCTTTGTGATAACATTAAATTGGAATGTAGGGTCAACAAGAATTCCAGTCACAGTATTTCAGTTGATACGAGAAAGAATGTACAAGGGAGAGGGTTCTCTATTAGCATTCATCGACAAGTCCTATGATGCAAAGGTTATAGTTGGAGATCCATTCACTGACTACACAAACGAGATGGGAAGATGCATGAAAGAAGCCATCTTCTATGCACACTAAAAAGGACTTTCTCAGAAGCCCCTAAGGGTTTAACAATTAGATAGTGACCTATTCAAGATTTTGTTTCACAATTTCTAGGGACTCTTCTAGCTACTTCGTTAGGGGTCATAAGTAGGTTGCAAGGATAGACGCTCTACAATGCACACACCTACAAAACACCTAGAACATGAGATAATATTCCTTCAATGTTATGAAATGGAACCAAAATATTCCACATCAAGTTCACCAAAATATAGTGGAGGGGGACTAACTACTTAGGACCCTAGGTCATGGGAGGGTTTAGAAAATAGGCTACCCTAATATACCTCAAGCTAAGGGATTGTTTAAGATAGGTTTAATGTTTAAAAGGGTAAAAAGGAAGGAAAATTGATCAACCTTTTTCCTTCTACCAACCCGAGAGTCTTAAGAAGCTAGGTGAGTAGATTTCTAGAGTTTGGACTGTGACTTAAGCAACTCACAACCAGGTTACTCCAGCATTGGACACAAACGACAACACAATGTGATGGAATCTCAGTGGGGTGTTGGCATATGTATAGATAGAGAACATAAAGTATAGTCTAAAAGATAAAGAAACCTACTAACAATTAAACAAGTATAGTTTAATGTGATGACAGAAACAAAAAGTAACCAAATAACGAAATTACAAGAGGAATATTTTAACTTGATCTAATGTATGAATTGAAAAAAAAATGTTGAGGAATGTGCACCATCCTACCCATGAGTTGATATCTTTGAAGTATTCACACAACGAGCAACCTACACACATAAGACAGAAAAAGTGTTGGGGATGTGTATAAAGGACTTCCATAGTGAGTCCCCCGCTCTGGTGTTTCCACCTCCATCGGTAGCGAATATATTAGTGATAGTAGAAATGTGATAAATACAAATATTGAAGTGAAATTACTAAGCATTATGCTAACAATAATATACTACGAAAACAATATGATAATACTAAGTAAATGTAAGATAGAATAATATCACCTTCGACCACATGCACTCAAGGAAAATGGGAGAAGAAGTGAGCTCACAAGCTTGTAAATTCCAATGTTGTCACAACAATAAAGAGAGTGAATCCACAAAAAACCAACCTACAACGTCAATGGAGGTTAAAATGGTGTGAAAGATTGTGTAGATGGTTGGAAAGAATGAGTGAGATCAATAGAGTTCAAGAGAGATCAAGAAGGAGTGAAAGAGTGGAAGGGATATGCATTTGAAAATGAATTTGGAGGAAAAGGATTTATTCAAGGTTGGTCAAGGGAGAAGAAATGTTACACTTCATTTTCAATGGAGAGTTGTAACACCTATATGGATTTCATAGGAAGGAATCTTTTCAGGACAACAATGTGCCACATAGATGTTTGCATGCCATGCTAGTGTCCTTGACACAATATCCTCCACCGACACTAAAAAAACCTACCAAGTGGATGGGAAGTGAATGAAGGACATGGAATAGCGTTATCGAACTTAATTTGTCTAAGGTAGGAGGTATGTAAATGCAGAATTTGCAAGGGATGAAAATTCATACCATTATAGTTGGATAATTTGTGTTATTAATATAAGAATGTTGAAATTAATTGCAAAGGGACCATGTGTGATTTATGACGACTCTCAAACCATTATTTAAAAGGTTTTAATGTCCCTAGATATTGTCCTTTGTATTTCTAATTTTGAGGGACTGTAATGACTATGTAATCATTAACAAGTGATTAATGTTTTGTATTATAGTCAATAAAAATGTGAAATTGTTCTATCTAAATTGTGTGATCCCACAATACCGGTTTACAATTTTTGGCCAAACTAGATATTGAACTAATTTTTTAAAACTAAATCTTCACTTTCGATAACCTATAGTTGCCAAACCATGAGGAATTTGAAGATGATGTAAACTAGTGATTTATAAAATTTTGTCTATAGATTCTAAATATATTTTAAAAAAAATTTGGAATCAAATTTCATTTCTTTTTGCATCTCCTTCAAAAACTAGTTTTTAATAGTAAATACCATTTTTAAAGAGTGATGTTCACCGTATACAACATAAATTTTTTTCTATGAAGGATAAAATTTGTTTTTTTTTAATTTAGATTTCTAAATATTATATCTAGCACTTTCATTTTGTTTCATAGTGTTTTATTGCATAATTTTTTCTTAATTAAGTTTTGAATTCAAACCAATTACAATTTAGACATAGGCAGACCGTATATAGCATAACTTTTTTTGTATGTATCAAAATTCAAAAAAAAAAATTGTTGGATTGAGGACATCAATATCTAGCATAGACATTTTTTTCTTTTTTTCTTGTAATCTACTATTTTTCGACATGTGCAAAACAAAGAGCTTGATTTTTCGTGAAAAAACAACATTCACAAAAAATAAAAAATAAATATAATAATCAAATTAAATATATTTAAAATTATACTTTTTTGGAGGCTTATAATAATGACTACATACAAAAATATATATTTTAAATGAATTCATTTGATCCCCCAAAGGTTAAATCAAAAGTGGTTTTTTATTAGCATTTTGATACATGTAAAGGAGACTCCATTATAGGTATGGTTTAAAATTAGTGAGGTTTTGTCCAAGGGGGTTTGATCTAAGTTGGTTTGATCAAACCCTCTTAGATTGGAATCCTTTAAATGGAACTTTTCAAGGCTTAAATCATTATATTTTCTAAAAAATATGTGATTTCAGTAAAAATCAAGATGTCCCAAAAAGTGTAAACCACTATTGTGGGATCACCTAATTTCACATGATCTATGTCAAAAAAAATATTGTATACCATTTAGATTTATTGTTCTCATAATTTATGTTTTAATGTTTTGCTTCCTAGTTTTTATAAAATATCTACTCACAATAAAAACAAAAGGAACACATATCATTTAACACTTTCAAATAGAATCCAATATAGATCTTGTAGCATTGATATTTACTAATAACTTATTAATTAAAATAGAAAATAATGTTTTTCTTAAGAAAAGGGTAATTATAATTAAAAAATAGAAAAATAAATCCTAAATTCATTAGCACTAGGATTGACTTCAAATGATCCTATCCAACCCGATGAACAAGGAATGGGAATAAGTTACCAACCTCCTGCAACAGGAAAGATTTAGCCAACCGAGCTAGGGCCCCAACCCCAAAAAAAAAAATTAAAAAAATTAAACTACTAAAGGGAACACAATATATTGAGAGGGGGGTGAATCGCTATATCAAATCTATTTAAATCTTTGTAAATAAACTTCTATCTCCAAACATGAATCATCAAATATGAATCAAAATAAATACTATCAATCAAGCAACATAGATGAACACATTTACACAATGAACACCATATATACTTGGAAACCTAGAATGAGAAAAACCATGGTGAGAAGAGTTCATTAGAGATACTATCCAAACCAAGCCTCACGAAAAATATTAAATAAGTTACAATAATTAAGTACACACCAACCTACTAGAGACACCAATCCCTGATACAAAGATCTAAGCACCAACTCAATGAGTAGAACACGAGTACTACCAAATTATAAAGATAAAGCTTATAGAAATTCAATGTTGATTACATATCTTACACAAGATTAGATCTTGCCTTAAACACTCTCTTGCACACCTTATGATCTTTTGATTATGGCACACAATGATTAAGAGATGAAACTCCCATTACATCACCTAAATTATACTTACTTGCACAAGTTCAAACTTCCACACACTATCATGTCAGCATCCATCTCAAGTGAGATATAAAACTATGATGATTATATACATATCATTATATTAACATCATTTCATGCCAACCAAGAGTCCATAATTAATCAAGTCAATGAAGGTGGACCTAAATTTAAATGTACATGAAACATATAATATATAGGCCCTAAATCAAATTTGTTGCCACTAATTAAACATGGTATCATGTGATTCTATCAAGAACCTTAACTTGGACCTATTTACACATCATGTGCTATATCTAGATGTAATATGCTACAATCCATTGCCACATAGTTCTAGAATATCAAATTGTTAATTAACCAACACAATGACCCTTCTATCACTTCAATATTTTTGCATAAATTTAAAAAACTATAGAATAAGATAAAACAAGTGTAGTTATACTCTCCTTTCAAACCATAGACCAAAACTTGCATCCAAGAGGGAATACAGATTATGAACATGTCAGAAAAATCTCTCTGCCTTGAGTAACTAACCTAAAACATTTTGAATCATACTTCCAAATTACTTCTATCATAACACATAGATACAAGCATGATATTGAAACATACTATAGGTAGTCTTCTTCATTGTACTAAAAATGCTCTGATATATAAGAATAACTACATTTAATTCTCATTCTTTTATTGGCATTACTCCTCTAATATAAGTGAGCACCAATTGATGTAAAGGACAATACTTCTTGACAATAATCATTTGATATCAATGACATCATATATTCAACAATCTCCCCCTTTGTCATTGATGACAAACAAAAAAATACTATGGGCACAAGAAGATAAATCTAATGTGTTAGGATCATGAAGCCACTTTCTCCCCTTAAAAGATTTAGCATTTCATCCCTATTTCTCCCTCTTTGAAATAAATAGAAAAGGTCAACTACATTTTTCTCTATCTGAAAATCTATTTCTTGGATAGACTCCCCATGTATCCATACAACAATTCTTTTTGAAACACTTTGCTTGACCACCAATTCTTCTTATGGTATGGATTCAACACTCCCCATTAACTTGTGCTTCCTTTTGGTGTAAGAGGAGGGAACAAAAACTCCTAAATTCTCTAGAGATACTCAAAAGTATCCTTAGGAAGAGGTTTTGTGACTATTTCTACTACATAGATATTTCAAATACACACTATATTTAATTTAAATCTACCTACCATTATATATTATAATGTCATATGAAGTTCTAGTCCTAGTTTTTAAAATCTTATCAAACATTAATTGCTGAATAGTTTATTATAAATAGATTTGCACAATGTATAATTATTTCTACATATTTATAGAGCAAACCAACCTTCTGTTGGAAGTGGATTCACTCTAAGAGGAGGGGTGAATCAGAGTGATATAATTTTTAAACTTTTGGATTTGAATACACAACTTAAATTTCCTATCCTGAAACAATGTGGAAGTTTTAACCAAACACATGAACACTTAAACTTTACAGTAAGATGTGAAAGAGATCCAACTCATATTGAAAGCATCATGTAGCATTGGTCCATCAAATTGTGAACAACTATTTTTATACTTTTTGAAATAGGACTTCAACTTTACACAATGCAGGTTTAACTTTCTTTAGGAATGTTTTTTAAACAACCTTAACTTGTCTTTAAAAAAAAAATATATCAGAGAAATGACTAATTATGCACATTAACTTGAAATAGAATGAGTGACAAAAATAACATCACATAACACAAAGATTTCCTGAGTGGAAAAAACCTCTTGGGGTATAAAAAACCACTCGCAAACTAATCCTTTTATTCATTCAAAAGAGCACCAAATCTGTTATAATGTGGAGCAACAACTCCCATAAAATTTATGAAGCACCAAATTCATAAAACATTCAAGGTATTACAACCCATCAAAACCTTATAACTGCAATAAATCTCTGCAGTTATGAAATTACAATAGGATACAAACTAATTTTGCAATAATTCCCATTTCAAAATAATCTTTGTAATACAACCAAAGATGAAAGAAATATGAGAACACTTTTCCTCTTTAAAAAATGATATTACAATAAACAATGCTTTGTCTAGCCTATTTCATCTCATCACAATCTCAAGTGTTTTTGCAAAGATATATATATATATATATATACAATGTTTGTAAAATAGTTATTGATCTTGTCAAAAACTTGTATCTAATAACCAGATTTTATAAACTAGTAAACAATGTTGTTTGATCATGATACCCCTACGGGTTTAAAGAATAACCATAGATATATCAATGAATTGACACTAAAAATGATAAAACCCTTGAGCAGACTCGGGTTAGTGAAAAACATGATTAAGCATTTACTTGATCTTCAACTTAATCACAGAAATAGTTACCTTTGAAGACAACACAAAAATTTCAAACTAAAAACAAAAATACCTATCAAGGCGGCCAAACTTTTACCTATTGATTGTGCAAACTTCTTATAACTTCCTTACTGAAACTCTTCTAGCTTTTAGCTTGAAAACTAGCTGTAAACCATGATCTCAAATCCTCCGTGGTGGCGTAGCTAGGGATTAGACTTACAGTATGAAATGAAAGACATAACAATAAATATTATTTTCCCCTAACTTTTCTTCACATCGAACTCCCAAATCATAATACATAACTTTTGAAATCCATGAGTCAAAATTTAATCATTTTGAGATCCAAGGAATCCGACAATATGATGTGCCTTATCAAAATCCATGAAACACAACAAGCACCCAATATAATCCAATTGTCCAAGTAATAAGTATGTTGATAACCACATGCACAGAAAAGACCAAAGTCTCCAAAATAAATGATAACCATCAAATGTTAATAAGTCTACAACAGAATAATGACATGATCCTGAAACCTTAATAATATCATCGATGTCAACTAATATTGTTCAAAAAAAAAATTAAAGTATAAAATTTATGAGCCTAAAAAATATGGTGTCGGCCTTAGTGCTTTATGAAAGAACTTTTAAATAATACAAAGCACTAAGTATTTTCAATCAGATAGCACTATAAAATATGCTAAGTAATCAAAGTTCTTTATAATGTTATGTGTTAGCATTTAAAAATTGAAAGCTTGAATACCATGAATAAACAATGTAACACTATAACCTGAGTATGCATAGCATGTAGTGTTGAGTCACAATGAAGTGTGAATTAATGCTATGTTCATGGTGCTAAATTGAAGCTCAATACTATCAAGTATATGTGAATAAATGTATTCACCAAATGTATAAAGACATTGAATTTGAATGTCAAAGACTAAACTGAATCAACAATATACCTTTGCAAACACCTGTAAGAGTTAACACTACATCAAATAGACAACATCATGATCCTATGATCAACATAGAAACCTTTCATCTTTAGAAGTGGATTATGAAGTTAAGGTAATCTAAAGTATATGAACTAGATGAACTTCATATATACCAATGATGCCAAATGCAATATCAAACTCAAGTGAAAACGAGAGCAGTAATACAATTCCAATCCAATGTGCCATGTATCAAATAATGTATCATAACCATGGACACCAAAGAATTATGAGACATCCATGAAGATCATCAATTGAATGCCATGAATACATAATCAAATGAATCTTGTAAATGTTTTCATGATCAACCTAATAATGAACAATTGAAATAATATACCTATTATACAATAAAGAAGGGACAACATGTCCAAATGAAACCAACTGTTTTGTAATATCACCTAAAAAACCAATGCCACCTAAATAGACAAAATAACTTTTATCTACACATGAAGCTCAACATGATTAGTACCACAATATATGATAAACAAATGCATCCAAATGCATTTGATACTAAATATGCCAAACTAAATACAAAGAGCACCAAGTATCATAATGCCAATCACCAATCAGTTTTGTCACCAAGGACAGTATACCACAAAGAGAAAGTCAACACCTTCTCATGTGACCTATGGTTTTGGCCCTAGGTTTTCTTATCTTATAAAAAGTATTGGTTAATATTATATTTCTAGTTGGACATCCATTGTATGGTAAATTCAAAGATTTATTTCATCTTTTTAATTTCCTCAACCTAATCTTAGATAACACTCTTCTAAAAGTATTAATACATTCTATGTGAGGGAGGAGTTTCTGAATAATCAAGAAAATGAACTTGGAATAGTTGACAATTTCAATACTAGGATAATTTTAATTTTAGGATATGCATTCAAAAGTTTATTATTTTCCATCTCTAATTTCTAAAATCTAGAGGAATGTTTTAATGATCTAATGTATGGAATCAAAAAGTTGATGGTAGAAGGTTATTTAATATAGGATAAAAATAAATTGAACATCTTGGAGACCCCTTCTAAATTTCTTTCTCCTCATGTGGAACAGTCCAAATTTGAGAAAAGAAAAGAGCTATTAAATACCACATATATAATGTTGAATTTATAGTATACATTGGCTAGATGTATGTTATGTTGGAAGTAAATGTACATAAATTATATAGATACAAATGCTAAAATATTAACTATGGCATATTGTTGCTATATATTTATAAATAAATGAAAGGATGTTTGTATTTTTCATCTCCATATAACTTCTCAAACCATACTACACTTAAACCATTTCACAAATAACTAACAAAGAGCTAACTATGACATGATATAATTATTTTAAAATAATTTAACTATAAATGAGATTTATATCATAACATCTAATATAATCCCTTGATCTATAGGGGGACTTAGATGATTTTCAAAATCTAGGAATTTTTAAATTAAATCACTCAATCTTTTAGTAGACACTTAATCTATGAGTTCAATCAAAAAATTAAAAATTAAAAAATAGTAAAGAGATAAATTTCAACCTTGAAATAGTGAAAACCACTTTGGTGGTGCTTTGAATAAACTTACCACTGTGAAAAATTGGAAAAGAGGCACCATGAGTAAAATCAATTATCTATGTGGACTATTACACTTGGGGGAAAATTGTCTCATCTTCCATACTCTTGATGATAATGTCACTCGTAACAAGAGTGCAAATAAATTCCTCACAAGAAAACCACAAAGAGCCTATCCTTCTCGAAAGACTTAACTAGAGGCAACCTAGGGGTGTCCATATAATAGGAAAAGGTTGGCTCAATTCAATCCCAGCTCTCTAGTTGTTAGGTCTTGACCATACTAGGTGTTGGAAGGCTCAAATCACTGAGAGGGGGGGTGAATTAGTGATCTATGAAAGTCACAAATTTTTCAAAAGTCAATATTGTAAGTTTACTTTTGAACAAAGAGGACAAATGATAGTATGTGAAGAAAACTTAACTTTTAAATCAAAACACCAAATGATAGTTCAAAGAAAAAATTTTACTTGTGCATGAATAGTATTTTATTTGTATAAACCATGAATTAAACATGAAACATTAACAAAGGTTAAACTTAACACTTTTACATGTATCGAAGCTCACATTAAATATGAACCTTTTATGTATATTGAAATGTGCATTAACATATATGAAATATTGACATGAAATGTGGCATAACATTGACATGTATGAAGGATTGATGATAATTGTACATTTGATAACACATTAAAATCAGATTGATAAGAAAAATATCACACATAAAATCACCATGTAACATAGAATTTGTCCTGAGTGGAAAAACCCCATCTTGGGGAATAAAAAAACCACTTGAAAAATATTTCCTTTATTCACTAAGAGCACCAACTCCACAAAATATAGGAACACCAACTCCACAAATTTAGGAGAACCAACTCCACAAAAATAAGAAGCACCAACTTGATGAGATACAGGAGCAACAACTCCTTTACAAAGCAACAAATTATAGCATTCTATCAAAACCCTAGAAGTGCAATTTTGCAACCCTAGAATTACAATAGAAGACTATGAATATCCTCATTAAGCACATTGAAGAATGTTGTTTATCAACATCTTCCTTAAAAATAATAAAATGAGAATCATAATAAAATATTTTCAATGCAATATCTGATGTATCAAAATATCTAAAAAAAATATATTTCTCCTTTTAGATCAACATGAAAATGCCTAAAGATCAGCTTTTAAAGACCCTACAAATAATAATCTTTGTATGCCGTTTGAATAACTATAATCCATCTCGGGTTAGGTTTACAAGAGAAGAACCCTAAAGAGTTTTCAACTAACTCTTTCAGGAATCATATCTTCTCATAAAAATTTCTAGATTGGAATAACTAAATGTGTTAACCCTTTATTTGTTTGCTAAGAAATAATCAAGGGTTTTGAATAACATTAACCATTGGATCTTCATTGTTATTACCTTAACAAAAATTATCAAAGCCCGTAAATAGTGTTAACTTTAATACCTGTTTAAGGAGGAATGAAAATTAAAAAATACCAGAAGAACCATTCCAAAACCATCTAGCTAAAGTCTTCTATCAACAAGCTCTAGCTATTTTCAACTTCCTCAACTAAGTATTTTACCAAAAATCTGCAATCACAATTCCATGATGGTGGCTAGGGTTTCACAAGTTTACACAATGAAACAATAACAATTCTACTTTACAATTCCTTCAAATCCTTTGAAGAATTTTTAGAAGTATATAATCATTTGAATCCAAACTTCATCATGACCTAGAATCTATTGTCCATGTCGACTTTATCCAACATAATCATTTTGAAGTCTGCAATAATATCCTTGCTAAACTTGCTGAAAAATAAACATAACATCACTTATACCAAATGATAACCCTGTCGATAAAAATAATCATAATAGCTATTTTCAATGTTAGCCACATGTATATTGTGACATTTAAAACTAATTCAACAATACCATTGAAACATATTTCCATATGACTTTAATCAAAGTCATTCACCTTCCAATTAAAACCAAATATAAGCCTTTAGATGAAGTTTCCCAATAACTTAGCCACTACTATGTGACTTTCAATCTGAATATACTTTTCTAATGCCGATGTCACATACAATGTGACTATTCAAGTTGCTCAGAAGCAAAATATTTGCACACTAAATATCAGTGAAGAGAATATATATACAAGTTTAAAAATTGTAATATGCATTCCTATGCCTTACATAAAACTTGAATATATTTGTGCAAACATGAAATGTCTCATTCATATATCATGTAATAACAATTTATAAAAGATCAAGTTGAATATACAACAATCTGAAAGTTATAAACCTATATATACCTGAAACATTGATTGTTTTGGCCAACTAAACATGCAAATGCTCAATCAGAATATGATCAAATAATCTGTGCCATGATCAACCTAAATACCCTGTGCAATGCCTTATCAGGACTGTCAGTCCAACATAATCAAAACATTTAAAGAATATCATGCAAAGTAGATCAAACAATTGAACCATCATGGATATCTTGAAAGTGAAGTAGCATCAATTTGAAATCTGAAAATGAATAGTCATGAATCTCGTAAAACTCATGTCCACAAAAGGATTCCACAAAGTATCATTGCCAACATCAAGTTATTTTGACATCAATCATTTCCAACATCAAGAACACATGTCATCACGTAAAATTTGACTTGTAGCACCCTACAAAATAAACATTGTCAGTACAAATATGCATCAAGAGCCCATCAAAATGATGTATATAGAGCCAAGGAAATCATGATTTAAACTAAATCAAATCATATGCCACCAATTTTAGACCATCCCAACTATATAAACCATGTGCATGTATTATCCAAACCAGGGTGTTTTGACACATTGTTACCAATATGTCAATGACACAACACATGTCAGAGATAGATATCATTCAAAGACAAACTGAGCATAAGCAATTGAATACACCATCTGCATATCATTGAAAAAAATTTACCTAACAATAAATAAGAGAATGCATCTTGCATCAGTGTTAATGAGCCAGTTTCCAAACAACCAATCAATATCCTCAAAACCAATCTGCACATTACGTAGCTTGTCAATGTCAATCAAAGAACACCATTATAAGAACTAGTTTTTTCATCAAGGACATACATCAAACAAGTAAGATTCAACACTAGGTTCACTTCAGGGTATGATGTGATCTTGTTGTTAATCTCAAAGGGCATATGGTTATCTTCTATTTCACTTAGAATACCTCAAGTTTTATTAAGAATTACAAGCATCAGGTATAATATTTCCAATTCAATCATAAAATAATATCATGAAATTGAAATGTTTGAAATAATATTTCATAAACATCAACAATTTTTTCTATCACTTAAGTAGATTTAGCTTTAAGAATTCAACAATTTCATAGAAAAAAAAATTCAATAAATTTCCATCCATTTGTCTATTTTTTGAAACATTTTCAAGAATTTAAAAATCTATTCTGAAATAAAGCATAAATATACTAAAAATTAAAATTTCTCCTGGTTATTCTCCACACATGCCCCAAAGAGTTAATCAAATCAAAGAAAACTATTTTATACTTCACCAGATTGCTTCGTAGCTACATATAAAATGATGCAATTTTTTAAAGATAGGGGTTTTAGTTTGGACACTGAATAGGTTATGCATGCACCCTTAAATGGTGCGACCCACAGTCTTGTTCAGATAAACTAACAAAACCAGCTACAAAGATTCATGAGATAGGTAGCTATCAAATTGGCTTTGATATTTATTAGACTCGATGTGCATGGAAGTTTTAGATCGAAATGATTTAGAAAATAGGAAAAAGGAACAAAACTTAAAGAATTTTTGGCTCTTCTGACATCCACAAATTCTGAACTTAACTTAAAAAAGGTATCCTCTAGCCTTTTATAGAAAAAATATGTAGATAGGATAAGACAAAAACATTAGAGAAAATCCAAATGATGAATCACATCAAGTCACATGAAATGTAGTGACTAGTAAGAGAATTTCAACCGAAGTCAATGAAGGTCAACCTTAATTTGCATGTTGAATCACTTCAGGTTTTTCATCTTTTTATTATCAGGGTTCCTTCTTAGAACCAAACAAATCTGCTCAAATAGAATGTAGGAACTCCCCATACATTTAGAATTATTAGGTGGAATTTCCATTCCTGCACTCAAGTTCATCATCAATTTGAACATTCTAGGGGTAAGTAATCCATAGGATGTATACACTTTTATGTTTCTTGCTTAGACTTCAAAGTTCTAGTTTCCCTGTATCTAATGTATCTTTGTAACAAACTCTATCCCAATATGAGCTTCTGAAGCATATCATTGAACCTTGTAACACCATTAGATATGTCTGCAACTTTGGTTTGCCTAGCCTTCCATACTTGAACTTTGCATCACAATCTTTTTCTGCTGCAATCACAAATTCCACTCATTAAATCCCTTTTCAAAAAACATTTTAAAACAAAATCTCATGTAAATAAAACCATCACTAAATTGATTATCATTTAAATTTCTCATAAAAAAATGCACTTTCCAGCATATAACAAATCCTTGTGTGGTTATCTTTCATATACAAGATTACCAGACTATCAAACTTATTGGATAATCTCAAGATTTTAAAACTTCATTTTACACCACTACTTGATACCCATCCCTGGACCTCAGTTTTAGCAGACCTCATCTATAAGATCATAACACTCTGCTCAATTTTTGCATTACCTTTTACTTTTTCAACATTCCCAGTTCTTCATATCTAGTATTTGGAACACTACATTACAAAGTATTCTTTTACTAAATATTTTTCTTTGATCTTCATCTCTTGTGATCTTTTCAACTAGCCAACATCTACCATAAGTGTTAGTTTTCACTTGGGTCCCCAAGTCTTATAGTCTTGAGGCATGTTGTGAGACCACACAACACATCTTTCTCATGACATTTCTATCTAGTCCATCTTCCTCTTTCCATCAATATTCCCTACCTATATTGATCTTGATAAGGACTAAGGCACTCACACAGATAATGCTTTGGAGAATTCTTGACATGTTAATCCCTTGGTCAAACACCATTCATCAAATATCATGACATTTCCTACATAACACTATCTACACCCATATCTTGGAGAAAATAAATTATTCATGTGCAACATAGTCCTTGGAGATCATTTGGTAATTCCTCCATCTAATAATCCTTATGTCTCCTATCTTTTACAATATAAATCCATTATCCCTTCATACTGTGAAACATTTTTACCTTGATCATTTTGGATGTTCCCACACTCAAGTATAGTTATTGAAAAGGTGCACAATGTGCCACATGGTGGCCACACAACTTTAATTTTTCACCTTCCATTTAGGAGAGTCAGGACACGTGTTGGCTCATCAAAGATTTTCTAAGGAGCTATACTCATGAGCCCAAAATTTTCAGCCTATTTAACACATCATCTCTTCGTTGTGGGAAAATTGCACTTCTTATGAAGCAATATCTTTTGGGAGTTTGTCAAAGCTTGTTGGCCTTTTTATTTTCTTAGTTTTTGGGATGGAAGTTTTGAGTCGGTTCCTTTGGGTGATGTGATTGGTCAACTGGACCTATTTGCTAGGTTGTATTTCTAGGATTTTATCATTTATAGACCTCTATCTTTGCTAAATATCTAAAAAGAATTAATGTAGTAGCTGAGAATTGATGAGCAAAGATTATTTTCACCTAACTAAGGATCTATGATCAGATGATGTGCTATCAAAATCCAACACTTGGCAGTGTTTAATTTTGTGTTGTGGTAGTGATTTCCTCTTTTTGTAGCTATAAAAGTGAGGCTATGATAGATGAAAGGGTTGGATTCCAAGTTTCAACTTCTTTTGCTGAGGAAAAGTTTCTTTAGTTTTCTTAGGCTATAGAACTATTTTTCAGGAGTAAATTATTGTTGGATTGGTATCTGACCTCTATTTTAAAGTTCATTTTATATTTAAAGCATGAACTATTGAGAAGAAATCATTAAGATTGTGTATGTATAGCCTTTATCAAGCTTTCTTTCATTATGTTTTCATTCTAAATGAAACACTATGTCTTGCAAGTTGAATTTGAATAGTTTAAGTAGTTGATTTTCATGTTGTATGCTCATATAGTAGAATAATAATTCATGAAAACTGGATTATGTCATTGGTATTGTATATATTTTTTAAAGGTTGTTGTTTTATTATATTACATTGTATTAGGAGCAAGGGTTCATGCAATTTCTGAAATTATTTTTCTGTTACCCTTAGAAATATTTATGTTTGATCAAACCTTAATGAATACTATCTGCGAAAAGACTTGAAAGTCTACACTATACTTGTTAGCCTGTGTTGTTTGTTCTATTTCCAACAATGAAGGGTTGTGGCTTTTTGTGTCTAATTATATTAATCCAAGGAATGATTGGGTTTGAAATGTTGTAAAAGAATTAGCGCATCACCATTTTTATGTTTAATATTTACATTTCCTTCTACCCCTTTCTCCAAACCCCAAGGAAGAGATGGATTTCTATAAAAATCCCAGAGCTATTTAGTGAAGCACGAATTGGTCTTCCAGTCACTAAATTTCCCATATGACTTTCAAAGGGGCATAAGCTTTGATTATCAATAGGTGGGACAAGATTTTTTTTGAATGCTTGATTAGAAGTCAAAAATATTTCTTAAATCAGGTGAGAGAAGGAAACTGAAAGTTTCATACCCAGAGTCCAAATGAGAGCATCTTTGAGAAGTCACTTCTAGTACTCTTATTTACCTTCCTTAGTACCTAGAAGGAGAAGACTTACAGGCTTTGTATCACCTATAAGGAGCAATAGAGAAATAAGTAATAGCCCAATATCTAGAGTCTTCTCTACTCCACCTAGAGGCTCAACCTTCAAAATTAGAATACCTGTATACCTAATTTGTAAGGATCTTTTCTCTATGGCTCAGGTACCTCCCCTTTCTCCTAGAAATTTCATAACTTGGGATAGATATAGTGTACTACATCCACCCACACCCCTAGATGTATTGCCTACCATACCCAATGATACCCTCAAGGCTATTCCAAAATTCTCTGGAGAAGACTTCAAAACCCCTTTCAAACACCTTCAAGATATAGCGGAGATATGTAGGGTGCATAATATAGTGGAGGAGAATATCTCCTTGAGGTTTTTAGATACCTCTTTTAAAAAAAAGGCCCGAGATTGTTATCGATCTTTGGCCTCGGGCTCTATTATCTCCTATGGTCAACTCTAAGAATGGTTATTTGAATGCTTCTTAGAGAAAAGAGACCGCTCTTTGTTGCTACAACAACTAATCACCATCAAGAGAGCTCTGCAAGAGGCCATGAGAAATTTTAACACAATGTTTCATAAGACCTAGAAAGGGATCCCCCTGACTACTTGACCCAAAGCCACAATGGCATTCATGTTCTATTTGAAGGCTCTCAATTCGAACATCATAGTTATGATAACCTCCGTGGGAGGGGATATCTTTCCTGACACATATGAGGTGGTTTTCCATTTGAAGAATAGTCTAATTGATGTTGAGAGGCTTCTTCCTTGACCTCCAATGCTGATATTTCCATAAATCTCTAGTGGCCTTCAGGAAGAAGCTATTCCAAGCACTTCTTCTACACAATTGATGTTGGCCACTTCGTAGTCTATGTACATGTATCCCACTACTCCAAAAAGCTTGTTGAGCTCTTCCTTAATCATGGAAGACATCAATGAAATGAAGAGTCTCATGTGGACTTTTTCTAATGAGGTGTTCATTGTCAAATGATAGCAAGCAACACCTCTGAAGTAGACTAGGAAAGCCTATGGTGAAGGAAAGTCATATTATCAAAAAAATCCATATGAAGGATCCTTTAGAGGAGGAGGTCAATAGGAAAAATATGTGGAAAAGATAGTTTCAATTACCATGCCACTACAGATGGTCAAAGATAGTCTGAGTAAAGAGTTAATTCTAGGCTAGAACAATTTGGTGGAAGTTGAGAATGTACAGTGCTTCCCATGCAGTGATACCCATATGCACTAAAATTTCCCAAGGGGGAATATGCAATAGAGGATAGTGGAACAAAGGAGAAAAGGTGTGCTCCTGAATAAAGACAAATATGAATCTTCTAAAATGGAAAATGCTCATTTCAGAGCACAAATTCAAGGAACTTCTTTGGAGACAGAACTGGATATTATGCTTGACTAAGCTCTATTTTTATGGATGGAAGAAGAAGATGTAGTGTTCCCAAATGGAGCTCTGATCACTAGTGTTCCACAAGTGTATTCAGATTACCAAACAAGATCTAAAATAAGGCTCATGAGAGAATATGCGCAACAAGCTCTACCATGTGACCTCAACCATGTCAACTGACCCCTCAGGAAAAGCATGCTCCATCACCCATCATTTGACCTTTCTCTGCAACCAAATAATCTGCTATTGGTAGAGAAGGAGGTGAACAAGACACCATGCCTAATCATGAAGGAATTTTTTCTTCTAAAAATAAGAGAAATACCACCATGCAAGTCTAAGACTCAACTAGTCAGAATGCTCAATGTGGTGGAACAATTGAAGAAGGCGCCTGCTAATGTAGCATTATGGAACATTATATCTATTCCTGAATAGAAGAAATTTCTTTGGGAAGCATTAAAGAAATAAGAAAAAAATCCCATAGGTGGGCATGACTCAATCGTGCAGCTGAAGCAAAGATAAAGGATCTATGTCACCCCTCAAGCTCTAAAAGTAGTAGCTTATGCGAACAATGTAGGCAATGCAAAAGAGAAAGAGGTAAGCAAGGAAAATCCCCAACCTTTATTTTTAACACTTATTGTGGTAGATAAGCTTTTACATAATAATATGATTGATTTGGGGGCTAGCATGACTATCATGCCAAAACAAGTGGTTGATGCCTTGAAACTTAAGTATGAGCCCCTTGAAAAAGGAATCATGCAACTAGATGGGAAGAAGGTTCCGGCCATCGATTGGATAAAGGATCTATCTTTGACCCTCTTCTCATGTCCAAGCCAAATAGTCATGCAAGAAATAGTAGTGATAGACATTACCCTGGTCTTTGAAATGTGTTTTTCAAGAGATTTCCCTACAAAGATTGTAGGATACTTAGCACTCGACTGGTCTAGCCTAATATTGAGAACCAAGCACAGGGTGAAGATGAATATTTTGTCTGAATCTTTGCACCTTGAAAACATTGTGGACAACAGAGTCCTATGCTTTGAGGTGACATATACTTCCATCTCTCAACAAAAGAGATATTGTGTAGAAATCTTGGAAGATGAAGAAGATACAAGTGATCGTACTCCCGAAGAAGAGGTGCTACATAACCAATTCATTGAATCTAATCCATTCAACAACTTCCATGCAATAGGGCTAGGCAGCTATGTGATTTTAGATGATGATCAGGTGTTTTCGCAATGAATGAAGGATCAAGAGGAATGTGATGACCCAAGTGATAATTGTCTATGGACATTGTATTTTGATGGTGCTAAGTGCAAAGCTGGCTCTAAAGGAGGTGTCCAACTAGTTTCCCTAGTAGGATCGAAAAGCATCAAATCTTACCATTTTCAGTTCTCATGCTCCAACAATGAAGTCGAATATGAAGCCTTAATTCACAGGTTGATTCTTGCAGAGCAAATAGGTGCAAGGAGAATACAAGCTTTCAAAGATTTAGAGCTTGTGGTGAGCTAGGCTAATGTAGATTAGGGAGGATTTCAACTATCCATCATAGTTCAAGATTTTTGAAATAATTTTACAACAATCAAAACCTTAACTCATTGGTTTCTCTCACATTCACTCTATTTTCCTTGTAGGTCTTCAAACCTAGCTTCTTGATCTATTAACTTGAAAATTCTTAACAAACCCTCAATCCATCTATCATTTCAAGCACCCATTATTTTCTTCTTAAACATATCTCAAAACTTCATAGGACTCTTTTAGAACAAATCTTCCAAACAAAATCTTATGAATTGTCCTACTTGATTAATTAGGGATAATTTACAAAGAAAATCATCTGAAAAAAAAAATTCAATCCCAAAAACCTTTGGAGAGTCATTTACCATCCCACAAAACCCAAAAATTTACCACTCTTTGACAAAGAAAATCAATCTAACACAACTAACCATAAAACCCTCAATTTTTCTTGTTTAAGGAGGGGTTTATTGAAAATATACCTTCTCAACCTTTCCACAATTTAAAAACACCTCAACACACCTAAGAATATCTACACATGCTTAATTAACCCTCAAATTTTCCTTCCTTAAACCACCAATGTTCACTCAAAATCCATAATTTTGTCAACTATGGCATCATGCCCAAACCCTCAAATGACCTCCCCTTATCTAAACAACCATTCAAACAGCCAACCCTACTATTTTTTACCCATTTCACTAAGACAAAGGAGTTACAGAAGGTAGAACGGGTCATTAATCCATTTTATGTGATTACAAACCCTCAAATCAGGGTTAAGAATCCATTCCCTGACAATTTCCAACAAAACACTTTAAATTGGTATCAGGACATAATAACCTGGCCAAAACAACCTTAGACAAAATAACCTGACCAAAATAACCCAAGGACAAAATAACCTAGGGTCATAATAACCCATGGATAGAATAACCCGTGGTCAAAATAAGCCATGGACAAAATAACCCATGGTCATTTTAGATCAAGCTAGTAAACTAGAAATGACATAAAATAAATTATAAATATGATTGTGAGGCACCATAGAGGCTATTTAGGTAATTTTTAGACTATATATCCATTATATACCCCTAAAATAGAATCAAAACACCTTTAATATGCTTAAATAACCTATAAAATGGTAAATAATTATTAAAATAAAGGAAATTTCATGGGAATAAGTTGATTATTTTGAAGACACATGGATTGGTAGTCTAACCAGAAGAGGCAACAGAAAATCACCCAAGTTTCCAATCACAATGTGGAATTTCTATTTAGCTACTCAAGATGATCTTCCCATAACCAATAATACTATTGAGGGATGGCACAAAGGATTTAGTGAATTGCTTCAAGCATCACATAGCTCAGTCTAGAAATTCATCAAAGCAATGAAAAAAGAATAGAGTCTCCAAGAGAATAGAATAGAGAAATATATGGTTGGATACACTAGGCAACCAAGTAGGAAAAAATACCGTGAACTCAAAGAAAGACTAAAAAAATTGGTTTATTGTCATGACAACCATAACATTTTAGATTATATAAGAGGCATCACTCATAATTTGACACTTTAATTGAAAATTTGAATAATAAAGTATTTTTAGCAACATACATGTAATTTATAATTTTTTTTTTACTTTCTCTATACTCTTTTGGGAATATTTTGTCCATGGGTTATTCTGACCACGGGTTATTTTGGCTTGGGTTATTATGACCCTGGCTTATTTTGTCCCTGGGTTATTATGACTGGGTTATTCTGTCTAGGGTTATTTTGGTCAGGTTATTATGTCCTGTAACCCTTTAAATTCAATGAGAACACACAAGAATTGATTCAAAACAAATTTGAAACATTCCTCTATCTAATTCATTACAAATTGGATCAAAAGAACACTATATGGGTCGTAAAAATTCTCTACAACAACAAGATGTTTAAGGAAACACATATAAAATACAATGACGATAGGGAATTTCTTATTTATTTAACTTCAACTATAAACCTCTAACCTTGCCTCAAGTTTTTTGAGGCCAATTTATGCTTGAGAAACTCAAAATGCAATGTCCTTAAACACCTTTTGAACTTATGACTCTACAACTTCCACTTTTGCACTTTTGCAATATTTGCAATTTTTCATTTTTTCAATTTTACATCATTTTGACCAATATGCAACATGAAATCCTAATGACCTCCAAACCAACTAAAATGACTTATTACATTATAAAATGGTCTAACATGACCTATTCAAAGTTTCTAAACTCAAAACAGAAAACTAACTTAAGACCTTCATGAACCAACTTTGCACAAATTCCTTGGTGCTCCTACACCATACAACTAGCCTTGAAAATTTTCCAAGTCCCTTGGAAGTTGATTTGAAGATTGTCAAAAATTTCTTATGTTATCTCCTTGATCTTCAAATTCCCCTTTAACCAGTAAACTTGTCCATTGATTCAAATAGTATTGATGTGTATTGCACTTGGCACCCTTAAACTTGTTGCCACTTGTGTGTTGTTCTATCTTTGCAAACTACCTTCTATCATATAAAACTAATGAAGAACTTACCTTTATACCTGAAAATTTACCTCTAAAAACCTTGCTTTGGAATTTCCTCTCTCTCCTTCTTGAAACATACTCAAACTCATTCACTTGTCCTCTCCATTTAGCTTTTTCGATTCATCTTTTTCCTTCATCATTGTCCATGAATTCTTTGCTTTAATAACTATTGTATCATCAAATTTTGAATTCACTTCCTTACTAGGTTTAGGAACCTTTGTTTTCTCAAACTTATACACCTCTATATCAACAATAGGTGACTTCCTTCTATCTCTTGTAGCCAATGGACAAATCACTGTCCCAACCATTATTTCATCACACTTTTTCTAAGAAATCTTGCACCTTCATGGTCAATTCATCATTCAAATCCTCTTGAACTATCATTGATACCAACATATTACCTCTCCCTTCCAATATTGAATCATTCTTCTAATTTACTTCCTTGAAAATTTCAAACCCTGTAGTGGTTGCAACTTCTATCTTCCTTTATTCCTCTTTGTTCACAAACTCATTCTTTCCAAACATAATCACTTGTGTTTCCTTACCCTTTGATTTTTCATCCTCCTACAATGGTGTTATTGTGAATATAATCCTATCCTTCTCAATTTGATGTGTATTATGTCTACCATCATAAAGTGAGTTCCTATTAAATTTCCATGGTCTTCCAAGGAGTAGATGGAAACAATCCATTGGTAAAATATCACAAAGAACCCTATCTCTATATCCACCAATTTGAAACCCAACTAATTCTTATTATTTCACCAAAATTGACTAATTATCATTCACCCATGATTCTTTATAAGGATTTTGATGAGGGATTCTTTCTGACTTCAACTTATCAACCATTTCACTTGACACCATGTTATCAATAAAACCAAAATCTATTACTACCTTACACACATTGCCTTTACATTTGGGTATGTGTAGGATCATGATGGGCCAAAAAGTGGCAATAAGATGGGTATTTATAGGGTATGTGGCTAACAAATTTTTTTTTACCAAAAATTGATGAAATAAAAAGGGTTTTTAAAGGAGATTCTCAGCTTTCCACCAAGATAAATTATTCTTTACTTTGAATTTAATAAGTAATTATTATTCATTTTCTATTTGAATTACGACTAAAGTGTTGATTGATAGGCTAATTGAAAAACATCTATAGCTTTCAAATAGTGTCACATTTTTTGAATCCAAAACATGCATCACATTCTATGCTTCACATACTATAGGATTAAAAAAAATAATAATAATTTCATGAAGTTTTGACCAAGTTAAGGTGGTCAAACATAAGAGTTTTTATAGTTTTTAAAAGTTGTAATAAAAAATTCATAATTAATTATTTAACTGGAAAAAAATTTAAAAAATATGCATCACATCTAGACATGAGTCCTCTACTTATGTCTAAAATATTATAAAAAATATTATCATTTTATTGTGGTTAGGGTGGTCAGACAGACACCTACTTCTTATTTTTTCCCTAAAATTTAAGTACTACTACATTGAAATTTCAAATTTTCACCAAATAGATTTAAAAAAAAAATAAACCTAGTAGTTTAGAAACTACATTCAATTTGCTATAGAATCTATTCTTACATATTTTTGAAATAATATAGATAACTTATTCAAATTTTTATGTCAAGTTTCCTAACTCTAATTTTTCTAAATTTTTTGCCACTTAAGAGCCTATTTTTTCCATGATGATCCTACACATACCCATTTGTAGGTGGTCTTGAACAATTGTCATCTTTGATTCATCTACTTCTCCTTGGATTCTTGGAGTAAAGTCCTTCTCACCATCAATGACTCCCCAACTTCTAGAGAAACAACTAGATTTGGAGAATTCACACCTTCCCTATCATCTTCATGCACCACTTGAAGTAGAGCCTTGTCTTTTAGGACACTTAAATGTTGGATGCCAAAACTGATTACAATTGTAGCACCTTTCTAAAAATATATTTGAGCTTCTACCTCCACCGTACATTCCTCTAGAGCTTGGATTCCCAAACTGATTACAATTGTAACACCTTTTTGAAAATATATTTTAACTTCTACCTCCATCATACCTTCCTCTGTAGCCTATGAATCCTCCCCTTTGATCACAAACTTGTTCCTACACCTTACTCGAGTTTTCTTGATTTTATTGTGACTACCATCGAGTGGTAAATGTGTCTCGTCCTCTTGTATTTCTGCCTCTACCTCTTATTTTTTTGTCTTGCCTTCTTTTTAGTTTCTCTTCAACCGTCATTGCCATTTGGTAGCACTCTTCAATTGTCCTTGGATTGTGCAAACTCAACTCATTAAACCTTAGTGAACTGAGATACTTAGCCACCTTTTCCACATCATTAACCATGTGACCCGCCCTTACGCCCAACTTATAAAACTCATTAGTATAATTCTTAACATCCATTTCCCTTTATTTTAAATCTTGAAGCTTCTTAGACATTTTAATTACATAATCACTTTGAAAAAACTTACCTTTCAATTTAGCTACCATTTTATCCTAGGAAGCAATTCTTGACTTACCTTTTCTTCTCCTTTTAGCTTGTTCATAATCCCACCATACTAGTGCATGTCCCTTAAATTTGGTTTTTTCTATCTTCACCTTCTATTCATTATGTACTTCCTCACATTTGATGTAGTTATCCAATGTTGCAATCCAATCAAGCAATTATTCATCATTAAGGTTACCTCCATACATAGGCAAAGGAATTCTTCAGTAGCCTTGCTATCTTTACAGTCACTTTCATCACCTACAACATCTCTCTTTTTCCCTATTTCAACACTTTCCAACCTTGTTGCCAACCTATTTTATAGTTCCTTCAACATCCTGATCTCTCTCTTAGTCTTCTCTTCAATCTCTTTCATATCCTAGCCAGTTTATTACCCTTAGGAGGCATCTTGTCAACATTTCTTCACACCTTCTTTCCCTTCAAAGATCTACACCCTATGATCTAATACCAATTGATGCAGACCAAGGAGGATTTCAACTATCCAACACAATTCAAGCTTTTTGAAATAATTTTACAACCATAAAAACCCTAACTCATTGGTTTCTCTCACATTCACTCTATTTTCCTTATAGACCTATAGACCTAACTTCTTGATCTTAACTTGAAAACTTCTTGAATAACTATCAATCCATATATCATTTCAAGCACCCATTATTATCTTCTTAAACATATCTCAAAATTTCATAAGACTCTTTTGGAACAAATCTTCCAAACCGAGGCTTCTACGATGTCCTACTTGACCAATTAAGCCTAATTTTCAAAGAAACTCCTCTCAAAACTATCTTCCAATCCCAAAAACCTATGGGTAGTCATTTACTAGCCCAAAAAACCCAAAAAACCACCACTGTTTTCTAGAGAAAATCCATCTAACACCACTAACCATAAAACCCTCAATTTTTCTTGTTTGAGGGGTTTGTTGGAAACAAGCAACACTGAGAGGGGGGTGAATCAGTATTCTACAAAAATTAACTTTATTAATCTAATCATTAACCCACTTTGAGCATTCAACTAAAAGAAATATTTGGAAACATAAAGAAAATAAATATAATACCATAACACAAGGATTTTTACATGGACACCCTATTAGAGGAAAAACCAAGATGGATGGACAATCCACAATATAATTTTAGTATACTCAAAAAGAAATTTACAAGATGGGAATACACTTGCATTCAGGCTCACTACATAGAGCTCATTGCTCAAAATAGGAAGGAACACTGCCTTACAGAGATTTGGATTAGATCCAAGAGAATGAATTAAAAGATAGCATCTACAAATGCTTGATTACAGTTCTAGTTAGTCTTAGTTGTCAATCTTCTATCCTTCTGACTGATACTAAACTTATGCTTTGCTCTTCTCTAACTCACACAAAAAAATCCTTATGCACAAGTGAAACTGTACATAAAATCTCTCTATCACTCTTTTGATATTCACAATACACATCGACACACCATACATACACATCAAAATGATATAATAGATCATACATATATATCTATGGCTAAAATTTTAATCACAACAAGTTGGCTTCAATAAAACTTAAAAATATTAGCAACTATTAGCTCAAATCTTAAGAATTATCTAATGCACATCCACAGTGGTCAACCACAACTTAGCTTGGACCCAAATCCAGATGAGTGAACACAAACATATTTCAATAAACATTCCTTGAATATCCGTAACACATTTTATCAGCTGAGTCAGCCCCAAAATACTTATAAATAAAAAGTATCATCGAGATCTCCAAATTTTCACATGACTTGGTACGAGGCACTAAGCTTTTTAGATAACACAAGAAATACATTGATGCACCTTTCATGAGATCCACAACTCAAAATTTGCAAGTGAATTGATGATCACCAAACTGCCAGATGCTTTGCTCTTCCTAATTGTCCTCAATCTGCCTGTCGGTGGGAGAAAATGGTGTCATGTGGATCCTATTACTAATTAGGGTTGCCATCAATGACAACACCAAAGTATAATTGTAGTGTCTCTTACCAACAATCTCCCCCTTTGGAATTGATGGCAACACTTAGTGAAAAATGACCAAGTGTCAGATCAAAACCAACATGAATTACACTGCTACTTCAAAAATTCAAAAAGAAACTCCAATCTCGGATAAAAAAAGCAACTCTCCCTAAGATAAATACACATTTTTCACTATACACTTCTGCCCCTTTGACATAAATGGAAAAAAAGGGGAAACCAAAACAAAATTATAAAACTGTAGAGGCATGAACTTGTAACTTACAAAAGTTTGAAAATATCTACAAATTATTGCTTCAACACTCTTAAATTATCGTCGCAAACCTTTTTGAGACTCTCCAAAACTGTTATGTGGCCACATATTAAATAAGATTGAGCTTCTACAAATTCAAAATTCTCTGGGTCACTAACTACCACAACAACTTTCACTTCCTTCAAAGCACTCACAGTTATCTCAATCTTTAGACTAATTAGTCCTTTGAGCTCACTTACTCTCCCAACAATCTTGTCATTTTCATTCTTCAAGAATCTTATATTTTCAAGTAGAGATGTTACTTGAACTTCTTGTTGAGCAACATCACAAGCTAATGATCAAAAGTATAAGAAATGATAACCAATTGATTTTCAAGATCCTTCACCTTTTTTTCATTACCTTCAGTAAACTTGGACAAAACCAAGAAAGACTTATAGGCTTTTCTAGCTTCAAATTTAGAACCTTGAATGTTCATCATGCAGGTGGCTAACAGATTCTTATCCTTTGCAATCACTTCCTTCAACCAACTAAGTCTTTTATAATTAAACTCTTTTTGCACTTTATCCTCAACAAATTTCTCAAGAGACTCAAATTGAGTACTTACAACATTTATGAGCTTCTTTAGCTCACTAGAAAGGAACCAGACCAATCCATGGAATGAGTAGGCATTAATTTTTTTAGAACTCCAGATGCAAGGCTTAGCAATTCACTATCCTCTATGCGATACTTCAGAATCTTCTCACTAGCCTTAGCTTGAGCAATTGATGTGACCTTCATCATCTGAATTGGGGACAAAGTGGATAGATTGATTGAGCTTTCATCCAATTTAGGATCAAAATATTCCTATTGCTCCATCATATATCTCTTCATTTCCTTGGCAATGTCTCTTGCCTCCACTTTGACATCCTTAACTTGAGTTTTTTCTTCTTCAGCCTTGGGTTCTTCTGAGACTATTTCTGGGTTTCTTTTAGGCACTTCAACCTCTTCATTTTTCACCTCCTTCTCCTCAACTAATACCACCTTAGGAACTTCAGTTTCCATAGGTGTCTCTGTATTTTCCACATTAGGAGGAATCTGAAAATCCTCAGTATCTGCATTCACTTCCTCATTTTTCGAAACATTTTTTCAGTATTCATTTCCTTAACATTAATATTATTCTTTGACAAAAAATCTTCTGGAATCTCCTTGGTTTCACCAAACACAACATTAGTTTCACCAATCATGAGTTTATTCACCCTTGTCTTGCTCTTAAATTCCTTTTTAGCCTTTTTAAGGAGTGAATTCATCTCCTCAATTGACATTTCTGGACATAAATCTGCAAGAATTAGCTTCATTAGATTCTCTTCTTTTCTTCTAGCACTTAATCTTCTCGACTCTAAAGTATCATACAGACTCTTTGGTAAGCCATACATAATCTCGACAAGAACTTTAATAAAAATGTTCATATGTTTTATTGTGGCTTCTTCGAGAATTCTTTGACCTAATTTATCAAAAGTTTCATACAATTCACAGAGGGTCTTAATATTACCATCCTTGATAACTACATTCTCAACTTCCTCAACTAACATACCAAGTTTATCAACTTTTTCCTTCTTTGCTTTTTCTTCTTTGCCAGATGATTTTCTCTTGTTTAACTTGATAGCCTGAGTTCTGGTAGCTTTCATTTCTCTCAAGAATTTTCTGATTATGTTTCCTCATCTTCTAAAAATGGTTCATATGTTCTTGTTCTTTTATTCTTCTATCTTTTACCGGAAGGCTTTTCTTGAGCTGGCTTGGCTATGGGAGTGGATAAGGATGGGGAAATCTTGGTAGATCTAGTGGAGGAATAAGATGTTACCAGACTAGCTTTCTTTTTCTCTTTTGTTGCTTCAACCTCTTCTCTCTTCCTTCTCACTTATGTCAATTTCTCTACAAGTATGCCAATACTTTCTGCAAAAATGTCTACCTCTTTCCTTACTCTCCTGGCTATCATCATTTTTTTCAGTTCCACAAGAACTTGTATATTTTTCTCTACATAATTTCAAAACCTCTCTTCACCTTGATCCAAAGGTGAACTCAACATCATCAATATGTTCTCCTCTACTTCGTATCCCATAGGCATGATCCATATTTTTCTAGGATCAACAACTTCCATATGACATTGATCAATATCCACCATGAAGTAGATAGTATCTTTATACTATTCCACAATTGAAGTGGGAATTCTTTCCCTAACATGCATCATATTCTATAAATTTTTGAAGTAACCCCAAAGGGTAGTAATTCTAACCTGATGATCACCAATTCCAAACAAAACGTTCCTTATCTGAACAAATACAGGCTCATCATTTTTCCAATGTACTTTTCCAACACTCAAAACCTTATCCATGAAATAGAAAAATAAACACAATAGCAGATTACCATACTTGAAAGTATTCTTTTTATCTTTCTTGATTTTACTTAGATTCTCCATCAACTGACTTCTGAGTAGCTCATACAAGTCATATTCTACATTTTTCTTTACCGTTTCAGAAGGTGCATAGATGACCATACTAGATACAAAATTATCCCAGCTGAAATGGTATATCTTGTGTCTAATGACCATTGATGCAAATTTTACATCCACTTCAGCAATACCTTCTATAATTGTCATTGGCCTTCTATCCCATTGTGCACTTGTTGTCTATGTTACCTTCTCATTCTTCATAGATTTCAAGACTATAAGTCTACCAGTGGAATTATGACCTGTGACAACACATATAGCCTCTTTTTTAATATTGATGGGTATATTTAACACATGAAATCAGCATGAACAAGAATCAAAATGCATCTAACCCATTCATTTTCCTCAAATATGGGAAATTTCGCAAATTGTGTGAACTTCTTCTCCTCTAGGGTTTGGTATTCTGGTTTGACAATGAAGTCTCCTCCAAGTATATGGCTTGAATACAAATCCATTATTTGAGAAGTGCCTAACTCTTCAATGTTAGCATGAATATAATCCCTAATATCCTCAATGTGCAAAACTCCATATGACACAAATGAAAACACGTTGAGGGGCTTGGTCTCAAAAAACTTATAACGGTGCCACTTAAACCTAGGATGGAGTTTGTTCTTGACTTCTACTACCAATGGAGTGGCCATTCTCTTAAATTCACAAATTTATAGTTTTTTGATAAATACCTTTTTGTCGGATCAAAGTTTGATCATAGATTCTTCTTCACGCTTGAATGTCTCCATAATTCAACAATGTTCACTCCAAGGCTCTCCAAACTTGTTCTCTTTAAAATGAAAAGTGAAGGATAAAAGTGGATTTTTATCATTCACACAATTAGCCCTTTTGTCACAATAAATGCTTTTACCCTAGTTCATCTCGTTACTTTTGTTTTCTAAAATTGGTTGAACAACATCTAAAAACCATTGATCCACCTACTGGACTGGTCCACATTCCATTATCATTTTCCTACAAAGGATTAAGAGATTTTTCTGATAGCCCCCCCTAGGCTAAAGGCCTAAGACTAATTCCCGAAGGAATTACCAGAAGTAGATTCTGATTTTGATACATTTCCTTCGATAGAGGGATTATTTTTCACCCATTTCTTCTACATTTTCCTCTTGATCACATTTTTAGTGACATTCCCTTTTCCTTTGACATCTTGATGTGTATTCTATTTTTCTAGACCTCTTATGTTCCAACAAAATCTAACAATATGGCCGAATTCGTTGTAGTTGTAACACACAACATTTCTCTATTCAGACCAACTGTTCCACTAATTTTTCCTTGATCTACATTGGTTAGCAATATGCCCAAGTCTATTGCATGCATAACATCTGATATCTCTATGAAATTTATTCATCACAAATTTGCATTCACTTGACTTATGACCATGCTTATAGCAATTAAAGTACTGACCTAAGAATGATGGTCCACTTGTGTTCATCTTGCTTCTACAATAAGAAGCCATGTAGCCAAATTTATTGCAAGAAAAACAATAACCATTGAATCTCTGAGCATTTGGTTGTCTTACTAGATTCCTTCTAGCTCCTTCACCTAATTTCCTTGCCTGAATCTCCCTTGTTTAGATCTCTTTTGTCCATATCCAAAACTTTCTCCTTCTTCATATCCAAGACCTCACTTGTCACCATCAGTCCTCTGACCTATAATCAGTTCATCAAGTTTGGCTGAACTGGCTTTGAATTTTTCGTTGAACTCATTTGCAGCAATAAGTTCATTTTTGAGATCATCAAGTTGTTTTTCAAGCATTTCCTCATTGTTTTTAGATTTTTCCAATTCATTGTCCAATCGACTACATTGTTCAAATTTTTCTTTCAAGGATTGAGAAATATTTTCTTCATTCTTTTTTTTATCTTCGATTTCCTTGATCATTTCATCATGATGGATTCCATCTAATGCTTTAGGGAAACATTTTCTCTGGAAAAAATTTCACACTCTTCTATTTTCTCCTTAAAGGAAATACTTAATTTTTCATCTTTTGTGCTTCTATTCTTCTACTTAAGCTGATCACATAATTTCTTTCTTTTCTCCCTTGATTCATTGATTTTGTCTTTCAATGACTGGATGAATTTTTCTACATTCTCAAGACTTTCCTGTAGTTCCCAGTTCTCAAACTTTGATTGGTCAAGATCATCCAGGGTGACCATAAGTTGCTATTGAAGACTACTTGTATCCATTAAAAACACTTCACAAGATCTCCCCAAACTATTAGACTTCTTTTGACAAACTAGATCTGATACCAATTGTTGGAAAAAAGCAACACGAAGAGGGGGGTGAATCAATGTTCTACAAAAATTAACTTTATAATTCTGATCATTAACCCACTTTAAGCATTCAACCAAAATAAATATGCATAAATAGAAATAAAATAACCATAAGACTATAACACAAGGATACTTACGTGGAAACCTTGTCACGGGAAAAACCACGATGGATGGACAATCCACAATATAATATGAGAATACTCAAAAAAAAGTTTACAATATGGGAATGCACTTGCATTCAGGCTCACTGCCTAGAGCTCACTACTCAAAATAGGAAGGCACACTACCTTACAAAGATTTGGATTAGATCCAATAGAATGAATTGAAATAATAGCATCTACAAATGCTTTATTACAGTTATGGTTAGGATCAGTTTCCAATCTTCTATCCTTCTAACTGATACTGAACTTTTTCTCTTCTCTTCTCTTATTTGCACAATAAAATATTTATGCGCAAGTGAAACTGTGCATAAAATATCTCTATCACTCTTCTAACATTCACAATACACATCGACACACCATACATACATATCAAAATGATATAATAGATCATACATATATTTGCGACTAACAATTTAATCACAACAAGTCAACTTCATTAAAACTTAATAATATTAGCAACTGTCGGCTCAAATCTTAAGAATTATCTAATGTGCATCCACAGCGGTCAACCACAACTTAGCTTGGACCCAAATCAAGATGAGCAAACACAAACATATTTGAATAAACATTCCTTGAATATCCACAACACATTTTATCAATTGAGCTGGCCACAAAATAATGACAAAACAAAAAATTATCAACCACATCTCCAAATTTGCACATGACTTAGTACGAGGCACTAATATTTTTGCATAACATAAGAAATATGTTGATGCACCTTCCATGAGATCCACAACTCAAAATAAAAAACTGGAAATTTGCAAGTGAATCGATGATCATGAAACAACTGGATGCTCTATTCTTCCTGACTATCCTCAATCTTCCTGCTAGTGGGAGAAAATGGAGTCATGCATATCCTATTACCAACTAGGGTTTCCATAAATGACAACACCAAAGCATAATTGTAGTGTCTCTTGCCAACAAAGTTAATTGAAAATGTGTCTTTCCAACCTTTCCATAATTTAACAACACCTCAAACACACCTAATAATTTTTGGACATACTCAATTAACCCTCAAAATTTTCTTCCCCAGGGTTTTCCACGTTTACCACCCTTAAACCACTAATTTTCACTAAAAATCCACAATTTTTTCAACTAGGGCATCATTCCCAAACCCTCAAATGGCCTCCCCTTCTCTCAAAAACAATTAAAACACCTAACCCTACTATTTTGGACCCATTCCACTAAGACAAATGAGTTAAAAAATGTGGAATGGGACATTAGTCCATTTTATGTGATTACAAACCTTCAAAATAGGGTTAACAACCTGTTCCTTAGAAATTGCAAACAAAACACTTTAAATTGAATCAAAAATCACAAGAATTGATTCAAAATGAAGCTACAATAGTCCTCTATATAGTTTATTACAACTTGAATCAAAAGGACACTTTATAGGTCATACAAATTCTCTGCAACAACAATATTTTTAAGGAAATAGACAAAAAATATAATGAAGATAGGGATTTTCTTATTGATTTAACTTCAACTATAAACCTCCAACCTTTCCCTGAGTTTTGTGAGGGCTAATTTATGATTCAACAACTCAAAAATTAATGGAAATAAACACCTTTTTAACTTATGACTCTACAACTTCCACTTTTAAAATATTTGCAATTTTACATCATTTTAACCAATATGAAACATGAACTCCTAATGACCCCAAAACCAACTAAAATGACTTATTACATTATAAAATGGTCTAACATGAACTTATTCAAAGTTTCTAAACTCAAAAAACAAAACTAACTTAAGACCTCCATGAACCAACTTTGCACAAATACCTTGTGTGATAGATTTTGGGACCCTAAGATGCTTGCTCTTACACTTCTACAATTTTTCACCTAAAAGGAGAGAGATTTAGGCCCAAAATGCTTATCAAACACTCAAATTAGGATGTATCTTATGTGATATGATGTAAATGAACTTAAAAATGCAATTGACTAATTTGAATGAACTAAAATGAATGCAAAAGTGCAATTTAAGCTATGTTTCAAAAAACACATTGTGATATACAAATAACTATGAAAGTGAAGAAATAATAAAAAAAAGGTACAGGGCTAAATTTGAGTGCACCTAGATGAAATATGAGTTGTCTAGAATGTCTAGAATGTTGATGAATTTCAATGGTTTTTCACAGTGGGACTCATTCACCAAGGGTGGCAAATCAATCCTCCCATTGATGAAAAAGTGTTAGGAACCAATTTTTGATAGTCGGGATCCAAGATCTGACAAAATAAAGATTTTCAGACCTTGGGTGGGACTCATTCACCAAGGGTGGAAAATCAGTCCACTCCTACATTTCTGGAAAATCAGGTAGCAACTCTGCAACACCAAATTTGGAAATGTCTAAATGTCAGGTTGCCAAATTCAGTTCTATAGGAAACAAACAAAATAACTCAACAAGCTTGAAATAATGATATGTTGACTTGAAGATCCTAGTTAACTGGATTTCCACTTTTCAACACCTTTAAACATGTCAAATTTGCAAAAGAAAGGTTGCAAAGATACATGCAAAGGGGAAAAATGTTGGAGGGTTAGCAAATAGGAGTTTGCCTTGGTCAAACCTCACTTTGGTAATCAAACCCAATAGAAATAAATGAAATGCAAAGGAAATGTAAACTAACAACATGCAAATGCTATTAACTCACCAAATCCTTGATCTTGTAAGTCTGAAGTAATTTCAATGGTTGCCTCAAAGTGCTTCAATAGTTGTTTCAATTGATGATGTAAGATGCTTGAATGTGATGTGTGATTGAATACTTTATTGGAGGAATTAAAATAAGGTGAAAAACACTTATTTATGTAATTAGGACTAAAATATTAAGGTTAATGCAATAAATAATATAAATAAAACCCTAATAAACAATGAAGCACAAATGAGCATAAAACAATATTACCAAATCTGCATGCCACCATTGATTCACCTCCATTGTACTTCTCCATTTTGCTTGAATATGATAGTTTCCCTTAGATTTGAGTGTGCAATAATAAGCCTATGAAAAGTCACTAGCAAAATATTGAAGATTGTTGTATCAAACTAGTAGCATGTACTTGCATAATATGTGTAGTTGATAGATAGAAATGGATGAATAATTCAAGAATGATTTTGACAACATAACGATACTTGAAGAATCAACCCCCCAAATGGCTTATGAGAGGGTTGATTTATAGAAATTTTCTGATTTGGATCGATGGTTGAGATTGAAACTCATTAAGATTTCTTAATCAATGGCCAAGATTAAAAGTTGTAGTATGGACTAGGGTTAGGTCAAAATTAGGAAAATGACAAGAAATGAATGGCTAAGATTGAATTATAAAATAATTCAATCACGGGCTGAAATGAAATGAGATGTCAATAGATAAGATTTGACGTGGAAGATAAAGTTGGCATGAATAAAGAGGTGATAGGAGAAATTAAATAATAAAAATTATTTAATCTAGGTGACCAATGAATACTTAAATAATTAAAATAATTATTTAATTATAGTGGAAAGTGGACAAAAAATAAATAAATAAGAATTTATTTAATTAATCAAGGAAGAATAAAGATATAAATCAATTAATTAAATAATTAAAATTAGTTAATTATCAAAGAAAAAAGGCAAAGTGATGAAGAATTTAGAAATCACAAGCCTGGGACAATTTTTAGTGTCTACATTTTGTCCCTCTTTGAGATCATGTTCGAGATGATGAGATTTGTGTCAAGTAACATCATTTCAAAGAAGCTAAGGTGTGGAAAGAGGAAAATGGATGATGACAGAAGGATAGAATAATGATAAAATAAGAGTGGGGTGATGATGCCCCCTCAAGAGGATAGGAGGGTTGGAAAAACATAGGTATGCTCTCAAAATGGATAAGAGGAAAATAGATAAGTAGCATAGAAGAAATATTAGTGTGGAGGATATGTTTGTTAGTGGAGACAACTTTAAAGATGCATATTTTTCCATACAAGAGTCTGCACTAATCATCATTGGATGGTAAAATGACACAAATGGACAACAAAAACCATGGTATGACATAGACCAAGCTATGCAAGGTCATCCACTTGCAAAACAAACAATCACAAGCAAGGAATGTCCTAGCTCATACTAAGGGCCAAGTTTCCCTAGTCTTTTTGCTAAGCCAATCCACAAACAACAATCAAAGAAAAACAAAATAGATCATGGGACATCATCGTACCTCTAAATCCTTCATGGAAGATCCTCAATGTAGCTAGTAACATGACCAAGAGACAAAACAAAACTAAAAAAATAGACAAAATAGACGAAGATAAGACAAACTAGACCAGAAAAATAAATAGTCATTCAATGTGTTTGCAATATTTGCTTGTTGAAGATTATTTGCATGACGATTTGACAGTTCGAAAGTTTGGCAGTTTGATAGTTTGACGGTGCCTTAGGTCAAGAAGGACACATCCTGAAAAGACAAATGACATTTTGACAAGGTCAAAGTCCAAGGACACATCTTGAAGAGGACCAGAGAGTGATGAGATTGACATTGTTTTGGCAATTTGACTAATGTGACTAGATGATTGACTGGACTATGTTGTCTGAGTTTAAATTAATGACCGATTGGACTATAATTTCTACTAGATCACAATTTGAATGTGGATGTTTCAATGACTATGTTGCGTTCGAGTGTGACTATGTCTAATGGAAATTGACTTTGTGTGAGGAGATTGACATTGTATGACTTATTTGACTGATGTGATTGAATGTTTGACGAGATGGACATTGCCTAACTTATTTGACCGATGTGACTATGTTTTCCTTATTTGACTGATGTGACAAATTTTGGCTCATGATTTTGAGCTTTTTGGGAGTTATTTGGATGTTTTTTATGTTTTTTCGGATATTTTGAATTTTTTTTGGATTTTTGACATTTATGATTTTTTTTGGATTTTTGGCATGTTTTGATTTTTTTGGATTTTTGACATGTTTTGATTTTCTTGGATTTTTGACATATTTTGATTTTTTTTCTTTTTTGAAATGTTATGAGGTGTCAATGGAGGAAAATGTAGGTATCCTTTATGCTAGATACCAATGACAAGGGGAAAACCAAGACTAGGTGCAAGGGTAGGTGATAGGATAAGGGATAAAAGGCTCATGATAGATGGATGGATGGAAAGGATATATACATCATAAGAGAGAAATGATGTGGTCTCCAAAGACTATGTCACATAGGAATAACATGCCCCATTATAGGTACAATACTTAAGATTTTTCATGACAAAGCTTATGACAATAGGATAATGATAGGCTTGTTTAGAAGGATGAGGTATGTCAAGAGATACCCACAACATGTTTCAACATTCTCCCCCCTATTTTTATCAAGATCAAAATAAGGAAGAGAGGATGAATGGACTCAATATGATAGGTATATATGATGGCTAAGATGGTAGGTAGAATGGAAATGATAGGACATGAAAATGATAGGTTGGATAGATAAGACATTGTGCCCCCAAGTGTAAGTGACATAGAAGATCCACCTACACATGATCCCTGTTTGCCAGGTTTTCATCATGGTACTTATCCAAGGTGCATGTTTACTAGGTTTTCACTATTGGACAAAGGGATTTCTCTTTACTCCTTTTCTTGAATTTTTTTTTCTCTCTTTACATTTTTTTGATTTTTTTTACTTTTTTTGACCTTTTGACTTTTGAATTTTTACTTTTTGACTTTCTAGATAGGAGAAGGGGAATATGGATAAGAGGGACTCAAGTGTCTAGTTCCATGAAAGGTGATAGACCCACTAGGGATGGATTTCATTGCATGAACCATGTCAAATGTCATTATGCTCATAGATGTTGGTAAGGGATGACATGAAAGGGAGATGGGGTAAGTAGATGATGGATTATGATCTAGATTATGGAGGAAAATAGTGGATTATGATGCGGATTATGATAGGAATTATATAGGACTTATGAAAAAGATGAATGGGGAGGCTTAGCCAAAAGCATGGACCATAGGGATGTGATGGGAAAGATATGTAGGATAGTGGATGGGGGATGGAAAGATAGAGGTATGTGGGAATGGAATCATGACCAATGGCTGCACACATCATGATAAACTTTGAAGCTTTTGATGGGAAAGTGGTGTAGGAAGCAATTGAGATGTTTGCTTAGGAGATGGTGGATGAAGTGCCTTAGGTACCCACATAGACTTCATATTTTTATGATTTTTTTTGGCTTGTGGGATTTTTTTAATTTTTGAACAAAATGTATATTTTGGATGGAAGGGGATGATTGGGATTTTTTTGATTTAGATGTCTCATTTAACTTGCTTTCCTTTTTCTTAGGGACCCAAACCAATTTAGTTTTGACCTTTACTTTTGGAGGTATGGGCTTATATAACTTTTTGACATTATTTTGCTTTGACTCTTTGTATTGATGTCCTAAGGCATGAGAGTCCTTAGGATTTTTTACTTTATAGGTAGAGGAATTGAATTTTTTTCTTTTGAATCCCATGGGTATGGTGGAATGAGTGGAATATTAGGGTATTTATAGATAAATGGATAAGAGGATTGAATGGTAGGGATATTAGGTGTTGGGAGTAATGGTGGTAAAGTGGATGGAGGGATATTATGAGTTGGAAGTAATGGTGACAAAGTGGATGGTGGAAGGTGTATGGTCACATGATTTTGGAATTTATAGGATGATGGAGGGATGACAACATATGTTTTAGGCATATGATAGGATTTATGATAAAAAGTGGACTTAGGATGCGTGGAGGAAGTACCAAAATCTTGAGATTGGTGTCCTTGGGGTATGTAATGGAAAATTGGACTAGGTGTAGGTGGAACATTAGACACGAGTTCCTTATTGGATGGAGAAGATAATGGTTTTTGTTGTTCTAAGGAGGAACATTCATGAATGAGGGTGGAAATACCAATAGGATATGATGGAGGACTTGCAATGGGGTTGATAGTGGGTGATGGAGGATCATTAGGATCTTGATTAGCATTGTGTTCACTTAGATCAAAGGTTTTTTTTTGATCTTTTATGTGTTCTTAGGATGCATATGTCTCATAAAGGGAAGTGGATGTTTGTGCATCATGGATAGGACTAGATGGAGGTGAATTTGGAATATATTTCTCATGGATGGGTATAGGATCAAGTTTCCCATTGATAGGCTCTTCATCATTATGGATATCATTTTGATCATAGAAAATATATAGATTATGGATAGGTTGGATGAAAGTTATTTGATCTTGATTAGGACTAGGGTTTGACATACTAGGGTTTGACATTTCAACATGCTTAGGATTAGGCTCTTTGAATACCTCTTGGGTTGCTTGAATGGAGGTGGAAGGGGATGACTTTTGAATGGACTCAACATGTTCTGGATGGTCAACAAAATGGAGAGATGATGGAGGTTGACTTGGACTCAATGGGGGAGACTCTTGAATAGGCTCAAGGGGGAGACTACATGATAGGGTTGGAGGAATAGGCATGGCGTTTGAAGAATCTTTGGTAGGTTCAAAAATATGAGTTGGATGACTAGGTGATGTTTGATTCCTTGCTAGTAGCCCTTGGGTCACATCCTTTGTAGGTGGATGGGTGGATTTGGGTAATTCCATACGTTTACTTTTGAAATTTTTGAATTTAGGGCATAGGTTTGATGAAGGATTTGATGATGGTGGGGGTAATGAGGAGTTTGATGGATTACAAGGTGGATAGGCCAATGGATTATAACTAGGACATGGTGTCTTAGTGATACGAATTTGATTGGATGGTGGTATGATAGAGTTATAGGGTTCATGAGCTAGATTGGTGTTCCCATTATCAAATGGGACATGAGAATGGAAAGGCTCTTAACTTTGTTTCAAGGTGGACTTGGGATCCTATGTTCTTGGTGTTATATGAGTGGATATATTGATGTGGCATTGACATTATAGGTAGATGGTTAAGTTGGAATGATGATGAAGGTGACACATTGGATTGTGGTTGAATGTGTTGAGGTTGGAATGGTGTTTGGACTTGTTGTGGTATGATTTGTTGTTGTAATGATTATGGAGGGGTTGCATAGGATAATGGTTGTTGAGAGGTGGATTGGTATGGATAAGGGTTGACATTAGGAGAGGTGTGATAGGTTGATGAAGAGGAAACATGATATTTGGATGGATGAGGTTGATATGGGGTGGAAGGGGATGACACATAAGGCTGAGGTGGCATTGGTTGATAATGAATGGATAGGGAATTATGTTGTGGTTGTTGGATTTGACAAGTGGCAATTAATTGATTGGCTTGAGATAAGAGGTGTTGGGTTTGAAGTGATCTAATTTGTTGAAAATTTCGGAAGAGGGTTTGAAGTCTTTTTATGGTTTGGTGGTCTAGGGGTTGGGGTATTTGGTGAAGTGTTTGAAGGAGGTCTTGAAATTGGGATGATAGGTATTCTAATGTTGGCATGATGTTGATTGGATTAAAGATATGATGATGATTAGGATATGATGTGGAATGACAAGATTGGATGATTTGGATTATGTGGCAAGTTTTTATTGGAAATTTGACTTGTGAAATATCAAAAAAAAGATCTAACATGTAAATGCATGAACATACACACCAAACATAATGATAATTTTGTATTTCAAGATTAAATGTTATGATTAAGCAAACACTTGAATATACAACAACAAGCCCTTTGACTATTCAAGTGGGGTATGGCCAATTAGGTATCAAGCTAGTTTTCATGAGGCTGACTAGGTATAATTTGAAAGAAAAATACTGCCAATAAGCTAGGAGAAAGGGGTAACCCACCCTTCACCTTCACTTCCCAAAGGTATAAAGTTCTCTGGGGCTTACCCCAGAGTGACAAGATTTCAACTCTCAAAGGAGGGTGTCTTTGGATTCACACTCAATTGAGGTCATCCCTTTGAGGGGTGTGTGATCCAAGTAGGCCTCCTAAGAATGGTATGACAAAAAGTGAACCAAGTGAGGTGTTTTGGAGGACACACACAATTGATTCACACTCACAGTTGTTAATTTACCTTTAGAAATAAAATGTGTGTAACATAATTCAAGCACTTATTCTTTTTAAGACAAAGTGAAAATGTGTGATGGAATACAATGGTTCTTTTTAAGCCCAATTTAAAAGTGTGATTGTAAAAAAGATGTTCATTTTAAGCCCCAAATCCAATTGTGTGACAAACACGATGTTCTTTTTAAGCCCCAAATTGAAGTGTCTTGACAAGCAATGATTAGAGATGAAAGATGGAAAGTGTGCGCCTAGACTTTCTTTAGCTCCAAATTTTTTTTTGCTTGATCCAATTTTTTATTTGAAGTGTTTATTTTCTGCACATTCACAAAACCAACAACAAAGCCAAAACCCTAACAAGATAATTGATCATTAATAGTAGAGAGTTAGCTAGTAAAGAAAAATCTAATTTTTTGAAATGTTTTCTACATCAAAAATGAAAATATAGAGAACAAACATTTTCTAAAATTTCAAGAGATTTCAAAAAAATGCAAACAAATCCAAATAATTTGTTGTTTTGAACCTGAAATTATTTTTTATGAAAAATCATAAAAAAATTATAAAAAATTTAAACCAGCTCCAAAAATTTTGATTTTTGGACTGAAGGTGTCTAACATCATTCTAAATATGAAAAAATACTTTTGTGAAAAGATATGCAACCATTTGTGAGATATAAGCAATTCTTTGTAAAACCCTAATTTTTAAAATATCTACTTTTTCACTAATTATTTTCCATCCAAATATAAAACATAAAGAACAAACCCTTATTGAAATTCAAAGTGATTTCTAGAAATGTAAAAATATCCAAAAAAATTGACAATTTTCTCTCAAAATTTAATTTTCATGAAAAATAACAAAAAAATTATAAAAAAATAAAAACAACTCCAAAAAATATTATTTTTGGACTGAAATCTCTTGATATTATTCCCAACCTACAAAAAACTTTTTGTTATAAAATACACAACCATTTGAAATATATGGTCGAATCTTTGAAAACTAGGGATTTGTCCCAAAATGATGCAAAACCTACAACAAAAAGCTAACAAAACCTACAAAAAAAGGATCCAACTCCAAAATTTCTCAAAATTTATCAAAATATTGAGCTAAAAATCAGTTAGGGGGTTCATGTCAGGTTCACTAATGTAATTAGGACTAAAATATTAAGGTTAATGCAATAAAGCATATAAATAAAACCCTTATAAACAATGAAGCACAAATGATCATAAAGACATAAAGCATAAAACAATATTACCAATTCTTCATGCCACCATTAATTCACCTCCATTGTAATTCTCCATTTTTCTTGAATACGATAATTTCCCTCAAATTTGAGTGTGCAATAATAAGCCTATGACAAGTCATTAGAAAAATATTGAAGATTGTTATCTCACACCAACAACATGTACTTCCATAATATTTGTAGATGATAGATAGAAATGGATGAATGATTCAAAAATAATTTTGACAACATAAGGATACTTGAAGAATCAACCCCCCAAATGGCTTATGAGAGGGTTGATTTATAGAAAAGGTTTAATTTAGATTGATGGTTGAGATTGAAACTCAATAAGATTTCTTAATCAATGGTTAAGATTGAAAGTTGTACTATGGACTAGGGTTAGGTCAAAATTAGGGAAACGACAAGAAATGAATGGCTAAGATTGAATTATAAAATAATTCAATCAAGGGATTAAATTAAATGAGATGTCAAGACATAATATTTGATGTGGAAGATAAGGTTGGCACGAATAAAGAGGTGATAGGAGAAATTAAATAATAAAAAATATTTAATTTAGGTGACCAATGAATAATTAAATAAGTAAAATAATTATTTAATTATAGAGGAATGTGACAAAAGGAATCATTTTGAATTAAATAATGATTTAATTCAAAATTCAAGAGAGTGGACCAAATTAAATAAATAAAATTTATTTAATTTATGAAAGAAGAGGCTAATGAATAATTAAAGTAATTATTTAATTATAGTGGAAAGCGGACAATAATTAAATAAATAAGAATTTATTTAATTAATCAAGGAAGAATAAAGATAGAATTGAATTAATTAAATAATTAAAATTATGTAATTATGAAAGACAAAAGGGGAAGTGATGAATAATTTAGAAATTGCAAGCCTGTGACAATTTTTAGTGTACAATTTATACAATTCTTGTGCCTTTCTATACATTCATACCGCATCACAGGAAAACATCAAGTGACTTTTAATAAAATCCCGAAACGAAATTTGAAATATTTTGAATTTGGGGCCAAGGGGGACTCATTCACCATGGTCCCACCTAGGACCTAAAAACAAGTTTCGAAAATAATGTTGTATTTAATATTACTTGTTAGGATAATATGCAAAAATACACTTAATTAAGCATATGAGGGAATAAAGAGATAAAATAAAGCATTAGAAAGGTGTAAATAAGGATATTTTTCCTTGAAAAGTGTGAAGGATTGTTACAAGACTTTACAAGACTTCAATATAGGACTTGATGAGTAAAATGGTGATTTTTAGGTGAAATGTATTAAATAGAGTCTAGAAGATTGTGGAAATGTCTTACAACACTTCACAACACCTTCATAAGACATTTTTATTTTAGTTTTAGTACCTAAATAAGCATGTTCAAGCCATGATACAACATAAAATCAAACCAACATAGTTTCAACACCATGAAACAAGACCTAAAAGGCCATGAAAATTACAAAGGACCATTTTTCTACGACACATTTAGCCCCAACTTTAGTGAGAGGATGAATTTGATTCATCACACTAAAGTAGCCATGAACATTGAGGAGAGGGTTCAAATGCACTTATGTTAGCAAGATGGGATGCAACAATCAAGAGGGATGATCAAGCCCCCAAGATGAAGATCCCATGGAAATCTAGACATAAGGACAAAGGAATACACAAGTGTTGAAATGAATTGAATGAAGATTTGTTCATCAATCCAACTAGTTGTGAAAAGAGATCTAGGTTGATTGTTTTGAAAAAGAGAATTTGCACTCACTTTGGGGCCACATAACTAGTTTTTTGTGGGGTGAGAAAGCCCAAAAAGTAAGATACATATGCTAGTTGGTATGCACTCACAAACACAAAAATGGCTATGGGGAAAAGTAATGCCGCTAGTTGGGCTTCCCACTCAACCATGCCAAAGTTATACCACTTGATAACTTTAACAAGATGCCACAAAGCCAAATGAAATGTAAATGTTGGTTTAAGTTTCATGTGACAAGAAAAATAGGATGGCACCATAGGCATGCAAGTTGTGTTATGCAAGGTGGCCGAATGAGGATGCAATAATGTGAAAGATTGTTCAAAGGACTCTTGTTTAGTTTATGTGAGGTTAATAACTTAGGGAAAATTGTGTCTAATGTATCCAAGAGAGGACCAATCAAATAATAGTATATTCACAACTTAGGGGATGCAGTGCATCATAAAGAGGACTGTAATATGCTAAGATAGATCACACTTATGAAGGGCATCACACCTCATGTCATCCAAAAAGTGACAAGCGCATCACGTAAACAACAAGGTTACACTAAAAAGCATGAATGCACAATGAAATAATGGAAATGTATGCCCCCCACTTTAAAAGAATTTCTATACATCGTTCTATGAGCAATTACTTGAAAGTAGAGAAGAAAAGAAGAGGCAAAAATAAAACAAAATGGGAGAGCCAACCTAGAAATCTCTATGCCAAGTCATATGTTTTGAAGGTAGGCTACATCAAGTCAAGGAAAAATGAAAAGAAAAGAAAGGGAGGAAGTTGCCCCCCAGAAAATAAATTACACCAAACACATAAGGGATCTATGGATTTGGGGTAAGTATGCTCGTTGTTGCAATGTTTTTATGAAAGAGCGTGAAATTGTCATCATTCCCCAAATACACATAGAACTAGAAGAATGACAAAAAGAGAGCAAAAACAATAGAAAAAGAAAGTCCATTTTGATTCAATAGAGAAGACACATTGCAGTCTCAACGCTTTGCATCATCCCCAAAAGGAAAACACAAGAGAAAAGAAAAGAAGCAAAAAGGAAAGAGCTTTTGGGTCAATATGAAGGAGACATTTCAATCTCAATGCCTTGTGTCATCCTGAAAAGGAAAACACAAGAAAAGATAATAGAAAAGGGAAAAAAAGGACCATCTGGGTCAACATGGAAGAGACATAGGGCATTTATACGCTTTGCGTCATCCCCAAAAGGAAAACACAAAACAAAAATGAAAGGACAAGGACCATTTGGGTCAACATGGAAGAGGCATAGGGTGTCTCTACACTTTTTGTCATCCCCAAAAGGAAAAAATGAAACAAAAATGAAAGGAAAAGGACCATTTGGGTCAACATGGAGGAGACATAGGGCATCTCTACTCTTTGCGTCATCCCCAAAAGGAAAACACAAAACAAAAATGAAAGGAAAAGGACCATTTGGGTCAACATAGAAGAGACATAGGGCATCTCTATGCTTTGCATCACCCCAAAAAGGAAAACACAAAACAAAGCATGATAAATAGAATAAAGGTACAAATAGAACAAGTGTACAAGGAGAGGAAACATCAAATGCATGATACAGGGGAACACGATACGCACATGAAAATAAAAAGAAAAAAAAGGATAAGTAAAAGATGAGAGACTAGCTAGGCAAATGCAAGTCATCCATCAAGTCATCCGCCTCCCAATCATGTTCATTACAATGCAAAGAAAATTGGATATCCAAAGGAGGAATCACAAGTGCTAAACTAGGGGTCGTACCAGGTTCTTCACTTGGTGGAGAGGATGTATCATTTAAGCTCATTCTACATGAAAATAAAGAGTTGAAATCATTTTTTATTTCTTCATCTATTTTGTTGATCGTCACATCATCATCGCTATCAATATTAATAATGATAGGAGGATGAAAGGTGATTTTCTAAGGATGGATGTATCAAGAGTTGTGGTTGTTCAATAAGTTGGTTGTGTTGCAATTGTTGGGTTGAGCTATCATGTGATAGTTCAAGAGAGGGAAGGTGGTCATCTACCTTTTCTGTCAAGTGTTGAGGTTGATTGTCTTGATCGTCGTGTTCACCAAAATGTGATAGATTTTGGGACCCTAAGATGCTTCCTCTTACACTTTTAGGGTTTTTCACCTAAAAGGAGAGAGATCTAGGCCCAAAATGCTTATGCAACACTCAAATTAGGATGTATGCTATAGAATATGATGTAAATGAACTTAACTAAATGTAATTGACTGATTAGAATGAACTAAAATGAATGTAAAAGTATAATTTAAATTATGTTTGAAAACACATTGTGATATTAAAATAACTATGAAAGTGAAGAAATAACACAAAATAGAAGGTACAGGTGTAAATCTGAGTGCTCCTAGATGAAATATGAGTTGTCTAGAATTTATAGAATGTTGATGAATTTTATTTTATTTTCATAGTGGGACTCATTCACCAAGGGTGGTGAATTAATCCTCCTACTGATGAAAAAGTGTCGGGAATTCATTTATGACAGTTGGGATCTGAGATATGACAAAATACATATTTTCAAACCTCAGGTGGGACTCATTCACCAAGGGTGGTAAATCAGCCCACTCCTAGATTTCTGGTAAATTAGGTAGCAACTCTGTAACAGCAGATTTGAAAATGTTTCAATGTTAGGTTTTCAAAGTCAGTTCTGTAGGAAATAGATACAAAACACTCAAAAAACTTAAAATAATGATATGTTGACTTGAAGAGCCTAGTTGACTTGATTTCCACTTTTCAACACCTTTAATCCTGTCAAATATGCAAAACAAAGGCTGCAAAGACACATGCAAAGGGGAAAATTGTTGGAGGGTTAGAAAGTAGGGGTTTTCCTTGGTCAAACCCCACTTTGGTAATCAAACCCAATAGAAATAAATGAAATGAAAAGTAAATTGAAACTAACAACATCAAAATGCTATTAACTCACCAAACCCTTGATCTTGTAAATCTGAAGTAATGTCAATGGCTTTTTCAAAGTGTTTCAATAGTTTCTTCAATTGATGATGTAAGATGTTTGAATGTGATGTGTGATTGAATGCTTTATTGGAGGATGTAAAATGAGATGAAAAACACTTATTTATACAATTCTTGTGCCTTACTATTCATTTATACCTCATCACAGGCTAATATCAAGTGACTTTTAATAAAATACCAAAAGGAAATTTGAAATATTTTGAATTTGGGTGAAGGGGGACTCATTCGCCACCCATGGTGAATGGGCCCCACCTAGGACTTAAAAACAAGTGTCATAAATAATGTTGTATTTAATGTTACTTGTCAGGATAATATGCAAAAATACAATTAATTAAGTATATGAGGGAATAAAGAGACAAAATAAAGCATGAGAAAGGTGTAATAAGGAGATTGTGCCTAGAAAAGTGTGAAGACTTGTTACAAGACTTTACAACACTTCAATATAGGACTTTTTGATGAGTAGAAAAGTGATTTTTAGGTGAAATGTATTAAATAGAGTCTAGAAGAATGTGGAAATGTCTTACAACACTTCACAACACCTTCACAAGAGGTCGTTCTTTGAGTTTTAGTAACTAAATAAGCATTTTCAAGCCATGATACAACATAAAATCAAAGCAACATAGGTTCAAAACCATGAAACAAGACCTAAAAGGCCGTGAAAATGACAAAGGACCATTTTTCTATAGCACACCTTGCGCACCTACAGCATAGGCCCGTAGAAAAGCAACTACAAAAAACACAGGGATGAAGTCATACATACATCAATTTTGGGATCTTATCAAGAGCTTTGAAGCTTTCAATATACAAGTTATTCCTTGATTGCAAAATAATGTTGTTAATCAAATGGCTTTTGTCAGCTCACATATTGAACCAGTTTCTTATCCAACTAAGTAGAGTGTGGTGCAATTCATTTTTTGACCCTCAATTCCCAATAATGATCAACATTGGAAAGTCATTGATGATGACATCAAAATTGCTTCCTTCATACAAAAATTAGGGATAGCTTTTGACTATTCACCACTAGGAGAAAAATTCTTGAGGAGCAAGTCATCGAATTGAAAGGGAACAAACTTCCTCAAGGATTAATTTCTATCAAAAATCTCTTTGATTGTGAAGACACAAGAGATGGAAAGCAAAGGTTCACTATAGATGCAAGGGATTATGAAGAGCTTGATGTTCAAAGCGGAAAATATTTGAATGTCAGAAGGGAAGTTCCTCACAAGGACAAGAAATGATTGAAGGATCTATGTTTCAAATATGATGGGGTTATTACCTAGACCTATGGTGATCTGAGAAGTTATGACCTGGGAATAATTCAACATGCCATTGAATTGGTGGAAGGATCCAAACCCATTCGACATAAGAAAAGGCTAGTCAACCTAAAGTTTGAAGCATTGATGGCATAAGAGCTAACCAAATTGGTCATGTCAAAGATCATATACCCTATCAAACATTCTACTTGGGTGCAAAATTTGGTTCTAGTCTAAAAATAGAATGGCGGTATTCAACTTTGTGTCTATTTTCAAGATTTGAATAAAGCCTCATTAAAAGACCATTACCCCTTGCCACTAATGGAGCACATCTTGGAGACTATGGCTAGATCAAAGATGTTCTCTTTGCTAGATGGTTTATTAGGATATAATCAAGTCTATGTAGAGGAAGTTGACCAACATAAGACAATGTTTACCACTAAGTGTCAAACATTTGCATACTCAAAGATTTCATTCGGTCTTTCTAATACTGGTTTGACATTTCAATGAGCAATTGATATTTCTTTCAAGGGATTGATCAAATTGATTACCCTAATATATTTGGATAACCTAATAGTCTTTTCAAATTGAAAGATGATCACTTTGACGATCTAGACAAGGTTTTCTAAAAATGTCAACAGTTTCGGATTTCTTTTAATCCTTAAAAATGTGTCTTCGGAGTACCACAAGGTAAGCTCCTTGGCTTTGTACTATCAAAGGAAGGAATATAAAAAGACCCCAAAAGGGTCAAATCTATAATGAAATTACCTCTACCACTAAACCAAAAACAACTATGATATTTTCTGGGCAAGATCAATTTTGTCAGTAGATTTATATTAGATTTCATAGGAATTGCAAGACCAATTACACTGATGTTTAAGAAGAACCTCCTTTTCAAGTGGACCCTAGAAGGAAAAGAAATTTTTGAGCAGCTAAAGATAGCCATCTGTACAGCCTTGGTGTTGGTTAACCCAAATTTTTCCAAATACTTTCCACTCTATGTGTGCAGTGGCCAACATAGCATAGCTTTCATGCTCACTTAGAAGTGCGAGGAGGATAATGGGGAGCATCCTATCGCATTCCATTCAAGGACCCTGAAAGGTTATGAAGCTAGGTATAATTTTATAGAAAAACAAGTTTTTTTCATTGTTAAAAGTTTAAAGAAGTTTTGACACTTGGTGTTGGTCGACAAGATCACTATTCTAATGGCACATCCCAGTGTGGGGGAATACATTATAGAAGGTGATATAATAGAAAAGAGGGAAAATTGGATCACCAAGATCCTAGAATATGATGTGGAAATTAGACCAACCAAGCTGGTTCGAGGAAGAGGTCTATGCAAGTAAATTGCACAAGAATCAAGTCCCATAGTTGTAAAAGAGACCGATCAAGTCTACTCAAACCAATTCAAGTCCGAAGAATCTTGGGTAGCTGATTAGACATAGTATATGAAAAAGGGATACTACCTGACTATCCTTTAGCTTTATAAAATGAGATACTACCAATTGCAAGGCACCAAGTATGTATTAATTGAGGTTATATTATTGAGGATAAATTATGATGGTGTACTACTCTGATGTCTAGAAAAGCTAAAGGTGGAAAGAGTTCTCAATGAATTCCATCATAGTCCTAAGGGTGGACATTTCTTTCCCAAGACTAATGATTTAAAGATAATCTGATTAGGATATTATTGGACCTCTATGTTTTCCAAAGTGTGTCATCTATTGCAAAAGTGTACTTATAGACTGGAAAGAAATCATAGACACCAATATCGGGTAGGTCGATATTGATGAATTACAACAAAGGGTGAGGGTCAGCCTAACAACAGAGAATGCAAGACTGATTAGAAGGAGCAGAATTGCTAAGGCTAGAGGCTTTTCTCCATCCCTCATCACTCCTGAATTGGTCATGGCTTTCAGGTAGGAATATCAACCAGAGACTCAAACAATAGTTGATAAGGAAGGAAACATTCTAGTTGATATGTTCGGTGAGGCAATTACAAAGACCTTCCATATCCTTACCTTTGGGGAGATGGAATTTCTAAAAATTGAGGAATGCAAGGAAATGTGAGACGTAGATCCCATAAGATGGAAAAAGCTTATAAACCAATATTGGCTTAAGGAGAAGTGGGGTAGCACTACAAAAGTACCCCAAGAACTTTACTGCAGTGATCTCCATGAATATTATCATGACCTAGTGACTCTATTGAGTAGCATGATGGGACTTCCCGTTACTGCATATTTTCAAGAATGGATGGTCTACTTTGTAGAGAAAATTCTTCATGGAAAAGGAGGATGTTACCAAAAATGCCTCATTCTACTAAGGGGAATAATAAGCAACTGCTTCCATGAGTAGTGTATGAATGTCAAGAAGACATCTAAATTCTACATGACCTATCTTGTTTACTCACTTCCTGAGTGGAGGTAGTACAACAGACTATTCAGGGCACCTAATGAGGAATCTTGGTGAAAGCTAAAAGTTTATGATAGATACCCCTAGCTCCAAATCAAATTTTTTAAAAATGATTATTACAGGGTGAATGATGCCTTCATGGGTCATATCATTAGACTACTTGGAGGGGATTTTGAAAGGATAATTTATCATAGTGCTCTGGTTTTCCTAAAAAAATACACCTTCTTGTTTATTCAATACTCTAAGTTCACCTATATTCATGCCCAAGAATACATAGAGAGGCTGAATAAGCTGCCCTAGTACCCCAACTACCAGATCACATTGTTAGAACTCTCTCAACAGCTATGGTATGTACATACTCTCCTCAACAACAAGCATTTGGCAGGGATCCCTTATCCCTTAAGTTTCAGCTGAGGGATGTACAAATTAAAAACCTCCCAATGTGCTAGGAATTTTGCGAAGGAACTAGCAAAAAATCATTTTTGCCTACACACTGCTCGCCCATGAATAGATCCATATGGGCACATAAGGAAACCACTAGGACCAGAGTACACCCATTTGCATCTCGTAGAAGATTTTTGGGAAAATTACAAAGATGATAAAGAGGTGCGTGTAAGGAACTACATGCGAATGACCACATACTTCGTGAAAAGGGTGAATATATTTCCTGTACCTGACCAAGTTGAGGAAGATGAAATCACCATAATGGATCCTAGGTACAATGCAGTCGCCAACTTTCCACTACCAACAATAGATTGGGATGAACAAGAGGTCGATGAGATCAATATTATAACCAATCCCATCAAGGCTTGCACTAAAGAATAGGTCAATGGACAGGTAGCCCAATTGAAGAAAAAGGGGGGTTGTCTTAACATATGAAGGTCTCAAAAGTGAGCCAAGTGCCATAGATGATGTTGTTGCTACAACCTTGATAGGAGAAACATCCAAATCCCCTCTACTCACAAGATTGAGGAAAAGAAAAGAGACTAAAGAAAAATAGTCGAATCCTAAAGTGTATGCAAGGAAGGCTTTAGAGGGTGAGTCCTCAAAGAAACATAAAGGGTTGGGAAGCATCACAGAGCTTCCCACAATTCAAGAGGATCCCCTTCATAAGGGAGAGGAAATAGAGATGGATCAGCCGAGATCTCCGCTGTTTACTTCTAATGTTGTTGTCCCTCCACCTATTTCCCAAGCTATGGTTACTACATCCCCTCCTGCAGTGCATATTTCAGTCCACCTTGCCTCCTCTTCACCAATTGGGTGCATAGTATTGGTTGATTTCTCCTTCACTATAACTTCTCCACTTTCCTCTATCTCCATGCCTCCCATCACATCGCTTCCACTAACAACAAATACAATAAAAATTCCCACACTCACATTTCTAGATGCATTCTCACAGCATATGCAATGTTCCCTCTAAGATTTCTCAAGTATTAATGAACCCCATCATTTAGGCTACTTTAGCACAGGTCCTCGCAAGTGTCCCACCCACAAAGCCTCTAATGGAACAACCATCAAAGAAACTACAATGAAAATATCTGAGGAGTTGGAGTAGTGAAAAAGAGAAGCTGCAAAAGCATTGGAAGAAGAGGCGGATAAGTATCATGAGAATCTAGAGTATGAGCACCTACAAATTGACAAGGTGGTTCATGAAGAAGAAGAAACACGATCCTTTGAAAGAAGAGATGAAGAAGAGGATTTCAGAGGAAAAATTATCATGCAAAATCTTGATCTAGACTTTGAAGAAGAGTTGGCCAAGCAACTGAAGGATGTCAGAGAAGAAGTAGAACAGTCGCCTCCCAAAGAAAAGGGACAAGAAGATGACAAGGCAGGAGAAAATGTAGAAGAGGAAAGCCCCTAACATGACAAAGAAATTTCTTTCTCCAGGGGCCAAGAAGAACGAGGAAAGGAGCAGTGGGAAGGTGTGCCATCTCCTCATAATGAAGAAGAGAATGTAGCAGAGGACAAACCTAAAGGTGAGGCTCAAAATGACAAGAGTCTCAAAATTGAGCGGTTAGAGAAGTATGTGCACAAGGATGAACAAGATGAAGAAGTTGAAGAAAAGAAAGAAGGGGAGGTTGGAAAAGGAGAAAGTCCCAAGGAGTCTCTTCCTATTAATTATCTCATCAAATGCCTCATGTTCATCTAAGACTCTAATGAAGAAGAAGGAGAAGGCACTAAAGTAGAGGAAGAGGCCCTCAAAGATAAAGAAATAGAAGTCTGAACAAATCAGGAGGATGATGATTATGAGTCACCCAAAGAAAAATCTACTATGCCTCAATGGTTAGAAAAGTAGCTTGAGCAGAAAGATCCCACCTAGGCTGACCTAAGAGCAAGGTTGGAAGCTATTTTATCTAGGGCACAAATCACTACCACAAAAGAAAATAAGCCCAAAATTAAGTCCAAGGTAACATTGGATGTTTCTCAGTCTAGGACTATTTAGGTGGCAACACTAGTAGTGGGATAATAAGGGATAAGCTACAATGTCTCTACCATTGATTTGGGAATAACTACTAGAGAGAAAAAGGTAGAGAATCTCCAAGAATCTATTGTGACGGTGGTTCACCTGATACAACAAGACAAATTTTCAAAAGAAGAGATAAAGGCATAGGTGCCTAACCTGACGACATACATCCAACAATGGTTCTTTGTAGAGGAAGTGCCTACCACATCCACAAATCCACCACAATTGATCTCGAGGGAACAAATAGATAAGATGGAAAAGAGAAAGAACTTGGATAAGACTATAGAAGGTTGGTTCCAGTAAGTCCTATACATTGGAAATGTTGGCATCAACCATGTTGTCTAGAGAGTGAACAAGTTCTTGGATCTACAACAATCTCTTGAGGGTACGAAGAATCTTTTCACTAATTTCCAAGAAGAATATGAGTCTACCTACCCAAAGATTGAGGCTATTCTTAAGCTACCAAGTACTAGTTAGGAAAAGGAGCTCACATTCAAGAAGGATTCCCACTAGCTCATGGATGTGTGGAAGCGTGATTTTGTTAATAAAAAAGAAAGGTTGGAGTTGCTAATCAATAAGGTGAATACAAATATTGAGTGGGACAAGGAGATCATAGTGGATTGTACTTGATACTTGAAGTTGCTAACGGGATGACATGCCTACAGTTCAAATAGATCCAAAGAAGATAAAGCCCCATTTTTAGAAGAACATGGAGGAAAGGATGTCAAATGAAATCACCACTGATTTCATGATTTTTGCCACATGAGCCTTCACCTAGTCATACATGTTTTGGGACCACATTGCAAAGTATAATGAAGATTGGGAAAATCTCATCGAACAATCAAAAGAGTGGAGTTATTAGGTGTTGTGATCTAACATCATAGACGTCGATAAGATCAAACCATTGATTTTGAAATTTAGAGAGTATGCAGCTTTGAAGAAGCAAGAAGGAAACCCTATTGTCAATGTAGAGCTCCTAAAGGAATAGTGACAACAAAAGGGCAATTAGCAAAAAGACAAAAGAACTACAGTGTTATCACTAGAGGAAAAAATAGGGATAAAGACAAAGTTGTATTTTAAATTGTAAAATATTGTGGGGTAGGTAGAACCCTAATTTGTAATGAATCTTTGACACACAATGAAAATTAATATTGGTGATTCATTCTACCTTTTGGACACTATAAATAGGGGGGTATCCTCTAATTTTAGAGAGAGTTGAGTTGATGTAATGACATGCTACAGAAATTTTAATGGAGATACATTGACTTTGGTGCATTTAATAAGTTTCTCTACATGTTTCATGATTCAATCTCCCATAGTTAGATGTTTTAGTTAGATTTACATTGTTGTTCTAGTTGTTTTCACTGATACATTTTGACATTTTTTTCGACGGCAGGTCGTCGGAATTCCGACGACCTGCCGTCGAAAAAAATGTCAAAATGTATCAGTGTTTTAGATTGCTTTGGCAGATTTGGTAATGCTATTCTATGATTCTGAAGATTTTTGTTGTGTAGATGCCTTCCTAGTCCATACCTTTTGTTGTTTGTTGTTGGAAAATGGCTGTGTAAAGTTATTCTAGACTTAAACTTAAAGTTGCTTTAAAATTTTCTTTATTCATGCATGTATGTGGTGGATGAATGGTAAAATATCTATAGACCTTAGAAGATAGCATAAATTTCATGGTACTATTGGTTTCTTGGTTAAGTGGAATCTTGTTTGAAGGAAGTTGTCCACAACAAAACCTCCATGATCATTGTTCATAGTTAGTTGTAGGTCCAGGAACCACTCTTTTCCCTTTCCCTTTTTCTTTTTTTTTAAGAAATAACCTATGCTAAGGTTCATTTCACATTGTAAAGCCAAAAATTAAGGAAAACATTAGAGTTTCATACTACTGTTTGAACCTACAATAAAATACATATCAGTTTCCATCCTAGAAAATTCAATTCATAAGATCAAATTTGCATCAAGATGCATAAGTCCACCTGGTGATTCTAGAAAATCACATGAAACAACTAAGATATTCCAAGCACTATCAAGATTTGACATTAGAGACCTTGGGATAGTGTTCTGCAATCTGATTGTGGAAGATTGTACTTCAAGAGGGGTGATGCACCTATGCATTACCTATGTTGAGAAGTGCATAAAACACCACATCAATAGAATTGGTGATAGAAGGAGGGTAGAGCTAAGCTAGATCAAGGTGATTCTCTCTCCCTGGAGAGGTCGTGAAGATTTTTAAGGTCGACGTCGAACATAGGGGAATTTGAAGAACTACAGCCTCCTACAAGAGAAAGAAGAACTATGAGGGAGGACACAACCTCTTCTTCTTCCTCCATCCCACCCACTTCACCTTTTCTATCTCCTCCTTGCTCCTTCTATTCAGCTCAAAGTCAGCAGAATTCCTTCACCTTCATCCATTCCACCCACCATACCAAACTACTTTTCCACCTCTCATCCCCAACAGTTAGGGGGTTGCCACTCTCCCTACCCTTCAAGTTCAAGGCATAGTCCAAATAGCTACAGACCAGGTGTAGTCCCAAGCTACTCTCTTATAGTAGGTGCAGCCCCAGATTGTTGTTCCTCAACAACAGGTACCACCCCCACCTCCCATCATGGCTTGGCTGGCACAAAATCCTTCGCCAATGCACTTCAATGCTTATAATGAAATACCCAAGAATATAGAGGGATTTTGCATAAAGTTCAATTCCCGTGACCCGTAAAGAATGACAAAAGAGCACATCAAGATATTTGAAACAACAATTAAAGATATACAGATTGATCATTACGACATTGCATGCCACCTCTTTCCATACTCACTGGGAGAGGAAGATTTTTACTGGTATATCAATTTTCTGAGAGGGTCCATTACTTCATGGGACCTCATGAAGAATGATTTCCTATAGAAGTACAAGATTCCAATCAGCTCTTCAGAGCTATATAGATAGTTTATGTCTATCCGAAGAGAAATTAGTGAACCAATTGGCTCTTTCAATGATCACTTCCATCATGCCTTTATAAGACTTCAAGACCCATATGTCCATAATGATGTTGTGGCTATATCTGTCTACTATGAAACATTAGATAATCTCATATTTGTGTTGGTGAAAAGGATGAATCAACCACCTACTATACTAGTAAATGCTTATCATGAAGTTGTTAAGGCCAATACAGACTTGGGGTAGAATATCTCTAGTCCATTGGCCTCTTTGGGTCCGGTAGCTCACCCGATGCAAGTTCAAGGGCTTAACCAAGCATTCACTCATCAAAAACCTCTTATAAACTAGGTATTGAAGCTTCCCATCATCTCGCATCTCGAAGAACCCATGAATCAAGTTCCCCATATCCCTTCTCACTTACAACCTCAACAACAACAAATCTACCCTCAAGCTCCCCAATAGCAGCAGGTGTACTCTCAGTAGCTGCAAACACCATTATACCTATTGGGACTAGAATTCCCTCCAACACATAAAAACCACCCAATGGCCTTGCCTATATTTCTCCAAAATTAGGCACCACAACCAAGTAACACCGAGAAGGACAAATTGGAAGAGCTAAAAAAAATGATAAAGAAAATGTCTATGGAGATGACCCACCTGAGAAATTAGAATAATCAGTTATAGGCCTCCCAATGTAGCCTTTGGGCTAACCTTAATTAGGATAGCAAATATAATAGGGATGGTAGAGATAACTGTGAAGCAAACACTTCTTCTGGACAAAATTACGACAGAGGGAAAAATTCAAGTCAGAACTTTGAGAGGAGACCTTCCTAGAGGTAGAATTGCATGTGGAATATGAAACCTAACAATGGAGGTGTCCCTACTCCCCTGGATCAGCCTTCCAGCAATTAAAAGATGACCAGTGGAGTGTATCTTAGTAAGGATGTGCTATCTAGATGGTGCCAGATTCACAAGACAAGCAAACACTCTAAGTTGGATTGTCCTGAATTCCAAACAGCCGCTGAAATCTTCTAGGTGGAGGTCCAAAATTCTCTTGATAGTACTAGTTGTAGGGACATCATCCCATCTAATCTCTATGACTCTTCCTACCTCATGGCTAATCAAGCTCCCTTCCTACAGAGTGACTCCAACGAGCCTAAGATCAAGGTCACACCCATCAAGAATGAAAAAGTGCAAGAGGTAATTCATGAGGAAACCTTGTCTCAACTTTTTGATTTAGTAGAAAATGGTCCAATAGATGAGGAAGAGCAACATGTAGACGAATTCCATATTTTTCACCAAAGAACAACTCCCTAATTCCTTAGCAATAGGTAGGTGGGTGGACCTTTTACTAATTCTACCCTGCCAAATAATTTTAGTACCCCGCTTGATCCAAATGCTAGCAATAATCCTGGGCTTCCCCATGTGCTGACCCAATACTTCAACAGAGATATGTCACAAAATCAACCTCAAAACCAATCCCAAAATCATCCCCAAGGCCAATCCCAAAACCAATCAAGTCAAACAAAATCCTAACCTTCTACCTCTGCCATAGGCCGAGCCTTTGAATCTAAGATTGAACAAATGGGTGAATATGTAGTAGAAGAATTCAAGAAGGTAAAAATTAGTTTATCTACCTTTGAACTACTCAAAGTCCCTGCTATAAGGTATGCCTTCTTTAGGGTACTTAATGGAACCTCATCATCTAAAGTAATGTAGGAAACATCGACAAAAAGGGTCACCTTTGAAGAACCCAAGCAAGAGCTTGTGATTTAGGACATCATAGGGAAAATGAAGGACATTCCCTTAAATCAGTCTACAAGTAAATAGCCAACAAAAGAGCTAGATCAGAATAATAGGTCGATCTCCAAAGATTAGTCACTCGAACAAACCAAGGCCCAGACTAGGGATAGAAACAAAGCTGAAGTAGCCAAAGTGGACACACCTATGGGCTTCTTCCAAGGGAAATTAGAAACACCACCCTTCCTTACTACCATCTGGATATTCAAGACAAATCTACACAATTGTCTGATTGACTCTGGAGCATCAGCCAACACATGCCCCTAGCTGTATGCAAAGACCTTGGGATTATCCCCACACCTTCAAAGAAAAAGTTAACTCAATTGAACAAAACTGAGATAAATATCGTGGGAGAAATGGATTGGATCCCAATGTAGATTGTTGCAGACTCGAGGGTGAAATAGGTCATTAACATCGAAGTTGTAAATATTCCCAATGCATATAGAATCATCTTGGGATGAGACTTCACCCGTGCCTTGAATATATATGTTGCCACATTTTTTTCACACATGTGGTTGCCATGGAAGGGACTACCCAATCAGATCCACATCGAGCGAGACCATCACACATGAAGTTCATGATCAATGAATATAACAACCTAAATGAGGTGTTATTTGCTGAAACTGAGTTGGGGAATTATTTCCCTTTGCTTATCAATAAGAGGAAAAAATTCAAGAAGGGATGGTGGCCAAGGTCCTATTTGTGCAATGCAACCCTCAAGTTGATTTAACCCATACACCTTAGAGCTCAGAGATTCTAGTAGAAGCCGGTGATGAGGAAAATCTTGAGGATAACAATTTGGGATTGTTGGATGGATTTTGAGATTTTATGGAGAAGTGCATACAAAATCTTCTCAGCTTGGGTGCAAGAATGAATTTCCAAGAGATCCTGTTTCCCAATTGGTGTAGGGTGCATTATGCTTCTCATTCTAAATTTGAATGTTGCCTATGCAAAACAGTGGTAGAACATGTCAAGAAATTAGCCACTCCTAAGAAGGAAATGCCATCAGAGTAGCTGGCCCTCCACCATACCAAGCTACTATCTGCTTCAGAAGTCGTAAATGAAAACTTGTAGCCTAAAGGAAATAATCACCTCATTGGCCCCAGTGTCAAAGAGCCTTCCAAATTTTTGACATTACGATTTGATGGATCCCAATCCAAGCAAGGAGTTGGTGCCAGATTCAACCTTATCAGCGTAAGTTTTATTTCACTGCCCATAGACTTCAATTTTATTGTACCAACAATGTATCAGAATGCAAAGCTTTAGTCCATGGTCTTCTAATGGATTTGAAGAAAAATGCTAAAATGTTGCAAGTTTTTGGTGATTCTGAGTTGGTGGTTAAGCAAGTCAAAAAATTGTACTCATGTCATGACAAAATATTGGCAAACTATAGGCATAGGGTTTGGGATCTTTTAGAAGGGTTAGATGCATTCAATATATAGTTGATTCCCCATTCTTAGAACTACACATTTGATGCTTTGGCTTAGGTAGCTAGCACATTGCGACCCCTATCCTTGTTGGATCTCAAGAAACTCATTATTGAGCTAACTTCTATACCATCCATTCTAGATAATGTCACCCATTTTGAATTCTTCAATGATGATAAGCACATCCTTGAGTTCATCATGAGCTCTGATGTCTTTGCCACTCAAATCTTTGATGAATTTGATCCAGAAGAAGCCGAATTGGACATGGGAAGGTTTTCAACCTCAAGACCAACATGATTCCCCGAGGGATGGTTCAGCTGGAATGCATTTTTTACTTTGATCAAATTAGAGATCAGGATCAGAAAGTGAAGAAGGAATCCATAAGCAACTAGTGAGACACTCACAACCTTAGAACTATCGAGGAGATATACAATGTTTTTATTTGAAAAGTGTGTAATGTAGAGGAAAAGAAAGGGATTGTGGATGCTTTATGGAAGTATCACAATGTGGTAGCATGGAGCTATGAAGACCTTAAGACTTATGACACCTCCATCATCACGCACACCATCCCTCTCAAGAATGAAGTGAAGCCATTCTTCCAATGAAAATGTCTTATCAACACCTTGCTAAAACCCATCATTTAAAAAGAGGTGTAAAAATTGCTTTCAACAAGAATAATATTCCTAGTCAAGAATTCTACATGGGTAGCCAACTTGGTCACAGTCAAAAAGAAGAATGGAGAAATCATATTGTGTGTAGACTTCCGTAATTTGAATAGAGCTTCAAAGAAGGACAACTATCTGGTACCTTCATTGGATGAGGTACTGTAGATTGTTAATGGCTCGCAAATGATATCCTTTCTCCATGGGTACTCTAGATACAACCAAGTTATGGTGCAATATGAAGATCGCCACAAGACAACATTCACCACCACATGGGGGACCTTTTCCTATAGGAGAATGCCCTTTGGGATCATCAATGTTGGTGCCACTTTCCAACATGCTATGGAAATTTCCTTCAAATACTTGATTGGGAAGTACATAATCATCTATATGGATGATTTAACTATGTTCTCTAAGAAACAAAGTGATCACATCTCTGATTTATGCAAGGTATTTCAGAGGTGTAGGGATTGAAGGGAGGTTGCTGGGGTATATCATTTTAGAGTAGGGAATATCCATAGAAACTGAAAAAATCTAATCTTTTCTAAAAATTCCACCACCGGGCAGTAAAAAGGAACTGAAATCTTTCTTTGGGAAGATCAACTTCATGAGGAAATTCATGACAGGCTTTGCTAAAATTGTTAATTCACTCAATGCCATGTTGAAGAAAGATTCCAAGATTGAGTGGACTCCTAAAGCAAAGAAGGAATTTGAAGAAATTAAGCAAAAAATTGTTGAAACACCCGTGTTCATCATCCAAAACTATCTAAAGCCATTCTATATCTAATCATTCACTTTAGAACATTCTTGTGCCAGGTTGCATTATCACAACATAGAAAAACAAGCATATACCCTCGTTAGGGGAGTGAAGAAATTCAAACATTACATCCTGCGTAATAAAGTGTTCACCATTGTCCCTGATCCAACTATCAAGACATTGATCTTGCAAAATGTGTTGGGGGAATAGAGAGTTAAATGGGTCATGTTGTTGCAAGAGTATGGTATGGAAATCCATTCAATGAGATTAGTGAGAGGAGAGGAACTTACCCAAACAATCACTAAAAATGCAGTAGAATTAGGGCCAGAACTCACTGTGTAGCAATACCAGCTAGAAAATGTTTCTCTAGGAGAATGGTATGAGGATGTCTACAATTTTTTGAATCACAAGTTCCCACTTCATCTACAGGGATTTTAGAAATGTGCTCTCAAGTTGAAAAGAAATAGTTTCATGCTACAAGGATCCATTTTATAACAAAGAAATCATGAAGGTATCTACTTAAGATGCCTTGGCAAATAAGAAGTAGATCGAGTCCTAAAGAAGTTCCATGATAAGTTTGGCATGGGTCATGGATTTTGACCTTCCACCGTACATCAGATATTAAGAGCTATATATTACTAGCTGACAGTATTCAATGATGCTCATAGCCATGTATGCTCATGTCACACATGCTAGACCGCTGCTACCAAGGAAAAGAATGTTGTTGTACCGCTACAACCTATTCTAGAGGTGAGGCCATTTTCATAATGGGGTCTTGATTTCATTGGTGCGGTAAGCCCTCCATCATCTGTGGGACATAGGTACATTCTTACCACTACTAATTATTGAACTAGACGGATGGAGGCAATTGCATGTAGGCAATGCACAACTAAAGTAGTTACATATTTTTTAGAAAGTTTCATTTTAAATCACTTCGGATGTCCTTATGCATTAGTGTGTGACAATGGACTTGCATTTGATTCATTAAAATTTGTTGGTTGGGCTTTCAACAATGGGATAGCCCTTAAATTTTCATCCAATTACTACCCTCAAGGAAATGGCCTTGTTGAATCCATGAACAAGAACCTGACTACCATGATCAAGAAACTGCTCCATAGGAATCCCAAGGACTGACATACCCAACTCCATTTTTCCCTTTGGGCAGATCACACTCACCAAAAGGCTGCCCTTAGCAATTCTCCTTTTCACCTCGTCTATGGCTTATAGCCCATATTTCCTATCTACCCGAAGATTCCTACCCTCTAATTTATCAACAATTTTTATGAAGGGGGGAATCATAGAGAAGCTCAATTAGCTAAGCTCTTGCACTTAGAAAAAGTACGAGACCATGCAATAGAAATTTTTTCCAAACATCAGGGTGTAGTCAAATGTTAGTTTGATTGTCAAGCCAAGATAAAGGGCTTTAGAATTGTAGACCTAGTCCTATACTAGGAAAAGGCCCATGAAAAGAAAGGGGGACATAATAAATTCAACAAGTTTTGGATAGGCCACTTTCAGATAGCTAAAATCCTAGGAGATAATGCTTTTCGTTTAAAGACCCTAACTAGTGAGGATTTCCCATTGCCAGTCAACAAGTAGCACTTGAAGCATTATTTCCAAGCCTGAGCTCATTCGAGCTGCTCTTTACAAATATTTGTACATAGGTTAGGTTAGGTTGTCTTTTGCTTTGCTCACGTCTTGTTGTTTCATGTCGTTTCATTTTGCTTGCTCCCTGACTACTTTGTTTTGTTTAAAGGTTCTTCATTCCTAATGCAATGGTCATGCTCATTTGGAAAATGGCTCACTTTGTTGTTCATCCCTAGTGTTCTTTGGTCAAATATTCATTCTTGACTATTGGTCCTTGATAACTGCATTTGAATGATTTCCTCATTTAAACTCCATTTTAGAACTTGACCCTTGGCTGGATCCCTGTACATTCATCTCAGATCTTGCACAAAACACCTGCTAATTGTGTTCAAAGGAATATATAGTGGCTGCTATGATAATCTATTGAGCAAAAATCTCAAGTCCTCTCTAGTCCTCTCAGGGCTTAAATTCTTACACAATTGGGAAGAAAAGAAAAAAAAATAGAAAAGAAGAAAGAAGGAAAGAAAATGTTGAAATCAAGCAACTGTTTCGGTGTGCAAACAACTCCACTGGGGATATGGATGCCTGGCTAGTAGTAGAGAAAAGTTCATGAGGTCATAGTGACAACTCCATCAGGGCTATGGATGTCTGGCTGGTAGTGGGGCAATGTCTAGGTTACTTTTGGTATTGGAGGATTTAAATAGCTCTCTTTTTTTGATTAGTTGTTGCTTGTCTCAATCCCTGAGGGAGGATTGAATTCATTAATCACACACTTTAAAGATGTTTCATAGATTGATCTAACTAAGCACCCTGTTCTCCTATTCCATTTATTGAAGTCAGCCCTCCGTCTACAAAACTAGAGATTATGGGTCTGAAATGAATATTTATCCATAGAACGCTCAGGAGCGTTCCCTAGCAAAGTTTCCATTTGTTGTGCCCCTAGCACACACGCCCTATTGGGAATGAGGACCCTCTCTATATCTATTTTTCCATTTTTTTTTGTTGCCTCATTTTGCGTGCCCCTTTTTGGTGTCCTAGATGGTTGGTGTGTCCCCAAAGTCTCATCTTAGGTTGACCATGCCTCATCCCTACAATTTTTTTTAAGTTTTGGGCCTTCATGGAGTTCCTTTGGTAGTCTTCCTCTTCGAACATCCTTGAAATCTTCTGAGCATGGCCCCTCAGTTTTCCCTTTGGTACTGGCCATCCAAAATGGCCAAATGACTCCATCTTCCCACACCTCAGGTTCTAGTCAATTGTTCGCCATGTCTCAAATGCCTTTGGTTACTAAGTTTAAATCACACTGCTTTGACACCCTCTAAACTTGATCTTTCAGAATGCTCCTACTGGACTTCTATTCTTTTTTCACCATCTCTGACCATATTTTAGGAGCCTCTTGGAACCCAGGAATCTAGTCTTTGATAGTCATCCTCACAAAGTTGTTACAAAATGGGGCATCCTTCACAGGCTCTGGCCTTGATTAGCTGGATTTTTCTACCTGAGAAGCTATTGTAAGTTCTTCGTTGGTCGATAGCTACTAGCTCACATCTCTCCGGCCTCTGGGTTCCAAACCTCCCACTGATGTCTTGGAATTTGAATTCACCAACCCTCTCATCCTCCATATGGGCATTTATGGGATGCATTAAATGAGTCTTAGGGTATAAATAATAGGCCCGACCTATGATTTTCACAATGTTAGGATAGCTAGAAGAGATTTCAGAGCCGTCAGAGAAGCTCAGTGGCTTCACCATTTTCTACCACAACATTTGTCACTTGCATCGGTCAATTCTCCAAGGATCTAATGCTCTTTACCAACGGGTTCTTTAGGTATGCTCACCATCTACCCTCTCACATAATTTTTTTGATGATTTCACACTAAATAATAGATAAGTGGTGGAAATGTGAATCCTTTGGGTAGAGAAAATGAACATTCAAAAAAACCATGTCTTAAAAATACAAGGAGCCCTTCAAAATTGACTTAAAAATGAATCTAGGACTTTACCATTATGGTGTCATTCTTCTCACAAGGTTCCCATGCCTTCAGATCCCAACCTTCCCCTAGCTGCTAAACTTCAAAACTTAAGACTTCAAAGTGGTAGAAAAATGTTCTTCCGAACCCAAGACTACGGGTTTCCTTTCCTACTCACCGTTAGGACTTACGAAAATGAACTAGGTTGCTTTCAGGCTTCCTAGGCCTGTTCTCACAAGATTTTGTCCCCAGGATGTTGTGAGGCTTTCACCATTTCAAACGGCATATCCATCTCATCCGCTCACACCCTAGGTCTTGTCATGATCTTCGTCGATCGAGTTAAGAGAGAAAAGTGCCACATCCATGGCATCCTTTAGACCTCGGACCACGGAGTTCCATCTGCAGAATTCCGTGTCAACATCATCATTGCAAATAGCCAAATGAGCCCGTATTTCTAACTCCTGGGTCTCGGTGTCCTGATCACCCAAGAAGCTAATGAAGAAAATATAAAGGCCAAGCATGACATCAGGTTTAGTCTGTTGGGTCGTTCCCACTAGGTTTCCATTTAACATCCATTGTTCCAAATAGCCATCAACCAACATCCTCTTAGCTCTTGAGACCTGAGCACTTGAAATATTAAGAGGGTAGGTCAACCACCTTTTTTCCTTGTGGGTCCCAAACTCTAGAACTCTATCCTCAAAGTTTCATTTTCTCTCACTTCTACAGGGGTATGTGCAAGATCATGATGGGCCAAAAAGTGGCGATATGATGGGTATGTGTAGGGTATGTGGCTGATGACTTTTTTTTACCTAAAATTGATTAAACGAAAAGGGTTTTTAAAGGAGATTCTCAACTTTCCACCCATATACATTATGCTATACTTTGAATTTCATAAATAATTATTATTCATTTTCTATTTGAATTATGACTAAAGTCCTGATTGATAGGCTGATTGAAAAAAATCTATAGCTTTCGAATGGTATCACATTTTTTGAATCTTAAACATGTGTCACATTCTATGCTTCACATACTATAGGATTAAAAAAATAAAAAATTGAATTTAATGAAGTTTTGACCAAGTTAAGGTGGTTAGACACACAAGTTTTTATATCTTTTAAAAGTTTTAATAAAAGATTCATAATTAATTATTTAATTGGAAAAAAATTACAAAAAAAATATGCATCACATCTGGACATGAGTCCTATACTTATATCTAAAATATTATAAAAAAATATTATCATTTTATTGTGGTTAGGGTGGTCAGACAGACACCCACTTCTTATTTTTCCCTGAAATTTAAGTACTACTGCATTGAAATTTCAAATTTTCACTAAATAGATTTTTTATTTTTTTAAATAAACCTAGTATTTTAGAAACTACATTCAATTTGCTACAGATTCTATTCTTACATATTTTTGAAATAATATAGATAACTTATTCAAATTTTTAAGTCAATTTACCTAATTGTGATTTTTCTAAATTTTTTGCCACTTAAGGGCTTGTTTTTTCCATGATGATCCTATACATACCACTTGGCCATTTCAAACAAAAAAACATGGACAACTTTCCCACCTTGAGGCCCCAAGTGCTCAAAACTGATTCAAATGACCTCTAATCTAGGAACAAGCCTTGACCCATGTGCATAAATTAAGCCCTCTGCTACATGAATCTTTGAAATCATGAAAACTTGAAGCTGGGAAAAATCACACGGATTAGCCTACCTTGTTCGCCCTTCCAAAATAGCCATCCTTCCATGGAAGTCCAACCCTTTGGGCCCAGATTCCCAAAATTCCCTCCAATGAACTACTGATGGTATCTCGAATTCAATGTTTGACCTTATGAGTGATGCATTATCAAATTTGACCTCATTGATAGATATTTTGGATAACATTGACGTCTTCAATCTTAATTGTACTAATTATGCCTTTATATACAAGATATATGGAATCGGTTGTAGGACCCTCTACGACAGCTGCAAAGAAAGGAAAATGGAAGAAATTAGGTAGAGTTCCTCATGGGAAAGAGGACAAAGACTAGATGAAATACCAATTCTAGGGGGAGCCTTTGCACTCGAAGTTCACTATAGACTAGAAAGAAATCACAGACACCAATATCAGGCAGGTCAATTTTATGAATTAGACCAAAGGGTTAGGATCATCCCGACCACAGATAATGCAAGACTGATCAAAAGTAGTGGAATTTCTAAGGATGTAGGCTTTCCTCCATCCCTCATCACTCTGAAATTGGTCATGGCTTATTGGCAAGCATATCAACCAGAGACTTGAACAATAGTTGATAAGGAATGAAACATTCTAGCTAATATGTCTGGTGAGGTAATAACGAAGACCTTCCATATCCCTACCTTTGGGGAGATGGAATTGACAACAATCAAGGAATGCAAGGTAATGTGGGATACAAAAAGCTTATAAACCAATATTGGCTTAAGGAGAAGTGGGGCAGTGCTATAAAAGTTCCCCAAGAACTTTACCACATTGATTTCCATGAAGATTATCATGACCTAGTGACTCTATTAAGTAGGGTGTTAGGCCTTCCCATTTATGCATATTTTCATGAATGGATGGTCTACTTTGTAGATAAGATTCTCTGCAGAAAGGAGGATGTTACCACAAACACCTCATTCTACTAGGGGGAATAATAAGTGACTGCTTCCATGAGCAGTTTATGAATGTTAAGAAGACATCTAAAATCTACATGACCTCCTATCTTGTTTACTCACTGGCCGAGCAGAGGTAGTATAGTGGACTATTCAGGGCACCTAATGAGGAATCTGGGTGAAATCTAAAAGTTTATGATAGATACCCTCAGCTCTAGTTCAAAATTTTTAAAAAGGATTATTGTAGAGTGAATGACACCTTCATGGGTCACATCACTAGACTACTTGGAGGGGATTTTGAAAGGAGAATTTCTCATAGTGCTTGGGAATTCCTGAAATAATATGCCCTTTTTTTATTCAATACTCTAAGTTCACCTATATTCATGCCTAAGGATACACAGAGAGGCTGAATAAGCTATCCTGGTACCCCAATGACCAAATCATATTGTTAGAACTCTCTCGAAAGCTACAAAATTTACATAAACTCCTCAATAGCAAGAATTTCGTAGGGATCCCTTATCCCTTAATATTCAGTCAGGGGATGTACAAATTGCAAACCTCCCAGTGTTCTAGAAATTTTGAGAAGGAAATAGCAGAATATCATTTTCTCCTACATACTACTCACCCATAAATAGACCCGTATGGGCATATAAGGAAAGCATTGGGACCATAGTACACCCATTTGCATAATGTAGGAGATTTATTAAAAAATTGAAAAGATGATAAAGAGGTGGGTGCAAGGAACTATATGCGAATGACCATATCATTTGTGAAAAGGGTGAATATATTTCCTGTACCTGACCAAGTTGAAGAAGATGAAATCATCATAATGGATGTCAGGTATAATGCAGTCACCAAATTTCCACTACCAACAATAGATTGGGAGGAAAAAGAGGTCAATGACCTTGATATTATAGCCAAGCTCATCAAAGCTCATACCAAAGAATGGTTCAATGGATAGGTATCCTGATTGAAGCAACAAGGGGTTGTCTTAACATATGAATGGATAAAAAGTGATCCAAGTGCCACAGACAATGTTGCTACTACACCCTCGATAGGAGAAACATCTAAATCCCCTCCACTCATAAGATTAAGGAAAAGAAAAGAGACTAAAGAATAGCAGTTGAATCCTAAAGCATATGCAAGGAAGGCTTCATAGGGTGAGTCCTCAAAGAAACATAAAGGGTCAGGAAGCATCACAAAGCTGCCCACAATTAAAGAGGATCCCATTCATAAGGGAGAGGAAATAGAGATGGATCAGCCGAAAACTCCATCAGCTACTTCTGATGTTGTTGTCCCTCCACTTATTTCCCAAGCTATGGTTGCTATATCCCTGCCTATAGTTGATATTTTAGTCCACCTTGCCTCCTCTTCTCTAGTTAGGCCCATAGTATTGGTTGATTCCTCCTCCATTACAACTTCTTCGCTTTCCTCCACCTTCATGTCTCCCACCACATTGCATCCACTAACAACAACTACAATACCAATGACTGCACTCACACTGCCAAAGGAATTCTCGTGGTATATAAAAAATGTTCCTTGTGAGATTTCTTAAGTATTATTGAACACCACCATTCAAGCTACTTTAGCACAGGTCCTCACTAGTGTTCCACCCACAAAGCATCCAATAGAACCACCATCAATGGAAGATACAATGTAAATATCTGAGTTGGAGTAGTGAGAAAGAGAAGCTACAAAAGCATTGGAAGAAGAGGTGGATGAGTATCATGAGCATCTAGAGTATGAGCACCTGAAAATTGACAAGGTGGTTCATGAAGAAGAAGAAACAGGATCCTCTGAAAGCAGAGATGAAGAGGATGTTGGAGGAAAAATTATTGTGCAAAATTTTGATCCATACTTTGAAGAAGAGTTTGTTGGGAAACTAAAGGATGTTAAATAGGTAGTAAAAATGTCACGTCCCAAAGAAAAGGGACAAGAAGATGACAAGGAAGGAGAAAATGTAGAAGAGGAAAGCCTCGAACATGACAAACAAATTCCTTTCTCTGGGGGACAAGAAGAACAAGGAAAGGAGTAGTGAGAAGGTGTGCCATCTCCTCATAATGAAGAAGAAAATGTAGTAGAGGAAAAACCTAAAGGTGAGGCTCAAACTGAAAAGAGTCTCAAAATTGAGTGGTCTGAGAAGCATGTGCACAAGGATGAACAAAATGAAGAAGTTGAAGAAAATAAAGAAGGGGAGGATGGAAAAGGAGAAAGTCCCAAGGAGCAGTTTCCTACTAAGTCTCCCATCATACACCTCATGTTCATCAAAGACTCTAATGAAGAAGAAGGAGAAGTTTTTAAAACAAAGGAAGAGGCTCCCGAAGATAAAGAAATAGAAGTCCGAGAAAATAAGGAGGATGATGATCGTGAGTCACCCAAAGAAAAATATACTAAGCCTGAATGGTTAGAAAAGTAACTTGAGAAGAAAGCTCCCACTGAGGCTAAACCGAGAGCAAGGTTGGAAGCTATCTTAGCTATGGCATAGATCACTACCATAAAAGAAAAGAAGCCCAAAATTAGGTCCAAGGTAAAAATGGATGTTTCTAGGTCTAGACCCATCCAGGTGGCAACACCTATAGTTGGACCAGAAGAGATAAGCTACAATGTCTCTACCTTCGATTTGGGAATGGATACTATAGAGAAAAAGGTAGAGAATCTCCAAGAATATGTTGCCATAGTGGTACACCCGATACAACAAGACAAAGTTTCAAAAGAAGAGCTAAAAGCACAGGTGGCTGACCTAACGACATACATCCAACAATGGTCCTTTTGAGAGGAAGTGCCTACTACATCCATGACTCCACCATAATTTTTGTCAAGGGAACAAATAGATAAGATGAAAAAGAGAAATAACTTGGATAAGACTACAAAAGGCTAGTACTGATAGGTCTTATACATTGGAAACGTGGGCATCAGTCATGTTGTCTGGAAAGTGAACAAATTCTTGGATCTACAACAGTATCTTAAGGGTATGAAGAAGCTTTGCACTAATTTCCCAACAAAATATGAGTCTACCTACCTAAAGATTGAGGATATTCTTAAGCTACTAAGTGCTACTTGGGAAAATGAGCTTGCATTCAAGAAGGATGACCACTGGTTCATGGACATGTGGAAGTGTGATTTTTTTAATCAGAAAGAAAGGTTGGAGTTGGTGCTCGATAAGGTGAATATGGATATCAAGTGGGCCAAGGAGATCAAAGCAGATTGTACTCAGTACTTGAAGTTGCTAATTGGATATGACATCCCTACAGTTCAAATAGATCTAGAGAAGATACATCCCCATTTTCAGAAGAAGATGGAGGAAGGGATGTCAAATGAAATCACCACCAATTTCATGAGCTTCGTCACCCGAGCCTTCACCCAGTCGGAGATTTTCTAGGACCACATTGCAAAGTATGATGAAGATTGGGAAAATCTCATCAAACAATCCAAAGAGTGAAGTTACCAAGTGCTATGATCTAAAATCATAGACTTGGATAAGCTCCAACCATTGATTCTAAAATTTATAGAGTATGCAGCTTTGAAGAAGTAGGAAGGCAACCCTATTGTTAATGAAGAGATCCTAAAGGGATGGCTACAACAAAAGGGAAATTATCAAAAAGACCAAATACTACAGTGTTGTCACTAGAGGAAAAAATAAGGATAAAGACAAACTTGTATTTTAAATTGTAAAATATTGTGGGTTAGGTAGAACCCTAATTTGTAATGAATCTTGACCACACAATGAAAATTAATCTTGGCCATTCATTCTACCTTTTGGACACTATAACTAGGGGGTTCTCGTCTCATTTTAGAGAGAGTTGAGTTGTTGTAATGACATGTTGCATAAATTTTAATTGAGATACATTGAATTTGTTGCATTTTCTAAGTTTCACTACATGTTTCATGATTCAATCTCCCATATTTAGATGTTTTAGTTAGATTTACATTGCTATTCCAATTGGTTTTATATTTCTTTGGTAGATTTGGTAATGTTTTTCAATGATTGTAAGATTTATGTTGTGTAGATTCCTTCCTAGTCCATACTTTTTGTTGTTTGTTTCTAGTAGATGGTTGTGTAAAGTTAGTCTAGAATTAAACTTAGATCTTCTTTAAAATTTTATCTTTATTCATGCATGTATGTGGTGGATGAATGGTAAAATATTTGTAGACCTTAGAAGATAGCATTGATTTCATGATACTATAGGTTTCTTTGTTAAGTGGAATCATGTTTGAAGGAAGTTGTCCACAACAAAAAATCCATGATCATTGTTCATATTTAGTTCCATGTCCAAGAACCACTCTTTTCCCTTGCCTTTTTTCTAGGTATGTGCAGGATCATGATGGGCCAAAAAGTGGAAATATGATGGGTATGTGGCTAACGAATTTTCTTTTACCCAAAATTGATGAAACGAAAAGGGCTTTTAAAGGAGATTATCAGTTTTCCACCAATATAAATTATGCTTTAATTTGAATTTAATAAGTAATTATTTTTTATTTTATATTCAAATTACAACTAAAGTCCTAAGCGATAGACTGATTGAAAAACATCTATAGCTTTCAAACAGTATCACATTTTTTGAATCCAAAACATGTGTCACATTCTATGCTTCACATACTATAGGACTAAAAAAAAGAAAAATTGAATTTCATGAAGTTTTGACCAAGTTAAGGTGGTCAGACATACAACTTTTTTATATTTTTTAAAAGTTGTAATAAAAAAGTCATAATTAATTATTTACTTGGAAAAAAATTACAAAAAAATATGCATCATATTAGGACATGAATCCTCTACTTATATCTAAAATCTTATAAAAAAATATTATCATTTTATTATGGTTAGGGTGGTCAGACAGACATGTACTTCTTAGTTTTTCCCTGAAATTTAAGTACTACTACATTGAAATTTCAAATTTTCACCAAATAGATTTCCTTTTTTTTTTAAAACCTAGTAGTTTAGAAACTACATTCAATTTTCTATAGATTCTATTTTTAAGTCATGTTTCCTAACTCTGATTTTTCTAATTTTTTTGCCACTTAAGGGTCTATATTTTTCATGATGATCCTACACATACCCTTCCTTTTTTTAATAAATAACCTATGCTAAGGTTCTTTGCACATTGTAAAGCCAAAACATAAGGAAAAAATCATAGTTTTAGACTGTTGTTGAAACCTGCAGCAAAATGCATATCAATTTCCACCCTAGAATCTTCAATTCATAAGATCCACTTTGCACCAGCTGCGTAAGTCCACCTAGTGATTCCAAAAAATCACATGAAACAACTGATATATTCCAAGCACTGTCAAGACCTTACATTAGAGACGTTGGGATAGTGTTCTACAATATAATTGTTGAAGATTTTATTTCAAGAGAGGCAATGAACCTATGCATTACCTATGTTGATAAGTGAATAAAAAACACATTAACAGGTATGAATTGAGAAAATATCTTCTAGACAAGCCTGATTATAGTTCTAGTTAAGCACAAAAAACCTTCACACTTCTCTCAAACATATTCTCAGTCTACTCTTCAATTGAATGATTAGAACATTATTCACACATCTCCACTTTCTTTGGAATACACTCAATCTTATGCACACACTAACTTTGCTTAAACAATCACTCTTACATATCTGAAACATGGAATTACATCAACAACCTTGTCGGCCAAAAAATATAAAACATATTTTCAATGTCGGCCCAAATTTACTAATAAATTTTTGATGTGGATCAAACACCATGAGCTAATATCATGATGCAACCCAAAAAAATATCCTCAAGCACGCCAAATTTGCAAATTTAAATATTCAAGGATCCCCAATATGTTACAACCATCATGTTGGCCAAGAACACAAAAACCAGAACATACCAAGAAAAATATGTGACCACGAGCATAGCAATCAATGCAGATGTACAACAAGAATAGAGAATGATCTAGAAGCACCCACAAACAACAAGACATAATAGAGAAATATCTACAGCAACAAAAATTACCAAAATCACATAAACTTCAATCAAGAACACTAACATAACCCACAAATATACTGTCAGAACACATCTATTCATAGCACAATCAAATCTTCATGTGGACCTCTGAAACTTTGATTACATGAACTAGATACTCTCAAAAATAAACCCTTTAGTCCATAATAGCTGATCTTTAATGTATAGAACAAGACACCTTCATGACCTTTACTTTTCCACTTGAAACCTACAACTTTTCAATTAACAATTTTCTCAATATCCTCGATATATAAAACCTTCAATACAATAATGCTAATAGTGTTGGCATCAATGACAACCACATATCAACAACACAACCATAGTATCTAACAATCTCCCCTTTTGCATTGATGGAAACACATGATGTGAATAATACCATCAACACAACTACACTTACTCTCCCTTTGGTTACGACTCTTCTCCTCAATTGCTATTCTCCCCCTAAAAATATTTTTCACATTTTTCTTTTCCCCATTTGACATCAATGGAAAAGATAAGGATTAACTTCCCACATACAAGATTTGAACCACATATCTACATATCTAACTACTCCCTCTGAGTAGTATCCACATAAACATCAATCAGGATCAAGAAATATCTATGAAGCACACAAATTAATGAAAATAAATGCATCTTTAGTTCATATCAGTAGGGGTAATCACCCCTAGCATCCCTCTAAGATACTCAAAAATATCCTTTGGAAATAGCTTGGTGAAAGTGTCTACAATTTGTTCTTTGGTAGGAACATACTCCAGTCTGACTTCTTTCTCATTCACTTTTTCCCTAAAGAAGTGAAACTTGATTGATATATGCTTGGTTTTAGAATGTAGCAGCAAATTCTTTGATATGTTAATTGCACTTGAGTTGTTACAGTATATGGCAATAGGTTCATAATATACTACTCTGATATCTTTCATCATTTGTTTCATCCACATCACTTGAGTATAGTTATTTGCAACAACAATATACTCTACCTCAGTAGTAGATAGATAAATGGAATTCTACTTTTTTCTCAACCAAGACACTAGCTTCTTCCCTACAAAGAAGGAACCACCACTAGTACTCTTCCTATCATCTACATCTCTTTCCCAATCTGCATCAGTATATGCATTCAAAGTAATATCATCATCCTTAGGATACCAGAGTCAAAAATCAACTATTCTTTTTAGATACCTGAATATTCCCTTTACAGCAGGCACATCAAATTCTTTTGGATCAGCCTAAAATCTAGCAACTGTACATACAAAATTCATAATGTCTGGCCTAGTCTAAGTTAAGTAGAGCAATCCACCAATCATTAGCCTATATCTTTCTTTATTTTCCTTAAGAGAATCATCATTCTAAGTTAACTTTCATCCGGTTACCATGGGAGTACCAATAGACTTTGAGTCATCCATGCCAAACTTCTTCAACAACTCTCTCACATATTTAGACTAAGATATGCAAATCTCCTTATCTAACTGAGTAACTTGCAATCCTAGAAATAACTTCATCTCTCCAATCATACTCATCTCAAATTAATTCTTCATTTCATCAGTAAACTTCATACATAGATTATCATCTCCTCCAAAAATAATTTGATCAACAAAGACCTCAGTAATTAACTCTTTGTCATGATCTAATTTGAACTACAAGTTGTTTTCAGTAGTACCTTTATTGAATCCAAGCTTCAATAAGTATTTGTCTAGTTGATTATACTAGGCTTTGGGGGCTTGCTTGAGTTCATATAGAGATTTATTCAATCAACAAACCATGTTTCCCTTATCAGTCAATTGAAATCCATCTGATTGTTCAATATATACTTCTTCTTATAGGTCACCATTCAAAAAATCTGACTTCACATCCATTTGATAGACTTTATAGTTCTTATATGCAGGATAAGCAAGAAATAACCTTACAACTTCAATTCTAGAAATAGGGGAAAAGGTTTCTTCAAAATAAATACCTTCCATTTGTTAATACCCTTTGTATACCAGTCTTGCTTTATTTTGGACCACTTCACCTTGTTCATTAAGTTTATTCTGAAAGACCCACTTAGTACCAATCACATTTTTATATTTAGGTATGGGAACAAGTATCCATGTATCATTCTTTTCAATTTACATTAGTTCTCCCTTTATAGCTTCCATCCAGTGTTCGTCATTGCAAGCTTCATTGACATCTTTAGGCTAAATCTTAGAAATCAAGCAATACTCTTCTGCAATCTTTCTTCTAGTTTGTACACCTTTATTCTTGTCTCTTATAATTTGATTTTCAGAATGATTTAGCTTTACATACCTCATATTTTTAGGATTCTCTCAAACTTCTGGTTCTTATGTTTCGTCTTCTTCACTTACACTTGTCCCTGCTTCCTGACTACCTTGATTTACTAGAACAAATGGATGTTTTTTTACTAGAACATATGGCCCAATTTGGAGTTGATTCTATGTTTTAGCATTCTTCCCTTTGTTTGTGTTGTCTTCCTATTCATCTGAATCATATCCACAATATTTGGATGATTTAGCAGAATCCTCATCAACTTTGACATTTGCACTCTCAACCATTTTTCTTAGTCTTCTATTATAGCACCAGTAGGCCTTTCTTTTAGTAGAGTATCCTAGAAAGATTCCTTCATCACTTCTTGCATCAAACTTTCCTATATCCCCACCTCTCTTGATATAAAACTTGCTTCCAAAGATCTTGAAATATCTAATAGTAGGCTTATAACCAAACCATAGTTCAAAATGATTCTTACCAAAATTACCATTTACATTTACTCGATTCAAAGTGTAAACAACAATGCTTACAACTTCACTCCAATAGATGTGAGGCACATTTACTTATATCATCTTTGTTCTAGTAGTAGGGTGAAGCCACAATAGTGGTTTACAATTGAAGTGAGGAAGGAAAACTTACAAAAAATGAATGCATGGAAAAAAACTTGATTTTAGGGTTTCGTACGAACCTATTGGTTCGACCAAACCCATTAGGGGTTCACTAGAACTTGGGTTCAGGCGAACCCTTTTAATGCTTTCCTACCAAAAAGGCCAACAAAACCCATTATAAAAGGGGGGTTCGAATGAACCAGGGTTCAAATGAACTCTATTTTGAGCAAACCCCTGAGGGTTCGTTCGAAGCCCTAGGGGTTCATTAAAACCCCCCTTATTCCTCATCTGCCCGTAAGACACAAAAAAGACTTGAATTTTGGCACTTTGGAGCTCAGGTTGATGGTGAAAATGGAAGAATCTTCACAAACCCAATTGGAATTAGGTAGTCCTCAGAACAAGCTATCGAACTATTATAATTTTAATATATTTTGGTTTTATTATGTATTTGTTTTTTTAGTTTTATTAAACATAGATTTTTCATCAAAAACGAAGGTCTTTGTTCTACACATGTGAGAAAATAGCAGATTATGAAAAAAATTGAAAAATATGAGTGCACCAGATATTGAAGTCCTTGATCCAACCAAAAAAAAATGAATTTCAATATACACAAAAAAGTTATGCCTTATACGGTCGTGCTATGTCTGAATTGTAATTGGTTTGGCTTCAAAACTTGATTAAAGAAAAAATATTCAATAAAAAACTATCTAACCAAGTGGAAGCACTAGAAATTAGAGTTATGAATCTAAATTCGAAAGAATTATAATTTTATCCTTCATGGAAAAAAGATTATGTGTTATATGGTGTGCGTCACTTTTTAAAAATGTTGTTTTTTGAAAAAAACTAGTTTTTGTGGGAGATGGAAAAAGAAGTGCAATCTGATTCCAAAAATTTTGAAAAAAATATTTTAAGAATCTACAGAAAAAATTTGACAAGACTCTAGTTTGCATCATATTCAAATTCTTCACTGTTTGGCCACTATAGGTACCCGAATGTGAATATTCAGTTAAAAATAATAATTTCAATGTCTAGTTTGGCCAAAGATTGTAAACCACTATTATGGGATCACCCAATATCCATAATTGTTTTGTTCTTACTCTCTAAAACTCCATTTTGTTGAGGGGTTCAGGGAGCAGATAACCATCTTTTGATTCCATGCTTTTCACAGAAAGAATTAAACTCCCTAGAAGTAAACTCATCACCTCTGTCTAACCTTAAGCATTTGATTTTCAGACCTTTCTCATTTTCTACCATAGTTTTGAATCTTTTGAACTTCTCTAATGCTTCACATTTTTCTCTTAAGAAAGCAACCCATATCATTCTAGAGTAATCATCAATAAGAAGCATAAAGTACCTTTCTCCATGAAGACTTCTAACTCTAGAGGGACCACATAGATTAGTATGTACCAGCTCCAGTAATCCATTTGAGTGATGTTGTTTGCTCTAAAAAGAGACTCTATTCTATTTTCTCATCTGACACTCCTTGCAAATTGTGTTAGTAGGCTTCACTAGCTTAAGTAGATCTCCTACTACTTGAGTGGAACTTACTTTTACAATGTTATCAAAATTCACATGACATAGCCTCCTATGCCATAACTAGCTTTCATCTACTTGAGCAATTAAACAGCTTTCACTAGCAACATTCAGCTAAAAAATATTACCTTTTGTTTTTTTACCTGAAGCAATTACTTTTTCAAATCTTCCAAGTATCTTGCATCTTCCATATTTGAATTGAAGATCATAACCCTTGTCCACCATTTTTCCAATACTCAATAGGTTGTGCTTCAAGCCTTCAACATAAAGAACATCATCATTGTTATGCTTACCACAAAGACAAATAGATCCTCTACCATGAATCACACTGGCATTGTTATCTCCAAATCTTACAACTCCACCATCATACTTCTCTAGAAGTACACATTTTCTTTTGTCACTAGTGATATGATGTGAGCATCTATTGTCAATGACCCACTCATCCTTTTCTTCAATTTGGGTTGCAAGAGCTTTCTCAATTTTAGAAAATTCAATAGGAACCAAAGTATTTCCTTGATAGTAAGGAACAACTATTCATCTTCATTTCCATTATCTTTATTAGACTCATCAATTGTCACTCCTTCTTTATCATTTTAACATTTCTTTTAGAATCTAGATTTGTAAGGCTTAGATCTAGGAACTCTTTTAGGACACCTTCATGCAAAATGACGCATTTTACTGTGAGACAAACATTTAATAGGAAACTTTCCTTTATACTTACCTTGTCCTATACCTTCTTTCTTTACAATCAGTGCTTAGAACCCTTCTACTTCTCTTTCTTCATCTTTAAGTTGTTTCATTTCTTCCTAATACTTGAATGTCTTTCTAGAACTTTCTCCCAGATCATATATTTGCTTGTTTCTTTCGGATATAGTAGCCTTAAATGTAGTTTTAGTCTTGGGAACAGATTCACCAAATTCACTCAACTCAAAGGTAGAAAGTTTAACAATCAGTGTATCCCTTGTCACATTCATCAATGATCTGTTTCTTCAATAACATGAGCCTTTTATTTGTAGGAGGGAGGAAATGATCAGAGCACTTTAACCAAAATTTCTTCCTCATCTATGGTACCACCGACACATCTAATAACCATCACTATTTCATTTACTCTTTGCATAAAATAAGAAATATTTTCATCTTCACCCATCTTCAAGTTTCCATACTTTCCTTTCAAACTCTGCAGCTTAACAATCTTTACATGTACATTTCCTTTATACAAAGTTTCAAGATTCGTCCACATCTCATGAGCTGTCTTTAGACCTGTCACACTTGTCATTTCTAAATCTATTAGAGCACTCAACAAAGCTTCCATAGCCTTGACATTATTCTCAGCTTCTTTAATCTCATCAGCAGCGGAAGGACCATTCTGAGGAATAAAATATGGATTCTTTGTAATCTTCCAGAAGGATTGACCAATACATCTCAAATGACACTCCATCCTAGTTTTCTATAATGAGTAGTTTTTCCCATCAAATCTAGGATTGTCCTTCTTGTATGATGCCATCTCAGATCACCTCAAGCTTTTAAACTTCTTTAGAGGAACCTACTCTAATACCAATTATTGGAAAAAAAAAGGACAAACAACTAAGAGAGGGGGTGAATTAGTTGTCACATAATATTAAGAATTTTTAGACTTTACTTAACCTAATCTTAGATATGATGAATGAACAATAAACCATAAATAATCAACACATCAGAAACTCAGAGAACACTAATATTTTTTCTACATGGAAACCTTGTTAGGGGAAAAACCATGGTGGATGTTAGTCCACAATATTATACCCTATTAAAAGTATAAGAAAAATAATGGGAATGCACATGCATTCAAGCACACTGCCTAGAGCTCATTGCTCAAATATAAGAGGGCTCATTGCCCAAAAATACACAAAAATACATATTAGATCCATAGGGTATGAACTAGGAAAATAACTTCTACATAAGCCTAATTATAGTTCCAGTTAAGCACATAAAATATTCTTCACACTTCGCTCAAACTTATTCTCACTCTGCTCTACAATCGAATGATTAGAACGTTATTCACACATCTACACTTTCTCTGGCATACACCCACTCTTATGCACACACTAACTTCTCTCAAAAAATCGATCTTATATATCTGCAACATGGAATTACATCAACAACCTTGTCGACCAAAAATTATAAAACATATTTTCAATCTCGGCCCAAATTTACTAATAAATTTTCAATGTGGATCAAACACCATTGGCTAATATCATGATTTGACCCAAAAAAATATCCCTGAGTGTGCCAAACATTCAAATTTAAATCTTCAAGGATCTGTAGTATGTTACAACCATCATGTCAACCAAGAACATGAAAACCCAAACATATCAAGAAAAATATTTGACCACAAGCACACCAATCAACGTGAATGTACAATAAGAATAAAGAATGATCTAGAAGCACCCACAAACAACAATAACTAATAGAGAAATATTTGTAGCAACAAAAATTACCAAAATCACATAAAATTCAATCAGGAACAGTGACAAAACCCACAAAATACTGTCAGAACACAACTATTTATAGCACGATCAAATCTTCATGCGAACCTCTGAAACTTCTAGTAGATGAACTAGATACTCTAAAAAATAAACCCTTTAGTCCATAACATCTGATCTTCAACATACAGAACAAGACACCTTCATGACCTTCAATGTTCCATTAGCAACCTACAACTCTTCCTTTAACAATTTTCTCAATATCCTTGACATATACAACCTTCAATAAAATAATGCTAATAGTGTTGGAATAAATGGAAACCACATATCAGCAACACAACAACAACATCCAACACCTAATGTGTAAGAATGAGATGCATTAATGAAATATGACAATGGATGAATCTCTTTGAGAGATCTCTAATCACCCAAATGAACCTCAATAATCCTTGTACCTTCCTTAGGCTGAATGTAGAGTGATAACAAAAGATGGAATTACTTAGGAAATAAGTCATTAGGCTTGGCTTGATGGCTAGTTGCATCTTTCCAACTAGAATCCATCATGATTCACATAGACATCCATGATCAACACTTGACAATGATAGATATAAAATGAAAGTGAGCTTGAAGACTTACAAAAACACTTTAATGTTGCTCCAAGACTTCAACTTTTCTTTCCTTTGAAACTTGATTGCTCTTGTGAAAGAATTCCTAAAGAATCTTGACTGCTTGGATCTTGATATTGCTCTTGAAAAAATGCTTTCTTAGGTGAAATAATAGAATATTTCTTATGTAGGAATCAACACCTAATTTACCTTTATTCAGATCTCAAAGGTTGACATCAACCAAAAATGTGAATTAAAAAGGTGACTTTCTCTCTCAAACCCTAAAAAAGCCCCAAATGGGACTCATTAACCAGTTTTGACATATGGATCCCACCTAGGGAGACTCATTCACCCAAGGTGGTGAATGAGTAACACCCTAGATTTTTGGGGAGGGGTTTTGGAATTTTTAATATTTTAGATGATTTTGTCAGGTTTTTAGCTGAAATAAGCCCTGAGTTTCAAAATTAAGGGTCTTAGGGGCCTATTAATGATGAATTAAAGGGTAATTAATGAAAGGGTACTAAAATAGGTCCAAATTAGGCAAGGAGTTGTACTATCTCCAAGAAGGGAGTACAATTTCCATTTCCAAAAGATAACACTTAGATTTAAATTTGGGTTAAAAATAACATTTTTAATGTTTGGTGTGCTTGGACATTATGTCTCAACCCAAGATAGTGTTTACATATCCTCTCCCCTTGCGTATGTGTGGGATCATAGGTGACAAGAAATACACATTAGTCTCCTTTTTATTTTTATTAGGATTCCTACTGAGGGATTTCATCACCCCAGGGCTCAACCTCAAGAATATTTCTCCAATGAGCTATATAAAGGGGTGAGAGCGAAATCTCTAGCTCAATACACTAATTCCATACAAGGAAGTCCTTCATGGTCCTAAGTGATTTTGGAAACAATGATTGAGGTTATGATCTCTTATTTGTGTATGTCATGGTGCTCATAGGAGTTCTTCAACTAAATACCTCTCTTTTTAAGCCTAGGAACCTTTCAATCATTTCTTGGTATAATGCATGTTATAGTATCATGCTTGAAGATACTCACCACTAACTCCCTTGAGTGGAGATAAAAATATATGGGTTGGAATTCTTAGCTTCCTAAGGAGAGAGAGAAGGTGTGCTCATGCCACAAAGATTGTGTCACTAGATCTCTAGCTAACCACTCTTGAAACAGAGGTGTTTCACACTGATCTTGGGGTATTTGTATGGGCTATACCAAGTATACAAACATTTTTAAATAAGTAGGTTTTCCAAGTGTCTTATAAGTGTCTTTATTTGTGATATACTAGTGAATCCATTGGACCTTTAAGCCTTAATCCATACCCTTTTTAGTCTAGAGTCAATAACTGATTTATCTTCTAAGTGTTTTATAGGTGTATGCTATCTTAAAATTGAAAACCTCACACTAATCACACCTTTAAACACTCTATTCTTAGGAAGAAAACCATAGTGTACATTGAAATGCATTAGGGTTTATCCTTTCAATCCAAAATTTGAACTTAAGTGACTTGAGATCTACCAAACTTCTTGATTTAAATTTTTGTTAGACACATAGGACAAATGAGAGCAGGGGGGGTTAAATCATTTGCACATTAAAAGCTTAAAGCCCTCATTAATATTCAAACCCTTATTCTGAATTTGTATAAATGTAAACAAATGAAACATCAACACAACAACAACCACACACAATAGAACACTAGATTTTACATGGAAAACCCTAATCAAGGAAAAACCATGTTGACAATTAACGCACAAATATATATGAATTTAAAAATTGATTATAAAAGGATCACTACTATTAAGGCTCACTGCCCAAATGACTCACTATCCAAAAGAAAAAATGGCTCACTACTCGGATAGAAAGAGAATAAAAAGAAACTATTATAGGGAGGTTCACTACCTCAAATCAACAAGCTAATCCACCACAACAACTCTACACCATCCACAACCTTCAGAGTGATCCCACAATAGTGGTTTACAATTTTTGGCCAAATTGGAAACTAAAATTATTATTTTTAACCAAATCTTCACATTTGGGCACCTATAGTAGCTAAACCATGAGGAATTTGAAGATAATGAAAACAAGAGTCTCATCACATTTTCTCTATAGATTCTAAAAATATTTTTTTGAAATTTTTTGGAATCATATTGCACTTCATTTTCCATCTCCAATGAAAACTGGTTTTTTTCATAAAACAACATTTTAAAAAAGTGACGCACATCGTATAACACATAATTTTTTTTCCATGAAGGATAAAATTCTATTTCTTTCAAATTTACATTTTTAACTTTGATATCTAGTGCTTCCACTTGGTTAGATAGTTTTTATTGAATATTTTTTCTTTAATCAAGTTTTGAATTCAAACTAATTACAATTTACACATAGTGCGACCATATAACACGTAACTTGTTTTGTATATATCAAAATTCATTTTTTTTTTTTGGATCAAGGATTTCAATATCTGGTGCACTCATATTTTTCAAAATAATAAATTGATAATCTACTATTTTTCCACATGTGTAGAATAGAGACCTTCATTTTTGATGAAGAACCTATGTTTAATAAAACTAGAAAAACAAATACATAATAAAACCAAAACATATTAAAATTATATTTGTTGGATAGCTCATTCCAACAAATACTTGATTCCAGTTGGGTTTGTGAATATTCCTCCATTTTCATCCTCAACCTGAGCTTCAAAGTGTAAAAATTTAGGTTTTTTTTGTGAACAATGTCAAAAATCAAGGAAAAGGGGGGTTCTAGCGAACCCCCTTCCCAAAAGGGGTTTTCATTTTTTTTTCGTGCATGCATTAAATGGTTTTGCTTGAAACCTAGTTTGAGTGAACCCTTTTTTGGTTCATTTAAACCAATGAGTTCATTTGAACCCACAAAATGAAAAAAATTGGCATGGCATCATTTTTTACAAGTTTTCCTTCCTCATTCTTATTGTAAACTACTTTTTCGGGTCTACCCTTCGGCTCACTACCTCCACCAAATTTTGGTACTCACTACTTCTAGTAGTCATAGCCATTCATGCTTTCACTTAGATCTCATCACTTTATCACATACACATCATTTCACACCACATACTTCTCCAATAAATAACCTTTGATATATATCCTATGTACCCTAAAAACAATATTCTCCAAGTTGGCCTTAATAAAATGTATGCACCTCAAATGTGCAACCGCCAAATAGGTCAGCACCAAAGACCTCTGCGATAGAAATAAGTGAAGGAAAATACCACACCAAGGGTTAACTAGGACCCAAATCTACATTGACACACTACACGAAGCTTCCACAATCCATGAAGCACATCCACAACTAACACTAACATGGTAGGTTGGATAAACCAACATTAACACTACCAAGAAACCACATACACACTTCACTAGGTTAAAAAAAATCTTACAAACCACATAGCAACATTGCACAACATCCTAGAATACTCCAACACCAATTAAATATTCAAACACACTACCAAAAACACTTGCAACTAAGAATACTATCATCCTATGCAACCAGTCAAATTTCCATTGAGACACAACACATGAACCAAGTTTGTGGAAAAAAAAAACTAAAACCTTCCAAGGGAAGATAGATACAAGAATCATTAGCACTTTACCAAATCCACAAGATAAAAAACTTCAATGTGGAGAAATTCCATTTATCCTTGACAACCTTCTTCATAGGCCAAACATTGTCAAGCACATACTCTATTGCCACATGATTCAAAACATGAAACTCTAGATATAACACCTCTAAACACTTCTAAAGATCACATACAAAGCACACAAGAACATCTTCAAGAATGAAGAAATCTAGAACATAATACGGAACACACCCAGGCTATCACTTTATACACTCTTTATGTAGATTTTCTCAAAAGCACTTGGAAAGAAAGTGACCATTTTGCATTTGTAAAACCTACTCAACACAACAAAAACCTTCTTATCATAACCAAACTATAGGTTTACATAGGTTAACATCAATGAAAACATAGTGCAACATTTTCCACATCCACCTTTGCATATCAAATCTTAATCGCGTCCCTAGGTTAAACTTTGATTATCCTCACATCTATAGGTCAAAACATCATTAATCATCCACTTGACCACTCATAAATCCTAAGCTAATCCAACCATCATCCCTAGACCCTTGTTTCCTCTCTGATCTATCTTGAATCTCATCAAACTCTCATTTTATTATCTATAGTTTCCCTAAACTCACATGTCTAGTTTATGTGTGACTAGTCTCCCATGTTTGTCTTTTGAGATTCTAGTCTTCTATTGAGAATACTTAGGTCTAGTATCATTCATATCCATTTATCATTCATCCACCCTTTATTTTCCCCAACTAGATTATGCCATGTCCTTGGTCACTCTTCAGGGTTGTCTTGATCTCCTGTATTTTCATCTTTTCACCAACTTAGCTTTAAAACTCACAAGTCTAGTTTAAGGTCAACCCTCGTCTATTGTCATTCTCCATTCCATCTTTTGGAGATATAAATATCCCTTTCAATTACATTGGTTAATAATTATCTTTGAAGGTCAAAGGCTAAAATTTGTAATCAACATCACTTATCCTCACTATCACCAACCATCCTTAGCCCATAACCATATACCTAAGCCATCACTTCCCATTTTTATAATAATTCAAAATCAAAATTCCAAAAACAACAGCATCCTTTGCATAACCATTTCATACTATAAAACCAAAAATATTTCATTGCTTATCCTTACCTCTGGATATGGTTTATAATCCAACCAAATTTCTACTCACATGTTCACATCAAGCCCAATATTCACACAACTTATGGAACAATATCAATTTTTGAACATGCTTAATCAAAACAACACACCTATCGATCAAGTGAAAAATTATCAAAACATAAACCTAGCCATGGGTCACATACCAAATTTAAACTATAATGATCAAGAAAATACCATTCCAATGCAATCATTGAGAATAAAAAATATGTTATTACAACAAGTGCAAGCCTTGACACAATAGGTAGCTAATCTAGAAGCTACTAGATTTAAAAAGAAATACACAATGGAGGACATACACCCTTATCCCACTGCTAGAACTACATACATACCACCTAATCCTCCTTTCCAATCACTCACAATCCCTAGTAAACTATCCATCAACCCTTCATACCAACAATCCCCGACAACTCAACCCAAGCATAAACTAGAATATACCTTATCCCCTAATAATGGTGAGGACTATATTGAATATTAGGAAGAAAAAAATAATCAAGAATTTGATCTTAATGAAGCATCAGAGGGTCCTAATTTTCTAAATCTAATGTTCGAAATTATGGACAAAGATCCCACCAAATAACTTTTAAAACTTGTACAAAAAGGATCTAGGCTTCTCGTAGGTTTTGATGCCTCTACCATAGTGAAACAACATATCAACTCTAGGTTTTTGAGGTTTTACTAATAAGCTTAAATGCAAAGTATTTTTTTCTTTCCTTTTCCTTGGATTAGTTACTTTTATGTCAAAGTTTTCCATATGGGTTGTTTTTTTGTTGACATGATTACAATTTGTTTGTGTGCATGTTTTATATTTCCCACATGTTTTCTAATTTTTTTTGGTTTTTTATTTCAATTTTCTTATATTAAAAGATTGTGATTTTGACATCTAGTTTTTGGATCTCTTAGGAAAATACAGTTCTTTTATCAAAATAACTACTAATTTTCTAAATTTAAAATGAAAATATTATCGAATGAAAATATACAATTGCAATCCTTTAGAGTTCTTCATGGGTTCCAAAAAAAATTTCCTTTCATGTGCTACAAGTTTCCTTTCTAGGGAAATATTAAATTTAATTATTGATCAAAAGAAAATTTTATGAAATGTAATATTATTTATATTTTATCTTTCTTGATTTTTCAAGTTTTACAAGTAAGCATACGTGCAAAGTCATTTTTTCTTTCCTTTTTCTTGGATTAATGACTATAGTCAAATTTACATTTATTTTAATGAATATCATGTTTTGGCTTACATTCACTATTCATTATTTTAGTTCCATTGAAACATGTTTGAGGTTTTTATTGTAGCAATATATTGGTGCCTGTTTTTTTCAATTTTGTTTGTACATGATGCTTCATTGATACATAGATAATGTATTGTGTGCTTGTAACAATGTTATTGATATCAAGGTATTTAACATTTGAACCCACATTTAACATATTTACTTCATTTCTTCTTGAATTATTATATTTCTTAGTATATTTGGATGGTTGCTTAACAATTTTATTTGTACATGCTTCATTGATGAATAGATGATTTATTGTATGCTTGTAATAGTGTTAATGGTGTCTAGTCATTTGACATTTGGATCCATATTTAAGATCTATGCAGTGCATTTATCCTTGAATTATTTTATTTCTCCATGTATTTGGATGGTTGCTTAACAATTATGGAATTTTTGCACTAACTAAACGTGGTAGGTTTGAATATGAGTTATTTTTAGGCATACATAAATCCGTTATGAATTATTTTGTATTTCAATAGAATGAATGGCAAGGGTTCAATTTTTTTTCTCCTTTTATTTTAGTTTTGAAAATTTTGTAGCTTCATTTATATAAGTGTCTAGGATTATAAGTTTTATGATAATAAGAGCAAGGTGTACTAAGGTATAGTAAGCAATATACAATTCAAAATGCTACATTTCAATGTGAGTGCAACTTTAATCATCTATAGTTGAACTAGACATTTATAATGAGGCAATGACTAGGGGGAGAGGCTTCAAACATATTATGGGAATATATAAAAAGTTACACTGTGAACCTATGAACACCATTTCACATTAGTAAAAAACAATAATACAAATTTATAAATAGAAAAGAAGAGAAAGGTATGTTACTCTTTGTCAGATTTGAACACCATTTCCCTCAACTATGGTTTTAGAAAAATAGTATACTAAATATTTGTAAACCATCAAGATTTTTAAGCTTTATTGGAATTGAAAATTCTTCAAGGGAATTAAAAGTACCAGATTAAATTCAAAAATATTTAATAGATATTCAAGGTATTATCAAAGGATAATAACATGATCTGATGTAAGAAGAAAGAGTTAAGCAATGGTATAAGTATCCCTACATGTAAAACCCACATTCCAGTCCATTTGGTAGTATGTTATATTTGGTTTTGGTTGGTAGATATCATACATGTTGTATGTAGTATATTGATTAACCCCTAGATAGTTCATTGAGTCATTTACCATTATGTGTTGTTCTTCTCGTAAACTTATGAAATCTCCTTCCAACAATTTCTTCTATGGAGTCTAGATACTTCACATAGACAATGGTGTTTACAATTGATGTTGTGCTGCTCTAATCGTTTCATCTATTTTTGGTCTTTTTTACAATGTTTTGTCAGTCTTTACCAAATGGAATAATGCATGTTACATGCAACAACTCTTTTATATGTTTAGTCTATTTTGAGTCTCTTTTTCCATTGAATAATGCATGCTTTATTTTTTGGTAGTAAGTTCATGTTTAGCAATAGCATTCAATGTATTGGAATCTCAATATTTTATTTAAGCATGAAAAATGAGACAATTTTTTGTGACCCTAAAAAATATTGTTTTCTATTTTTCTTTTTCTTTTGTTCTCTTTTTTATTTTTTCTGCATTAAATGTATTAACTTAATCAACTAGTTTAGGAAGCAGGGCTTATTTTAGATTCTACATTTGGTATTAGAGCAAGTATTTTCTTTTGGGTTAAATATTTAGTGGATGGAATTTTTCCAAAGGTTTATCACGTCAAATTCTAACTTCTTTCCCATTCTAGAATTTGATGGAAATGAGTATGATTATTGGTGCATAAAAATAATGAATTTTTTGATAGGAAAATATTTGTGGGAGATTGTTGAATCAGCTTACCAAGAGCTAGCTAATTGTAATGCCCTCATAGCTAATGATAAAATAGCCAAGGAGGAGGCCAAGAAGAATAATTCTCAAGCTTTGTTTCATATTAAAATGGCTCTTGATAAGAGCTTATTTGCAAGGATTACAGCTACGAAGACAACAAAAGATGCCTAGAAGATTTTAAAGGAAGCTTACCAAGGAAGTGATCAAGTAAAAGTAGTTAAGTTGCAAAATTTAAAAAGAGACTTTGAAAATTTGAAAATGAAAAAATCTAAGAAAGTAAGTGATTATTGTGTGAGAGTTAAAGATGTGGTCAACAAGATGGGCACACTTGGGGAAATTGTGAATAGTGAGGTTTTGATAAAAAAATATATTGTGGACTCTCACCCCAAAGTGGAACCATGTTGCCATTATCATAGAAGAAAGAAAATATTTGACATTTGACAACCTTTTAGTTTGATCACTTGGTTGGATGTCTTATGTCTCATGAAGAGAGATTGAAATATTCATTTGGAGAAAGCGATGCAGAAGCCTTCTCATCCAAATTGCAAATCACAAAGAAAGAGGATGCCAACAACAACACCAAAAACAATGAAAGCCAAGGTGGAGGCAAATATTAGAGTCATGCAAAAGGAAATAGAGGTAGAGGTGTCTCAAGAGGAAGAGATGATTCTAGAGGATGAAGTAGAGGTATTTTTGATAAGAGAAATGTTCAATGTTACCATTGTAATAAGTATGGCCACTTTGAAAGAGAATGTAGATTAAAAGAAGGTAAAAGTGTTAATTATACTAAATAAAGTGATGAAAATCCTTCAAATAATTCATTTTTATCTTACTCTAAAGGTGAAATTAGTAGTAAAGAAGTTTGGTATCTAGATTCAGGATGCTCTAACCATATGCCAAGGAATGAGAGCTTGTTTTCAACAAACGATGAGAGTTTCAAGTCCAAGATTCAACTTGGTGATGACAAATCATTGGGGATTGCTGCAAAAGGAGCTATGGAAGTCCACACAAAAGAAGGTATAAAGAGTGTCAATGATATTTATTACACTCCACAGTTAAAGCATAATTTGTTAAGTGATGGAAAACTATGTGAGGAACTATAAAGTTGTTTTCGAGAATAAGGAATGTACAATTTATGATAAGCATTAGGGCAATAGGGTTGTGACTGTTGTACCTATGACAAAGAATATAATGTTCCCTTTGAAATTTGGTGAACATAACAATAGCCTTTCCAATATGGCATATGAGGATATCAATTGCTTATGGCATCTCAGGTATGAATATTTAAATTTTCACAGTTTGAAGATTCTCACATCAACTGTGTTAGTTTCTAGTTTACCTTTGTTTGAAGAGCACAAGGAGGTTTGTGAAGGATGTGCTAAAGGAAAGCATGCAAGGGAGAAATTTTCAAAAGGAAATACATGGAGGGCCCATCATCCCTTTTAGCTTATTCATTCTGATATTTGTGGTCCTATGCAAACAAAGAGTTTGGGTAAGTCATCATATTTTATCACTTTTATAGATGATTACTCATGAAAATGTTGGGTGTGTTTTTTAAGGCCAAAGATGAAGCCCTTGATACATTCAAGAGGTTTAAAGCACTTGTTGAAAATGAGAAAGGGTGCAAAATCAAATGTTTAAGGACTGGTCATGGAGGAGAATTTTGTTCAAGATCCTTTCAAGATTATTGTGATATGAATGGAATTAGGAGGCGACTCATCACTGCTTACACACCTCAACAGAATGGCATAGCTAAAAGAAAAAACTAAACAGTGGTAGAAATGACAAGGAGCATGCTACAAACCAAGGGATTAAGCAATTCTTTTTGGGGTGAAGCAATTGCTAAAATAGTCTACATTCTCAATCGAAGTCCCACTAGTGCACTAAAAAGATAGTGAAGCATGGTATGAGAAAAGGCCTAATGTTAATCATTTCAGATTTTTTGGTTGTTTGGCTTATATCCATGTACCTAATCAGAATAGACAAAAGTTAGATGCAAAAAGTGAATTTAATGAAGGGTACTCCCCTTACAATCTAAAACTCAAAAAAACAACAGATAATGGCACACACAAAATGAAATAAGGAAATCAAATATTTTCTATTATTACTGAAATGAAAATGAAATTACAACATTATAATTGCCCTCACATGGACCTTCTAATTACATAAATCTGCAAGTCTGTAAATCAGAGCCACCATCTACGCTGCTCTTAGTTCCTTTTGTAGTCCCCCCTTTACATCCTTTATTTGGAAGGTGTAGCCTCCCTAGAATCTTCTGGAAAGTGTAACCGCCCTAAAATCTTCTAGAAAGTGTAACTTCCTCAAGAAGATATTTTGAAATTTTATTAATTTTGGTATTACAACTTTACGGGGTCATAACTTTTGATCCAGCCATCAGAATTTCTAATATAATACCTTTTCGGAAAGGGCTCGATAAATTTTGTGCCAAAAAGTATGGCGTAAAGGCAATCCACTTTCATTTTCCACCAATTTTTAGGCCCATCTAGAGCCTCTAAGTGCCTCAAAATTGACCCCAAAGATTTTACTAGGATTTTTGAAATTAAAATTTTCATATCTCTGAAATGAAAAATGGTTTTAAGGTGATTTCTTCGCCATTGGCTTCAAATTACAATTTTGTGTCCAATTGTCCATAAATGCAAACTTACAAAAGTAGTAACCCTACAAAATTTAGCCCTTATTGAAAATAAACAACATTTTTTTTGGGTGATGAAAGATTTCTCTTACACCCTGGATGCTCCTACATCAGACACTCGGGGTAATTTGAAAAGTGACCATGTCACTTCTCATGAGTTAGAGGGAAACCAAGATGGTTAACCTCAAACTCAGATAACCATGATGAATCTTCAACATGCCTTCCTCTCCATTTCACCAAGTACTCTACATATTGCTTGTTTCTTGTGCTTCTTCCCACACGGCTATCCAAAATGTCTTCTATCTTCTCCTTTTCTGAAGTAGGTGCTAGAATGTTCCACTATGCCTCTATTATTTATTCATCAATTCCTCCCTCATAATATTCTATTAAATTTGAGATGTTAAACACAAGTGAAATATGAATTCCATCAGGAAACTCTACCTCATATGCATTTCTTGATTCAAGCTTCTTCAGGATCTTGCATGGTCCAAACTTCATCTTGAACTTGTTGTATGTACCAACTAGAAACCTTTCCTTTCAGAAATGAACCATGACTTCACCTCCTACCTGGAACTCCTTATACCTCCTTTTTTGATCTTCCTTAGCCTTATACTAAGAGTTCATCTTATTTATATGCTTCTTCACCTCATCATGCAAATTCTTCAGGTGCTCAACAAAATATTTAGCCTCAACACTACTCTTCTCGCATTTATCCATCTTTCTTAGTTCAAAAGAATTCCTCAAAACACTCCCATATACAATCTAGAATGGTGTTTTACTAGTGCTCCTATTGAAAAAAAAATTATAAGAAAATTTTGGCTATGGTAAAATCAAATCCCATCTCTTTGGTTTATATCCTACTAAGCATCTTAGCAGGTTACCCAAACTCCTATTGACCACCTCCATTTGTCCATCAGTTTGTGGAAGGTGAGAAGAACTGAAATTCAAATCTGTCTTCAACTTCCTCCATAATGTTCTCTAGAAATAACCAACAAATTTGGTATCTTTGTCTGAAACTATACTCTTCGCTAGACCATGTAGTCTCACCACCTCTCTAAAAAATAACTCTGCAATATGAACAACATCACTAGTCTTATGACAGGGAATGAAATGTGTCATCTTTGAAAATCTATCCACCACCATAAATATGGAATCATGCCCTCTATGTGTCCTCAGAAATCCAAGGAAAAATTCCATACTAATGTCCTCCCATGACCTCTCAAGTATAGGTAATGGCTGATACAACCTAATATTCTCATTTGTTCCCTTCACCATCTAACATACTCTACAACTTTGTACAAAATTCTTCACATCCTGTTGTAACTGTGGCCAATAATAATTCTCACTATCAAGAGCAATGGTCTTATCTCAACCGAAATGCCCATCCAAACCTCCACTATGCTTCTCCTTGATTAGATTCTCTCTCATAGAAATCCTTGGGATGCATAATTGGCTTCCTCTAAACAACATTCCATCTTGGATTAAGAATTCCAACCATCTTGTCCTATTAAATGTAACAAGTTCCAAACAAGCTTTCCAAGCTTCTGCAAAGTCTGCATCTTCTGGATACAAACTCTTGAGTTCATTGAACCCAACAACCTCTATATTCATCTCTATCAACAAATTTTTCCTTCTACTTAAGGCATCAACAAATTTTTTTGATCTTCCACTCCTATGCTTAAAAAAAAGGTGTAACTCTGCAAAAACTCAACCCATTTTAAGTTCCTTTGATTCAACTTTCCTTAGCTATTGAGATATTGCAAAGCCTAGTGGTCAGTATATAAAACAAATTCTTTTGGAAAAAAAAGTGTCTCCATTTCTTCAAAGCCTCAACTATAGCATAGAACTCTTGATCATAGACAAAATATTTATTCTTAGCATCATTTAACTTCTCACTAAAATAGGCAAAAGGCTTACCTTCTTGACTCAAAACAACTCCTATGGTAGTGCCACTAGCATCACAAACTACATGAAAGACCTTATTGAAATCTAGAAGTGCCAAAATAGGTTGCTCTGTAACTTTCTTCTTCAACATATCAAAAATTTTTGTTGCTCTTGTAGTCCACTTAAACTCTTTTCTATCCCCTCGCATTGCTTCAGTTAGAGGTGCAAAAATACTACTGAAACTCTTAATAAACTTTTCGTAAAAACTTGCTAGACCATGAAATGGTCTTACCTTTGTAACACTCTTCTAGGTAGGCCATTCAATGATATCTCTCACCTTCTCTAGATCCATTTTAAGAACCTCCACTAAGACAACAAATCCCAGATACACCAACTCCCTTTTTACAAAACTAAATTTCTTCAAATTAATCAACAACTTCTCCTCCCTTAGCTTCTAAAAAATTCTCTAGATATGCATAAGGTGATCCTCCAATGTCTTACTGAAAATCAGAATATCATCCAAATAAAAAATAACAAATTTTCCTAATTTTTTTTTAATACCTCATTCATAAGCCACATAAAAGTGCTTGGTGCATTAGATAGCCCAAAAGGCATGACTAACCACCTGTACAAGCCCTCTTTGGTTGTAAACATTGTCTTCCATTCATCTCCTTCTCTAATACAGATTTGGTGATATCCACTCTTCAAATCTATCTTCATGAAGTACTCAGCTCCACTCAAACAATCCATAATGTAATCCATCCTAGGCAAGGGAAATATGTACTTTATGGTGATCTTGTTGATGGATCTAGAATCTATACACATCCACCATTCCCCATCCTTATTTGGTGCTAGTACTACAGGTACTGCACATGGACTCAAACTCTCTTAAATCAATCCCTTCTGCAACAACTCTTCGCTCTCTACTAGAGTCATACGATGATCTGCCTTATTTGAAAAACTAGCTCCAGGAATCAAGCCAATTTGATGACTAATATTTCTTACTGGAGGCAAACCTTTAGGTACGTTATCAGAAATAATAGCTTGAAACTCATTCAACAAATCTAAAACCTCTAAGGTACCTCAATAGTATCTTCTTTATCAACTCTAGGGATCAATGCAAAACACATATGCTCATGCTTCATACTTTCTAAGAAATTTCTTCCATCAACCAAAAAAATTCTTGCATTACTGCATACCTTTTCCTCTGCCTCCTTCAAGGGCTTCAACTTATGATGAACTCCATCATTTGTTAAAGACTAGGTATTGGCTTGTCCATCATGTATTGCTTGTCGATCAAACTGCCACAGTCTACCCAACAACATATGAAAAACATCCATAGGCATAATATCACATAATACCTCATCATGGTAATTCCAAATCTTGAACTGTACTAGACATTGTTCATTTAACAAGGATTTATGGTCCTTCTGCAACCAAGCAATCTAGTATGGGTTCAGATGCCTTCTTCTCTCCAACCACAGCTTACGAACCATTTCTTCTAAAACAAGGTTATTAGTACTACATTCATCAATAATAATGTTGTAAACTTTACCTTCACACTTACATCTGGCACAAAACAAATTCTTCCTTTGAGTTGGCTCTTTCTCCTCATTCTATAAGGCTCTTCTGGTAACAAGAACCTCTCCTCTTTCTGCATCATCAGAATGTGAAGACTCAACATCTTTGTCTACATGTGAAACTTGTGCATTACCCTCAGGTCTTCTATTTGTCCTTCCTTGATGTTGAGGACACTCATATGCCCTATGCCCTTATTCTCCACATTGGAAATAGGTTCCATGAAAGCCTCCTCTCTCTGGTCCTCAACTAGATCTTCCTCTTCCTCTTTGGTCTCCATTATGAGGATGATAGGTGTTATCTCCTTTCTGGTTTTGGCTGCTACTAGATCCTTCACCATTCTTTTGGTCTTCATTTTGACCTCCATATTACCGTCCACTAGTCCTTCCACTACGACCTCCACCTCTTTGCTTATTTTAAAATCTCCTATTCAACTTCTCTTCTACCTTCAAAGAAAATTGATATGCATCTTCAATGGTAGACATTCTTACCAAACTCAGCTGTTCTTGAATGCTCGGCTTCAACCCATTTATGTAATGGGAAATTTTCTCCTTGTTGGCCTCAGAATGACCTGATCTAATCACGACTCGGTAGAATTCTTCCATATACTCCTTAACATATTTTCTTGCTTGTTTCAACCCTTGCATCTTCTTCAACAAATCCAACTCATAGTCCCTCGGAATGAACTTTATTTTCAATTTTTCCACCATCCGATCCCATCTTGTTATTTTCTCTTTTCCTCTTTTATTTCTTTCCAACTAGACTTCTTTCCACCATATGCTCGCATGGCCTTTCAATTTGGCCTTTGCAAATTTTACCCTATTTGGGTCTTCTATTTCCCCATACTCAAAATACTCTTCCATGTCATTGATCCAATCAATTAGCTCCTCTAGATTTAGGTTTCCAGAAAAATTAGAAACTTCTATCTTTGGCCTCTTCCAGTCTTGAAAATGGCCCTAATCAGTCTGACTTCTGGGTGTTTCCACAATAGTGGTTTGCAATTTCTAGGAGGAACTGATTTTTGCTGAAATCATATATTTTTAGAAAATATAATGGTTTAAGCCTTGAAAAGTTCCATTTAAATAATTCCAATTGAAGAGGGTTTGATCAAACTACCTTAAATCAAACCCCCTTGGATAGAACCTTGCGAGTTTTAAACCATACCTATAATAGAGTCTCCTTTACACCTATCAAAATGCTGATAAAAATCCACTTTCGATTTACCTTTTGGGGGATAAAATGAATTCATTTAAAATTTATTTTTTGCAAGTATGTAGTCCCTATTATAATCTTCCCAAAAATTATAATTTTAAATAAATTTAATTTGATTATTATATTTATTTTTTATTTCTCGTGAATGTAGGTTTTTCACTAAAAATCAAGCTCTCTATTCTGCACATGTGGAAAAATAGCAGATTATTAAAAAAAGTAAAAAAAAATATTAGTGCACCAAATATTTAAGTCCTCGATCCAACAAAGAAAAAAAAAATTCAATACATACAAAAAAAGTTACACATTATACGTTCGCGCTATGTCTGAATTATAATTGGTTTGAATTTGAAACTTGATTAAAGAAAAAATATTCAATAAAAAACTATCTAACCAAGTGGAAGCACTAGATATCAGAGTTGTAAATGTAAATTTGAAGGAATTAGAATTTTATCCTTCATGGAAAAAAAATTATGCATTACATGGTGAGCATCACTTTTTAAAAATGTTGTTTTCTAAAAAAAACTAGTTTTTGAGGGAGATGGAAAAAGAAGTGCAATCTGATTCCAAATTTTTTGAAAAAAATATATTTAGAATCTATAGACAAAATGTCACGAAACTCTAGTTTGCATCATCTTCAAATTTCTCATGGTTTAGCTGCTATAGGTGCCCGAAAGTGAAGATTTAGTTAAAAAAAATATTTTAGTGTCTAGTTTGGCCAAAAATTGTAAACCACTATTGTGGGATCACCCTTCTCTGAGATCCATTACATCATGTTCTTCCTCTTCAAATGGCTCTACATTTTCAGCCTCATCCTCACTTTCATCTCTTCTTCTGACATCAACTCCCTTATGAAACTCCTCTTACAATCCTTGAACTCGTCTCTAGAGGGCTCTAAAACCCTCTTCTGTTACTCCAACATTTCGTCCAACACAGTTTCTTCGTGGAGGCATCTTTTCTCACAAACCCACAACCACAAGTCCTGGTGCAAACTGCCTCATGTTCGACAATCTATTTGCACACTCAGGAAAACCTTGCTATGATACCACTTGATGAAGGGTACTTCCCTTACAATCTAAAACTCAAAAAAACAACACATAATGGCACAAACAAAATGCAAGAAAGAAAGCAAATATTTCTATTATTACTAAAATGAAAATGAAATTACAACATTATAATTGCCATCACATGGGCCTTCTGATTATATAAATCTACAAGTTTGCAAATCGGAGCCACCATCTACTCTAATCTCACCTCCTTTTGTAGTCCCCCCTTTACATCCTTTATTTGGAAGGTGTAGCTGCCCTAGAATCTTCTAGAAAGTGTAACTTCCTTAGGAAGATATTTTGAAATTTTATTAATTTTGGTATTACGACTTTGCGAGGTCATAACTTTTGATCCGACCGTCGGATTTTCTATTATAATACCTTTTCAGAAAGGGCTCGGGAAATCTTGTGCCAAAAAGTAGGGCATAAAGGCCATCCACTTTCATTTTCCACCAATTTTCAGGCCCATCCGGAGCCTCTAAGTGCCTCAAAATTGATCCCGAATATTTTACTTGGATGTTTGAAATTAAAATTTTAATCTCTCAAATGACAAATGGTTTTGAAGTGATTCCTTTGGAAATGGCTTCAAATTACCATTTTGTGTCCAATTGTGCATAAATGCAAACTTACAAAAATAGAAACCCTACCAAATTTAGCCCTTATTGAAAAGAAACAACATTTTTTTTGGGTGATGCAAGATTGCTCTTACACCCTGGATGCTCGTGCATTAGAGTCTTGTAATTTTTTTGGATATAGTGAGAAAAGTAAGGCTTACAAATTTTATAATCCTCTCACTAATAGGGTTATTGTGTCAAAAGATGTGATTTTTGATGAAGGGGTGGTTTATGGTCATCCAAAAAGCCATATGGAGAAGCCAATGTCTATTTTAAATTATATTATTGTTGATGATTTTGATCGTGAGCAACCCACTAATTTTTCTGTTCCAAGTGCTATAAATCCATCAAGTAGCTCCTCCTCTAGTTGTTCAATTCCAATTTCAAGTCCAGCTTCAACTCCAAGTTCTAGTCTAAGGAAGGTAAAAAGTTTTAGAGATATTTATCAAAGGAGTGCAAAGCAAGCACATGAATAAAATCCAATAGGTGAGATAGTTAAGTTTGCTTTATTTACCAAGGCTGATTTTGAACCATCATGTTTTAAAGAAGCATGTACTAATGAGGTTTGGATGAAAGCAATGAAAGAAGAAATGTATTACATTCATAGGAATGATACTTGGGAGCTTGCAAAGTTTCCACATGAAAAAAAGAAGATTGGCACCAAACGGGTCTACAAGACCAAGTTTAATAGTGATGGGACTATTGAAAGACATAAGACAAGATTAGTTGCTTGAGGCTTCACACAGAAGTATGGGATTAATTATGAAGAGACATTTGCACCATGATTTCATTAGCTGCTCAAAAGAATTGGATCATACATCATATAGATGTGAAAAATGCCTTCTTGAATGGGTACTTAGAAGAGGAAGTGTATGTGGAACAACCACAAGGTTTTTAAGTGCAAGGAAAAGAAGATCAATTCTACAAGTCAAAGAAGGATTTGTATGGCCTCAAGCAAGCACCATGGGCATGGTCTACAAGGATCGATGGATATTTTCAAGAGAATGGATTTCAAAGAAGTAAGAGTGAACCTACCCTTTACTACAAACAAGAAGGTAATGATATTCTTATTGTAAGTTTGTATGCTGATGATTTGTTGTATATGGGTATTAATTCTAAGATGAAAGATGGGTTCGAAATTGCTATAATGAAAGAATTTGAGATGAAAGATATTGGTCTCATGAAATATTTTCTAGGAATGGAGGTTTATCAATGTAAGAATGCAATTTTCATTTTCCAAACCAAATGCACAAAAGATATGTTGAAGAAGTTTAACATGGTTGATTGTAAACCATACTCCACTCCAATTGCTCATGGAGTTGTGTTGTGTAGAAATGATGGTGCTAAAATTGATGATGAGACTACTTATAGGAGTATTGTTGGGATTTTGATGTTTCTAACCCACACAAGGCCTGGTATTGCATATTTAGTTTCACTTGTTTCAAGGTACATGATAAATCCATCAGAAATACACATGAAGGTAGCCAAGAGAATTTTGAGGTATGTGAAAGGCACTCTAAAATTTGGTATTCATTACTACTCTTCTAAAAAGTTCAATCTTGTTGGCTTTAGTGATTTAGATTGGGGTGGTAGTTTGGATGACCAAAAGTCTACATCTAGTAATTGTTTTTCTTTGGGTTCTAGTTTAATTATTTGGAGATCAAAGAAGAAAAGTATTGTTGCCCTCTCTTCCATAAAAGTAGAGTATGATGTTGCCACTTTAGTAGGTAAACAAGCATTATGGCTCAAAAAACTTCTTGAAGAAATTGGAGAGATACAGGTTCAACCTATAGTGATTTTTTTTGACAACATTAGTGCCATTAAATTGGCCAAGAATCCTATTCATCATAGAAAAACAAAGAATTTTTCTTTAAAACACCATTTAATTAGAGATTTGGTGCAAAAAAAGGCAATAGAATTTAAACATATTAGCACTTAAGATCAGCTAGCAGATATCTTCACCAAGGCAGTTGCAAAAGATTAGTTTTTGACACTCAGAGATCAAATTGTGAGTCCTCTCAGCATCAATGGGGAGTATGTTGACAATTGATGTTGTGCCAGTTGCTCTGATCATTTCATCTATTCTTGGTCTGTTCTACCATTTTTTGTCAGTCTTTGCCAAATGGAATAATGCATGTTACATGTAGAAGCTATTTTAGATGTTTAGTCTATTTTGAGTCTCTATTTTTTCCTTTCAATAATGAATACTTTGCATGATCCCTTTTTTTGATAGTAATTTCATGTTTAGTAATAGCATTCAATGTATTGGAATCTCAATATTTTATTTAAGCATGAATAATGAGACAATTTTTTGTAAGCCCGAAAAATATTGTTTTTTGTTCTGCTCTTCATTCTGTTCTCTTTTTCCTTTTTCTGAGTTAAATGTATTGGCTTAATTAGTTGGTTTAGGAAGCAAGGGCCTATTTTAGATTCTACAAATGGGATGAAGATACTTATGCACGACGTCCCATTCTTCTTAACCTTCAAAAATAGAAAGAATATATAACAATCACATTGTTTTGTACAATAATAAATACAATAAAATAAGCTCGATAGGTTATTGACATTTGTGGTACATCTAGGTTGGGATGGTTCGGCCATGGAAAGTAACAATTGGGACCCGCATCGCATGTGCACATTATTAACAAGAACTAAGCTTATATAAAATGATCACATTTGCTAACTATTAGATCAATTTTAATTTTTCTTGGTAAAGATAGATTGTTAGGAAGGAATATATACCATCCAACGCTGAACTCTCTTGATCTCTACGCTGTAGAAATGTCACTACTCAAATTTGTGAGAGGTTCATACCACACAAAGTCTAAAATAATTCCAAATTTTCCTTTCTATTGGGCTTGGAATGACATATCCTTACTCTTGGTGATCTTGGGTCAAATCAAATTAGATATTTAGAACCATTTATGAAGGTTCAGTGCCAGGTCTCAACTATTTTTTTTCCTTTATATATTCACAATGGTGCCATGTGGCGACAAAAGATTATGAGCAACAATGTCAGGTTCCATCAAAAAAATTCCTACACTGCCATTTTTAAATGGGGCAGAACATCTTCCAGGGACTGCTATTCCATTGTCATAACCAAGAGCAACAATATCATGTGGTTCATTGGAAGTCATCCAATTTTTCACCTTGTCACGAAAAGTATTGAAGCATAATTCTACATATTTCCCATACTCCTGTCTATGGAAATAATGAATACAAACATTACTGGAACTTGTTGGGGCGGCAGGGATGTTGATACACAACTTTACTGCTATTACTGGACTAACAGAACAAAAATAACAAACATAGAAAATGCACAGAGTATGCACAGTGACAGCAAGACTAAACAGACAAAAAATAAACTTGCATATATTCCTTGCTTTCTTCAAAATACAAAAAATTAGATGATATTCTCTAATTTTCATGAACAAAATAAAATTAAACTAACTTGGATATATTTCCAATACAAATGGTGATACTCTCACACCAAAATACATGAACTGCTACAATCCTGTAGTTGCAGCTGACAATGCGTTGTGTCTACTAAAACATTCCTTTTCTGCTACTGCTGTCACTGATCTGTGTTGAACATTCCCTTTTTCATCTGCTACTGTAGGGTCACCTTCCAATCCAAATCTCTTCTCTCTAATTCCAATGAATACATTCTTTATGTGTTGTTTCAAAATGCTCATGAAAATGAGTGCTTGATTCAAATTTCAAACCTACCTAACCACATTAATTTCTGGCAGGCTGCAACAACTATCTCAAACTCAAAAAAAATGTGGCTTCTTTTCAAATTCAAATTTATCTACCAAATTTATTTATGTAGGTTGTGTTGGCTACAACTTGATCTTCATCTGACGTGGGGGTGAGTTGTCAAGTTTGCTAATTGTAGAATTAAATAATATTCCAACACTCCCCCTTAATTTAAAATTCAGCTGTCAATCTGATGTTTCCTTCCAGAGCTGATCTCCAAAGCTATTTATAATGCAAAGCCTATCTCTTAGGTGTTCAAAACTATCCTTTGGCAATGCTTTGGTGAAGATGTCGGTGAGTTGTTGCTCAGATCTGCAATACTGCAATTCAATCTCACCTTGTTCTACCAACTCACTTATGAAATGACATTGAATATCAATGTGTTTACTTCTTCCGTGGAAGACTGGATTCTTCATCAGCGCTATGGAGGACACATTTTCACAATGAATGACTATGTTGTCAACTTGTTGTTGCTATAAATATGAAAGAATCCTCCTCAACCAAATAGCCTGACAATTTGTTGCATTTGCTGCTATGTATTCTACTTATGCTGTGCTGAGAGAGACAATCGACTGCTTCTTTGATGCCCATGAGATTGCACCCGATCCCATGTTGAAGACATAGCCAGATGTGCTCTTCCTATCATCCACATTTGCTACCCAATCACTATCCGTGAAACCATCCAACTTGAACTCATTAGTTGCTACATACAAAATGCCATAACCGGTTGTTCCATTGAAATACCTCAAAATCCTCTTTCCTGCTTGCCAATGTGTCTCCTTAGGTTCCTCCATGAACCTAGATATCAAGCTTACTCCATACATTAAATTAGGCCTAGTTGATGTCAAATACATCAAACTTCCAACCATGTTTTTGTAAAGGGTTGGGTTCACTTCCTTACTGCTATCATTCCTGCACAGTTTTAGACCTATTGTTGTCAGTGTGGGGGAAGGTTTGCTATTATTCATTTTGAACCGCCTTAAAAACTATTTGGCATAGTTAGATTGCGAAATAAAAATTCCTTGCTATGTTTTCTAAACTTCTATCCCAAGAATATACTTCAACAAACCTAAATCCGTCATCTCAAATTCATTTTTCATCACCTCCTTAAAATCAACAATTATGCTATCACTGTTACTAGTAAAAATCAAATCATCTACATACAAAACAACAATTAAAATATCACCTTCAGCTGATTTGATGTAGAGTGTGGGCTCATTGCTACTTTTGCTAAAGCCATTGCTCAAAAAATAAGCGTCTATTCTATTGTACCACGCCCGAGGTGCTTGTTTTAGCCCATAAAGAGCTTTCTAGAGCCTATACACTTTGTCCTTATGCCCTGGGACTTCATAGCCATGTGGCTGCTCCATGTACACTTCCTCCTTCAACACTCCATTCAAGAAGGATGACTTTACATCCATCTACATCACTTTCCACTGATGCTATGCTGCAATTGCTATCACTGTTTGCATATTTCCAGCCTTGCAATTAGTGCATATGTCTAATCATAATCAATACCGGGCTGCTATTTGTACCCTTTGACAACAAGTCTTTCCTTGTGTCTTTCAATTTTCCCTTCTGCAGTACACTTGGTCTTATAGACCCACTTCACTCCAATCACTTGCTTACCCTTGGGTAACTTGGTCAACTCCCATATTTGATGTCTCTCTATAGCCTCCAACTCTTCATCCATGGCCTTACACCATTTCTCTTCTTTCACTGCTTCCTCAAACTGTGTTGGATCACTATAGGAGAATAGTTCAAAATCTAAGTTCTCATCAAAATTAGCATGTTGTGTGCTGTCATAGATCTCCCTCACACTCTTTGTTTTTCTTGGCATCAATGATGCGAGTGTAGGGTCTGAATTTTCTTTTGAACTGCTACTACTCTGATTTTTGGAGCTACTATACTGCTGACTGTAAGAGCTACTGCTCTGCTGAATTCTGGAGCTACTAGTCTACTACCTCTATTCAGTGTTGTCAGATTGTTGTCTCTGCTGAACACTGCCAGATTTACTGTTCTGTTGTAGATCATGGGAGATGTTGTTTTCCAATGCTCTACGGTGGTTTCTTGCTAAGATATTTCTCTCTTGAGCTCCCCCTATGTTGTTATCATCTGCAACTTATTCATCATCAAGGGGTATTGTAACTAAAATACCCATGGTGTCATCCACTATTCCATCCCATGCTTCATTCTCAATAAACACAACATCTCTACTAATCACAACTTTCTTGGTGATGGGATTGTACACTTTGTAGGCTTTTGACTCTTCACTATCGCCTATGAAGATACATTTTTCTCCTTTATCATAAAATTTTTGCCTCTTCTCCTTTGGCATGTGTGTGTATGCCACACACCCAAATATCCTCAAGTGCTCAACACTGTATTTGCTGTTTGTCCATGCTTCTTGTGGAATCCTATCACAGATAGCTTTTGTGGGGTACCTATTCAATATATAGACTATTGTTGCTACAACTTCTCCCCAAAATATGTGTGATAGCCCTTTTGCTTTCAGCATACTTGCCGCCATATCTTGAATGGTCCTATTCTTCCTTTCCGCCACTCCATTTTGTTGTTGGGTATACCTAATTGTGAATTGTTTGTGAATACCCTCATTCCTACAAAAAATTAGGAATTCTTTGGAGATGTACTCTCCCCCTCTATTTGTTCTAAGGGCTTTGATATAGTGACCACTCTCCTTCTCAATGGCTGCCTTAAACCACTTAAACTTCTCAAAGGCTTCTGATTTGTTTTTCAAGAAATAGACCCATATTTTTCTACTATAGTCATCTATGAAAGTCATGAAATATGTATTTCCTCCTAAGGTGGGGGTTTTAATGGGTCCACACAAATCTGAGTACATTAACTCTAGTGGCGCCTTTGCTCTCCTAGAATACCTAGATTGAAATGGCTGCCTATGTTGTTTTCCTAAAATCCAAGCCTCACACTTGCCATCGGGTTCTACAATGGATGGTAAACCCCTAACCATACCTTTCCTAGACAATAAACTTAAACTTGAAAAGCTTAAGTGCCCATACCTTAAATGCCATATCTTGGATGGGTCTTTGATGACTGTCTTGAATGCAGACTATTGTTCAACCACCAACTATTCTGAAACTGTTGTCAATGCTGGTGAACAATGTTGTTGTTGACCGTCTGCTATTCTTGTCATAGAAACTATGTGCATATTGAGAGGAAACATTCAGTTTCTTGTCATATGCAGTGCAACCATCACTCTTTTATTGCATTCTCCATTCTCCATTAGGATTTTGTAACCATTTTGGACCATTTTTCCAATGCTCAATAGGTTATGTTTTATGCCGAGGGCATAATAGAAATCCTGGATTTGCTGTCTTTCACCATTCTTGGTTTGGATGCTGACTACACCTCTTCCAATGACAGAATCCTTCTCATCATTTCCCATTTTGATCTCAATTTTTATACTGCTATCAATTGAGGTAAAGAAATTCTTGTTACCACTCATGTGGTTGCTGCATCTGCTGTCCAAGTACCATAATTCATCATTGTTGCGCTCAACAAGGTTGCAAACAATGAAAACATGTGACTACTTGTCATTTTCAGCTTTGTTCTCATTTGCTACATTAGCATTTTGGCCTCCATGGTCACGCTGCTTTTTTCTACATTCACTAGCATAATGGCCATATTTGTGATAGTAATAACACTGCACATTGCTCTTGTCACTCCTTTGATTTGAACTATTGTTCGTCCTCTGGTTCTAGTTTGCTGACAGTGAGCTGCTCGTTCCCTCTGTGCTGTCAGAACCTCCTCTTCCAGAATTGTTTCTGCCTTTTCCTCTTTCACATCTTCCCCAACCTCTTGCATTGGTTTGAGCTTTGAATGCTTGCTCTAGGGAAGGAGTGGATTTTTTCAACTACTGCTCATGGGTTTGTAGTGAACCCATCAACTCATCTATGGTCATTTGAGACAATTTTTTTGCCTCTTCAATGGCAACTGCTACATAGTCAAAATTAGTGGGTAGACTTCTTAGGATTTTTTCAACAATCCTTTGCTCTTCCATTGTTTCTCCATTGACTCTTAGCTAATTTACCAAGGTGGAGACTTTAGTGTGAAAATCTGAAATGGACTCATTATCTTTCATTTGTAGAGTCTCAAAGTTTCTTCTCAAGAGCTGCAACTTAGCTAACCTCACTTTGTCAGTCCCTTTATAACTATTTTGTAATATTTCCCAAGCTTGCTTTGAGTAATTTTTTGCTACAATATGTGGGAAAATAACCTCACTCAAGGCCGCTTCAATCAAACTGAGGGCTTTTGCATCCTTCATTCTTATCTCTTTCAACTGATATTTTTGTGCATTTGAAAGGGCTACAAATGCATTTGGGTCTATTATATCATTGAACCCATTTGTGACCAACTCCCATTGGTCATTTGCAACTAAGATGGTTCTCATCTTCTTAGCCCATATATCATCATTTTGTCCATCAAAATGTGGTGGTTGCTGCCAACCTTTGTTCTCACCTCCTGCCATATTTCTCAACCTCAAATTTGAGAAAACTTAATGCCTAGCTAACCTAGGGCTTAACCCACAATAAACAAACTAACTGACTGACCACCCAGAAAAATAGGGCTCTGATACCACTTTATTGGGGTAGCAGGGGTGCTGATACACAACTTTGTTGTTGTTACTGGACTGACATAACATAAATAACAAACATAGAAAATGCACAGAGTACGCACAGTGAAAGCAAGACTAAACAAACAAAAAATAAACTTGCATATATTCCTTTCTTTCTTCAAAATACATAAACTCAGAGGATATTCTCTGATTTGGATGAACAAAATAAAACTAAACTAACTTGGATAGATGTCCAATACAAATGGTGCTACTCTCACACCGAAATACATGAACTACTACAATCCTGTAGTTGCAGCTGACAATGCGTTGTGTCTGCTAAAACATTCCTTCTGTGCTGCTACTGCCACTAATCTGTGCTGAACATTCCCTTTTTCATCTGATGTTGCAGGGTCACCTTCCAATCCAAAACTCTTCTCTCTAATTCCAATGAATACATTATTTTTGTCTTGTTTCAAAATGCTCATGAAAATGAGCACTTGATTCAAATTTCAAACCTACCTAACCACATTAATTTCTGGTAGGCTGCAACAGCTATCTCAAACTCAAAAAGCATGCACTTCTTTTCAAATTCAAATTTATCTACTAAATTTATTTCTACAGGTTGTGTTGGCTGCAACTTGATCTTCATCTGATGTGGGGGTGAGTTGTCAAGTCTGCTGACTATAGAATTAAATAATATTCCAAAAAAACTTGTGCGCAATTTTAGAATTGGGCTTGGATTTTTTACCACTGAAATTTTTTCTCGACACTTGTCGCATCCTCATCATCACAACCATGGAATCAACATCACGAATAGAGTTGGTTTATTTTAAGATGTAGGTTATACGGAATTAAAATTTAATGAGAATGTTTTAGTTGTATCATTTTTTAATGTATTCATAACTACACAGCTAAATGCCAAGGAATTTTCACTAAATGAAATTAGTAAAGAGAACCCTGGTTGAAATTATGGGCTGCTCTGTCAATGCATATTTGTTTCTTGGTAGCAATAACAAATATATTTTAGAAAATTTTTGAATTTAGAAAACTTACACAATTTTGGAAGTTAACCATCCTCCAAATGCTTTGTCAAGTCCCTCGGGTAAATCATAATATAAGGATTTACATCTGGTGTAATACCTAAGAAAAGAATAAAGACAAACAACTAGATTATGATGTATAGGCTAAACATTTTAAGAAGAAAAATTTTGTTTATTCTAAGTACAAATCTCCTAGAAATAGATTCCAACCACCTAGATCACAAAAACACTAGGCTATGGGTTTGTAATAATTGAAAAGAATAGATGAAATATGGATCAACATTTTTCTTTAATTAATTGGGCTTATGGAATGTAGTATAAATTAGATATTGATTTTGTGGGATTTTTCACTATAGGCAATATCTTAATACTCAATTCATCACAATGATTGACTATTTTGAAATTTTCACGAGTAGTCATTTTTGTTTCAACATTTGAATACCTATGTTACTTGAAATTCATATGCATAAAATTGTGAAAATTAATCAAGTTAGATTTGATTTGTAAACCATTGATTCATCTCCCCTCTCAGTGGTTTTATACTCCAACAATTTTTCTATGACCGTTCACTTGTCTATTGGTAAAAATCAATAGGTAGTGAGACTCATAAAACACACAAGAAACTCTGAGCATTTGTTAATGAGGGGTTTCTTCTACTCTATGATGATCCCATGTAAATAAGGTTGTTACAATGCTAAGGTTTCAAGAGGGCATGGATGGCCAAGTGCATGATATCTTTAACAATTGGTCTTATTGTCTCAAATTCATTTTTTTTATTAGACCCAAGGTAAACCAATTTGTATGAGTAAGAATTGAGAACATTGTGAATAGGTATATTGACATTAATGAGGAATTGAAGAATGTCTTACCATTCAGGACCTTGTATAATAAGGAGAATCTCTGGAAGGAAGTATGCTAGAAAATAAATCTCAATTAACATGAAATCAACCCATAATTTAGAGAGAAAGAAGTGTTTATAATTCAGTGAATAGATGACTTATGAGAACCGATATCACCTAGTGATTAAAACATGAGGATTGCAAATATAGACTCACAATAATGAAAGAATATAATCCAGATGAAAGATGAATTTGAGGATAAAACAAGCTTCAACCTCTCCTATATATAATTCAATAAGCATGAACCTCTCCTCTGCATTCAATTAAGCATGAGGCACTCCTAAAATTAGACAAGTTGGTGAACATAGTGAAAAAAAAGTAATTGATTGTTTTAATAATTTTTTAAAATTATATAATACAACTATATAAGCTTGAGGCATGGGAAAGTTTGAAGTTAAACTACAAAGGAGTTTGGCTCAACTAGTAGAAAAGGCAATATTGAACTACCATACACACTGTGTACATATGTTAACCACTATGATATCTTATGTATTCCCGATCAGATAGCTAACTGGAAGTAGAAGAATGGATTTGGGTCATACCTTGGCTCAAATTAAAGATATATGAATGAATTCCTTGCATAGCTGACAACATAGCACCATTGAAAACACTTTGAAATTTTAAAACAAATTCAGCATGTGGTGGATCCATAGATCTTGACATTTGAAGAAAGAATATTAGTGGAAGAAACTCTTTCCAGAAATAATAGTTTTAGAATACAAACCTGAAATTGTAGGAAACTCAAAAGAAAACTATGCATAATGATAAGAATTACCTTAATTAAGGAATACCAAGGCTGGAAACAAGAAAGTCAAAGGAACAAGAGACAGTGAGCCCAGCACAGTTATAAAGTCCCCTAGAAAGGGAAACATAGCAGTACAAAGTGATCTAAATGAAAGAAGAGTGCACAAAGTATGAATCGAGTTATTAGATTGTGTGTGGAACTTTCATGTTCATCCAGCCTACAAAATCTGGTGTCAAGAGCCTCATGCACTAGAACACAGAATATCTCGATTTCTTGCTTTGTACTTGTAATGACAAGCTCAACAGCATCCAAGGATAATTCTTATGCTTCAATTCGGTGAATTTTTTTGTAAGTTGTATTACTATCCTCTCTTGATTGTCTTACTTGTTTCAAAAGTTGCTCTTGTTTATTTTTCCCAAGGGAATGACCTGTAAGAACCATCAGAACTTTCAGAGCTTCTAACAAGAGTGTTGCACTATTCCCTGCATGACCATGAATAACATAAGGCCAGACTGATTCGCCTCCACCAGCTTTCTCTCCAAGTACCCTAGACATGTTTAAAATATGAGCTAATGCTCCATCTAGAAATTCTTAGATGTGAGGCCATAGTAACTCTTTGCGAATAGATTTATCAGAGTATTAAGAGTTGGGAGGATTTACATATGCACCAACTCTGCAATGACTAACCAAAGCATGAAAGCATTTACGCACTAGCTTTGAAATGATGCTTAGGCATGTATGCAAAATGTGGTAGCAGAAACAAGCCATTATATTATTACATAGAAATAATATCTTTTTGGAAGTTTGTAAATTTCTTCGCTACTAATATAATAATTGGGGGACTACAAATTTAAAAATTATAATCTCTTATCTCGCGGCCATGAATAAAGACCCGATTTGTCCATGTGGAAAAGTGAACAATGAGAATTTCATTATTAGAAAGCATGGAATACATTTATTCAAAACTTTTTCCCTCCCAAGAAGGATCACTACCACAAAGAGAAGAGGGATTTCAAGACGACTTGGGGTTGCAAGTGAAAAACATGCAGAACACCCATGCCACTATCATCAGAAGTAGCAGTGTGGTAGCCATGGAACCTGCAACCAGCCATGGCTTCGAGAAATAAGCACTCACAAACTCACTCCACAGAATCTTGTTTTTTCTTCTCATGTACTTATACAATCCCATTCTGGCATCATCAATTATTTTGTAGCCCTCATGAATGGGAATCCCTTTAACAAGGGAGTTGAACAGATCTGCTACTTGTTGGTTGCTTCCAAGGAAGTTCTTAATTACCTCTACCTTCCTTAGCAAGACAACATCATCTTCATTGTCCATCAGCTCATCCATAAACATGCTGAACAGAGTCATTGGAATAGGAAAGTACTAACCTTTTATAGTCACTTCCATACCAATAACACTTCTAATTAATATACCTGACTGTGGCATTACATTGATTTGTGGTAAGTAAAGCGTTGATGTTTTCTCATCAAATCTTATCCACTGCATGGCTGAACACCCTAGCTTAGATTTGATTTCTTTTGTTAACACTGTGCTGATCTTCACTCTTGCGCGTGTGAGTTCCACTGCTGATGGCAGCTTCATAACTCTCAAATTGACCAGCTCGCCAAGGTTCGTATTTGAGGAGAGATTACACCAATGTCCACAAATGGCCTTCACTAAATCAAAGTACTTCTTAAACCACAACTACATGCGATTCCAAGGCAAAGGCAGCTTCTTAAACCACAACTGAATGTGATTGCTAGGCAAAGCCGACAATTTCCATGCTACAGTATTTTCATATGATCTAACATTAAAGCCCACCATACCCTGGTAGATTACTTCGAGGACATGACAACAGCTGTTGACAAAAGAATTAACAGACCACATAAAAACCAAACTAACATAGCCTACGCGCAAACCTTTCATTATGACATGCATGTTTTCGTTGGCCCCTTGTGTAGAACCCATCTTGATTTGAAAGAGTTCCCCCAAGACCCAAAGAGGCATTTGATTTTAAAATAAAAGTATATCATCCATTATTTTTTGTCTGATTAGATTTAGTTGGAAATATTAATCTTGAGCAGCCAACAGACAGATGCATTAAATGCATTGTCAGATGAAATCAACTCAGATCTTTTTCCCCCCTACCGTGCCTGATATTTTTGCTGTCCAGTAATTGCTTTCTAGCAGTAATTTATTATTGGTAGGTGAGTTCAAATTTTGAGCGGCAGTTTTTTTGTGTATTGGCTGAAAAGCCAAAAGTTGCATTGAATGTATATTTTGTGCAAGTAAGCAGACAAAGGTTTTCTGGGTGAGACAGAAAGAGGGAATGCTCAGCAGAACATAGTAGAAGAAGGAATGTTCAGGAGCATCTGAACAGTGACGTTCAGGAGTATGTGTCGCAGCAGAAGTTAGTAAGCCTTGTACCCGTGCGCTGGAAGCTATCCCACACGGAGCAGCAACACAGAAGCGTCAGTGCGCTGAAAAACACACAACTTCAGTAGTATACATGTACAGAGCTTTTGCTCTGAATATTTTTATATGTAAATAGTTTTTTGAATGTAATCTTTTTCTGAGTGAAATAGAATATTGAAAATATTTTTGTCTCCTTGTCTGTCTATCTCCTTCCCTTGATACACTTCCACTGTAATGTGTTTCATTCTTTGCCCACAATAGGAGTTTATTTTTCAACATGGTATTAGAGCCCTAGGTCTATTGGGCAGCTAGTTTTTACAGCCTTAGAACTTAATCTGGGTTTTTTTGTAGTTTCTCCATTTTAACAAAATGTCTGGAGGAGAAAATAGAAGCTGGCAATAGCCACCTATTTTTGATGGTAGAAACTACGACATCTGGGCAAAGAAAATGCAGACTATTTTCATATCTAATGATTTATGGGAGTTAGTTGCAAATGGGTTCACAAATGTGACTGACCCAACTACATTTATAGTATTAAACAATGCTCAAAAGAACCAATTGAAGGAGACACAGAAAAATGATGCAAAAGCCCTCAGTCTGATTAAGGCAGCCTTGATAGAGACTATCTTTCCCCGAATAGCAGCAGCTACTTATGCAAAAGAAACGTGGGAAACACTTCAAACCACCTACAAAGGATCTGAGAAAGTCATATCAGTCAAACTCCAGCTACAATGGAGAGAGTTTGAGACCATGCAGATGAAGGACAACGAGTCCATTATAGATTTTCACACAAGGGCAGCCACTTTGATTAACCAACTGAGGATAAGTGGTGAAACTTTAGAAGAATAGAAGATTGTGGAGAAGATATTGAAAAGTCTTCCCACAAAATTTGATCCAGTGGTGATTGTCATTGAAGAGGCAAAAGATCTCACAACTTTGTCAATTGATGAGCTGATGGGTTCTCTACAAACCCACGAGCAGTGCCTAAATAGGTCTGCAACCTCCTCCCAAGAGCAAGCTTTTAATGCTCAGTCGAATGCAAGAGGAAGGGGGAGAGGTAAAAAAGGCTTCAGACATGGTAGAGGAAACTCTAGACGTGGAAATGATGGTGATGAAAGCTCAGCCCGAGGAAGCAGTCATAAGGGGGCGACTAGCTCCCAAGGAGGAAAAAAGAATAATAGTTCTTATCAGAAAAAGGATAAAAGAAATGTGTAGTGCTACAACTGTCAAAGGTATGGTCACTATGCAAGTGATTGCAGGCAAAAACATGACCAAGGGAGTTAGAATGCACATGTTACTGACTCAAATGTGGCTGGAAATGAAAGATAGTCACAACTGTTCATTGCATGTAACCTTGCAAAATAGAGCAACGCTGAAGTTTGGTACTTGGACAGTGACTACAACAACCACATGAGTGGTAACAAAGACTTGTTTGCCTCCATTGATAGTAGCGTGAAGTCTGAAATAAAAATGGGGAACAATGAGATGGTTCCAGTCATGGGCAAAAGTATGGAATGCCTACAAACCAAGCATGGTGATGAAAGACAAATATATGATGTCTTCTATGCCCCAGGATTGAAACATAACCTCTTGAGCATTGGACAGATGGTCCAAAATGGGTATAGAGTGCTGATAGAGAAAGGAGAATGCATCGTCTATGATAAATATGGAAGCAAAAGAGTTATGGCAGTAGTTCAAATGGCACAGAACCAAATGTTTCCTCTCAAGATGCAAATCTTAGCACAGTCAAAAGGCCTACAGCAATCAGTCTTCAAAGCAGCCATTCTAGATATCTCCAAGCTATGGCACCTCAAGTATGGACACTTAGGTTACTTTGGTTTGAGTCTTTTTTCCAAGAAAAATATGATAGATGGTTTGCCAAAAATCGTAGAGCTTAATGTTAGATGTGAAGCTTGCATTTTGGGCAAGCAACATAGATAGCCTTTTAATTCAGGCAACTCTAGAAGGGCTAGAGCACCATTGGAGTTGGTGCATACTGACTTGGTAGGCCCTATGCAAAATTTGTCTTTTGGCAAAAGCAGATTTTTTATGACCTTTATAGATGATTATAGCCATAAGACATGGGTCTATTTTTTGCATCATAAGTCTGAAGCATTTGACAATTTTTTGTTATATAAGGCTCAGAATGAAAAGGAGAGTGGACACTTTATTAAGGTCCTAAGGTCAGATCGTGGAGGAGAGTATATCTCCAATCAATTTGTAAATTTCTGCAGGAAAAATGACATCAAGAAGGAGCTCACAGCCAATTATACTCTACAGCAAAATGGAGTGGCTGAAAGGAAAAAAAAGGACCATTGTGGAGATGGCAAGGAGCATGATGAAAGCAAAAGGACTCCCTATCGAATATTAGGGAGAGGCTGTAGCAACAACTATTTATCTGATAAATAGAAGTCCAACGAAGGCAGTTCGTAATAAAATCTCTCAAGAGGTATGGACAAAACAAAAGTGGTTAGTTGAACACTTGAGAGTGTTTGGGTGTGTAGCCTATACACACGTGCCTAAATAAAATAGGCAGAAATTGGATGACAAGGGTGAAAAGTGTATTTTCTTGGGCTACTGTACAGAGTCAAAAGCCTATCGACTATATAATCTGGTCACCAAGAAGGTAATCATCAGTAGGGACATGGAGTTTCTAGAAAATGAGTCGTGGGATGGAAAAGTTGACAGCAATACTGATATTTTTGTCTCCATACCCCTTAAGGATGAAGCTTTAGAGCGCAGATGCACTGGAAACCTACAGGAAGCTGACAATTCAAAAAATAGCAGCACTAGCTCCAAAAATTCTCAGCAGAGAAGGAGCTCTGGAAACTTTCAGTAGGGAAGGAACTCTGGAAACTTCCAGCAAGGAAGATACTCCAGAAACTTTCAACAAGAAAGTTGCTTCGGAAACCTACAATAGTAGACTTCTTCATCAGGCCAGCAGCCAAGTAGCTTTGGAAATTCAGACCCCACTCTCACCTCCCCAGTGTCAAAAAAGACTAAGAGTCTAAGGGAGATCTACCAAGGTGAAAGGTATGATGAAGTTTTTAATGAGAGTGTAAATTTCACATTATTTTCTCATGGTAATCCTATTTATTTTGAGGAGGCTGTGAAAGAACAGAAATATTGTGAGGCCATGGATGAGGAGATAGATGCAATAGAAAGAAATAAGACATGGGAGCTCACTGATTTACCCAAGGGGAAATCAGTTGTTGGTGTCAAATGGGTCTACAAGACCAAATGTAATGACGAAGGAAGAATAGAAAGGCATAAGGCAAGATTAGTTGTCAAGGGGTACAAGCAGCAGTTTGGGAGAGATTATGATGAGACTTTTTCCCCTATTGCAAGGATGGAAACTATGCATGCAGTCATTGCAATTGCAACCCAGGACATGTGGAAGGTTTATCAAATGGATGTAAAGTCTACCTTCCTCAATGGAGTCTTAAAAGAAGAGGTATATGTGGAGCAGCCCTTTGGATATAAAGTTTCAGGTAAAGAACACAAGGTATATAGACTGAAGAAAGCTCTTTATGGGCTGAAACAAGCTCCATGGGCATGGTATAACAGGATTGACTCATAATTGATGAGCAATGACTTTAGCAAAAGCGATGGTGAACCCACTCTTTACATCAAGGCAGCAAATGGTAATGTTTTAATTGTTGTCTTGTATGTAGATGGTTTAGTATTTACTGGGGATGATGATTTCCTCATTGCTAATTTTAAAGACGCCATGAAAAGAGAGTTTGAAATGATAGATTTAAGACTCTTAAGATATTTTCTAGACATATAAGTCCAACAATTGGATAATGACATCTTTATTTCACAATCAAGTTATGCCAAACAAATCTTGAAAAGATTTAAGATGTTGGACAACAAAGAAGCCCCAACCCCAACAACTATAGGTCTGAAGTTGAGTAAAGAGGACAACAGCAATAATGTTAACCCAACCCTCTATAAGAGTATGGTTGGAAGCCTCATGTACTTGATAGCTACGAGACCAGATTTAATGTATGCGGTAAGCCTGATTTCTAGGTTCATGGAGCAACCTAAGGACACACACTGGCAAGCAGGTAAAATGATTCTCAGGTATGTCAATGGCACAAAAAACTATAGCATAATGTATACCACCTCTAATGAGTTTCAGCTGGTTGGGTACACTAACAATGATTGGGCATGAAATGTGGATGATAGAAAGAGCACATTCGGGTATGTTTTTCACTTGGGTTCAGGAGCAGTTTTATGGGCTTCCAAGAAACAACTGATTGTTGTCTTATCCATAGCCGAAGTAGAATATATAACAGTGAATGTAGCAGCATGCCAAGCTGTGTGGCTAAGAAGGATCTTAGCAGATTTGAGGGAAGAACAAGAGGATGGAATAGTAATTTTTTGTGACAATGTTTCATCAATAGCCTTGACCAAAAATCTTGTGTTTCATGGAAGAAACAAACATATTGAAATCAGGTATCATTTTATCAGAGAATTGGTTGAGAATAATGAAATTAAAATGGCATTTTACAGGTCAGAGCATCAGCTCTCAGATATTTTTACAAAGGTTTTGTCAAAAGAACCTTTTGAGCGCCTAAGATATAGGCTGGGTGTGCAGGAATGCGCCAAAACTTCGTTTCTAAAAAACACAGAGAAGCGCAGGTGCGCCAGAACTTTAGCAAAAAGTTCCAGAATGCAGAAAAAGGCAAACAGGTTTACGCCAAAAACTTTTCACTGGTGCTCTGGAAGTTTTATGGCGATGCGCCAGAAGTTTCACAGAGCAGAAACTTTTGCACCGGAAACTTTTCACCGGTGCTCTGGAACTTTTATGGTGATGCATCAGAAGTTTTGCAGAGTGTTGAAGAGCAGGAACATTTGTGCCGAAAACTTTGCTCCGAAAGTTGCTCCGGAAGTATTGTGCCGGAAGTTTCCAAATAATGATGAAGAGCATAAAGACTCAAGATTAAGGGGGAGTGTTGGAAATATTAATCTTGAGCAGCCAATGGATAGATGCATTAAATGCACTATCAGATGAAATCAACTCAGATCTTTTTCCCCCCTGTCGTGCCTGACATTCTTGCTGTCCAGTAATTGCTTTTTGGCAGTAATTTATTATTGGTAGGTGAGTTCAAATTTTGAGTGCTAGTTTTTTTGTGTATTGACTAAAAAACCAAAAGTTGCATTGAATGTATATTTTGTGCAAGTAAGCAGACAGAGGTTTTCTGGGTGAGATAGAAAGATGGAATGTTCAGCAGAACATAGCAGAAGAAGGAATGTTCATGAGCATCTGAACAGTGACGTTCAGGAGTATCTGCCGTAGCAGAAGTTAGTAAGCCTTGTGCCTATGCACCGGAAGCTATCCCACATGGAGCAGCAGTACAGAAGCGTCAGTGCGCTAGAAAATGCACAGCTTCTGTAGTATATGTGTACAAAGCTTTTGCTCTGAATATTTTTATATGTAAACAATTTTTTGAATGTAATATTTTTCTGAGTGAAATAGAATATTGAAAATATTTCTGTCTCCTTGTGTGTCTGTCTTCTTCCTTTGATACACTTCCGTTGTAATGTGTTTCATTCTTTGCCAACAATAGAAGTTTATTTTTCAACATTTATATAATTATAATAAACAACTAAATTATATTTTTCAGGAGAATTTAGACACTTCCTCCTTATAGACACCCTAAGAAATGTGAAATTTTCCTATATAATTAGGAATAAATTAAAAAGGAAACATGCATCCCTAGTGACCATCCACGCTAATTCTTCAGAACCAAAGGGAATATGTTCACCATAGAACTCCCTAATCTTGTTCACCTTAGGCAATGTGAAAATTCTATTACAGTTACTGATTATTAATCTCCTATCTAATACATAGATTATTTGACTCTGGAAAATTAATTCTCAGCAAATATCGAAAAAATAACACAACTGCAACTTCACTAATAAAACTCACAGAAATAGAGAAGAAAACATTCACAATAATGAACACAATATTTTTGGACAAATTGTCCATGGAAAAACCCCGAAGGGAAAACCGCTGCTGCAGATGAGGAATTATATTAAACTTCAGCAAATTAAGGAATACAAAAACTGCTTGCCTCTTACTGGCAGAGCTCTGACAATATTCTTCTCCGGAAATTCCACAGCTGCTATCCCCAACGCTATCACTGCGCTCTTGCTAACACTGCAAAACTATTTGCTCTCACTACAAATCTACTTGCTAACACTGCAAGTCTTTCTCAAGTATCTCTACTTGCTATCACTGCAAGTCTACTTGTTGTTGTGTTCTCCAATTGCCCATTGATCCCCTTTTATACTTTTCTCATTGGAAAACCAATGGCCATGATTTAATCTCAATCAATGGCTAAGATTAAATAGACTCTAACAACCCTAACTAACTGGATTCTAGAAGTCTCTAGGGAAATCAATTTATTTAATTACATAATTATCTAGACAACTCAGCCCTTTCTGGAGGTCTCTAGAGAATAATTAAATAATTAAATAACATACTTGGGAATGGAGACACCTGTCCAAGCTACATAAATTAACACTCCCTCTTAGCGAGGAAGGTGTTCTGCATGACACCCAACTTATCTCTGAAGAAGATGAATTTTTCCTTCCCCAATGCCTTAGTCAAAATTTACCTGCTGATCTGTAGGTATATACTGTAGCTGAACAATCCTGCTGTACACAATCTCTGATGAAATGATATCTGATGTCTATATGCTTAGACCTATCATGAAACACCGGATTCTCAGTCAACTTGATGCAACTCTGATTGTCGCAGTGTATCACCGTAGTCTCAACCCTCTGACCAAACAAGGCACCAGCAACTTCCGAAGCCATATCGCCTCACACGTCGCCATGCTAGCTGCTATGTATTCTGCCTCTGCAGAACTCAAAGCCACAGACTTCTGCTTCCTGCTATACCAAGAGACAACTCCTGATCCCAAGCTAAAGCAACACCCTGAAGTGCTTTTCCTGTCCGTTGTACTGCCTGCCCAATCTGCGTCAGTATAGCCTATCAACCTGATACCATCACCTCGAGTATATCTAATCCCATACTCTATTGTACCACGCAAATACCGCAACACATGCTTTACTGCTGTCCAATGCACTCTCTTCGGCTCGACCATGAACTGACTAAGAGAGTTTACTGCAAAGGATATATCTGGCCTGGTGTTGACCAAATACATGAGAGACCCAATCAATTGTCTATATAAGGTGGGGTCTACATCCTTCTCTCTGGATGTCTCTACCTTCTTCCAATTCGTGATCATAGGAGTAGACATGGCTCTGTAATCCTCCATCTCGAACCTCCTCAAGATTTTGATGCAGTATTTCCCTTGTCCAAGGAAAATCTCTCCATCTATCTGCCATACCTCCATGCCTAGAAAGTAGTGCATAAGCCCCAAATCCTTCATCTCGAACTCTGCTGCGAGGTCCCTCTTGCTTTCCTCTATGAGCCCTAGTGAACCTGTTAAAAACAAGTCGTCCACATAAAGAACAAGAATGAGAACCTCACCCCCAACCACCAAGTAGTAGAGGTTAGCATCCGCTTCACTCTTCATGAAGCCCATTCCCTGCAAGTATTTATCAATGCGCTCATACCACGCCCTGGGAGCCTGCTTGAGTCCGTACAAAGCTCTCTTCAATCTGCACACGTGGGTTGTACTGCTGTGTGCCACAAAGCCCTCTGGTTGTTCTATGTATACCTCCTCTTTCAATTCACCATTAAGAAACGCCGTCTTGACATCCATCTGATGGATCTGCCATCCCATCTGTGCTGCAAGAGAGATCATGACTCGTATAGAAGTATACCTGCCACTGGAGCAAATGTCTCCTCATAGTCTATTCCCTCCTTCTGAGAGAACCCCTTGGCCACAAACCTTGCCTTGTATTTCTCGATGCTACCATCTGCACCGTGCTTGATCTTATAGATCCAGCGTGATCCAACCACTGCCCTATCTGTTGGTCTAGGCACAACCTCCCACACATCATTCTGCACTATTGAGGTATACTCCTCAACCATTGCATCTTGCCACACTTGTTGCTGTGTAGCCTCCTGATAGCTAGAAGGTTCACTATCTACCAACTGACTAACTAATGCCATATAGTCATCATACCTGGCTGGTTGTCTCCGCTGTCTACTACTCATCCTAGGAGCTCCCACAAACTCCTGAGTATCCCTTTGTGACTGTTGGTTCTTGCTACCAACTGTAGAGGATGAAGTATCAACCTCCATATCACCCTGATGCATCTCTTGGATCTGCTGCATCTGCTGCTCCATACTCTGTGAATTCTCAGCACCTGAGCTTGTGCATGTACTAGTAACTGTACTCGAGCTTCGCTGTCCTTGCTCTGGTTGAACGATCCTTGGAGCTTCCACTAACTGCTCACTCTGATCATCTGCTGGCAAATCTCTGGACCTCCTGAATGCCTTGTCCTCCATGAACTTGACATCACGCCTAACTATAGTCCTCCTGGTCCCTGGAATAAATATCCGATATGCCTTTGAGGTTTCACTGTACCCCACAAAGTACCCTCTCTCTGCAGTTTGATCTAACTTGGAACGTGTCGCACCTGGAATGTGACAATATGCCAAACTCCCAAATATCCTGAAGTGGCTGACATCTGGCTTCTTCCCTGAGAACGCCTCCTCTGGTGTCATCTTGCCCAATACCTTATGTGGAACCCTGTTTTGTATGTACACTGCTGTACTGCATGCCTCTGCCCATAAGTAACGTGGCATATCCTGGTCATACAGCATAGCCCTTGCCGCCTCTGATATAGACCGATTCTTCCTCTTAGCAACCCCATTCTATTGTGGGTTGTAAGGAACAGTCCACTCTCTCTTGATTCCTTCCCTGGTACAGAACTCCTGGAACTCTTTCCCTTTGTACTCGCCTCCATTGTCTGACCGAAGAACCTTTATCTTCCTCCCTGTCGAATTCTCCACAAGAGCTTTGAACTCTTGGAAGCGTGAAAACCTCATCCTTGGTCTTCAAGAAGTATATCCAGTCTTCCTAGAAAATCATCAATAAAAGTAACAAAGTACTCATATCCTCTGAGAGACTTCGTCGACATTGGTCCACATATGTCTGAATGTACTAGATCAAGAACACCCTTGGATCTAGTGTCACTCCTTGGAAAAGTTGCTTTCGCAAACTTCCCCAACACACATCCCTTGCAAACATCATCATGCTCTGTGCTCACCTCTGGAACACCTGTCACAGCCTCACGAAGCATTTTAAGTGCTCCATGATGTATATGGCCCATCCTCCTATGCCATAGCTCTCCTTAATCTCTAGAATTGCTGCTACTCATCAGTGCCTTATGAGTATCAAACTGCAACCTATAAATCTGGCCGCTCCTAACTCCAATAGCTATGGGTGATTTCCAATCTTTGTGCTTGATTAACACACTTGCCCCTCTAAAGAGTACATTGTAACCTTTATCCTGAAGGATAGATACTGGCACATGCAACAAATCATGAATGGGAATCCGCTTACCATTCTCCCTCTGAAATAGAACAATCCATTTCCCAACTGGATTGAGTTTGGACATGTTCCCCATAGAAATCTGCATTCTGATGTCCTCCTCCTTATAGCTGGAGAAGTACTCTCTAACTCCTATCATATGAAATGACACCCCACTATCTATATACCAAACACCCTGTGAGGTTGAGCTAGCCATATAAGCTATGAGAGCGAACTCATCCTCTATTCTACTAGAGAGCTCATCTGCACTTGTTGAAGCTGCTGTCTGCTTCTTTCCTTTCTTCCTTTGTTGGCAATCGCTGACATAGTGGCCAAACTCGTGACAGCCATAGCACTTGACTTTAGATAAATCCTTCTTCTTCTCACCTTGTGGATTTGATCCTTTACTAGACCCCTTCTTTGCTTTCCCTTTTCCTGCAAGGGCAACGTTCTCCTGTTCCGCCTCACTTTGCTGACTCTTGCTAATGGTCCTACTGACAAGACTTAGTCTAAGCTCCTCCTGAGTGAAGTCACTCCAAAATCGATCCCAACTCGGCAAGGTGTCTCGTCCATTAATAACTTGAACGAAGACATCCCACTGCTTAGTAAACCCATTTAGGGCTATCCGCACTAGCTCGTCATCACCTAGATTATCTCCAACAGCAGCCAACTCATCCTTGACAAGTCTGAGTCTGGTGAGGTAACTTGTCACGTCCTCTCCCTTGTTCATCCGAGTATTCCTCAACTTTTCTCTGAGAATAAGCTTCCGATTAGTGGTAGCATTCTGGTACAGATTTAGAATGGCATCCCACATCTTCTTCGCTGTATCTAACTCTGTGACATATGGAACAATATGATCCTTGACACCATCAAGAATCAGCCTCCTCGCCTTGGCATCTTCCTTCTTATATGCTAAGAGTTGTGCTAGATCTGTAGGTATAGATACAACACTGGTCACATATTCCTTGATCCCATTCTCTTCCAGCAATAAAGAAATTCTGGCTTTCCAGACACCAAAATTTGAGGCTCCATCCAATCTGTCCTGATCTCTTAAACCTGCTGAGGCCATCTCAAAAAAAAAAAAAAACCAAATAATAATAATTATGAAGAGGCAGGATCTTTCCTTCCTGTGTTGAGCCTTATCTGCCCTCAGATCTGCTCTGATACCATGTGAAAATTCTATTGCAGTTACTGATTATTAATCTCCTATCTAATACATAGATTATTTAACTCTGGAAAATTAATTCTCAACAAATATCAAAAAATAACACAACTGCAACTTCACTAATAAAACTCACAGAAATAGAGAAGAAAACATTCACAATAATGAACACAATATTTTTGGACAAATTGTCCGTGGAAAAACCCCGAAGGGAAAACCACTGCTGCAGATGAGGAATTATATTAAACTTCAGCAAATTAAGGAATACAAAACTGCTTGCCTCTTACTGGCAGAGCTCCGACAATATTCTTCTCGAAATTCTTCCCTCAATTTCTCCTGCTGAAATTCTATAGCTGCTATCCCCAACGCTATCACTGCGCTCTTGCTAACACTGCAAGACTATTTGCTCTCACTGCAAATCTACTTGCTAACACTGCAAGTCTTTCTCAAGTATCTCTACTTGCTATCACTGCAAGTCTACTTGTTGTTGTGTTCTCCAATTGCCCATTGATCCCCTTTTATACTTTTCTCATTGGAAAACCAATGGCCATGATTTAATCTCAATCAATGGTTAAGATTAAATAGACTCTAACAACCCTAACTAACTGGATTCTAGAAGTCTCTAGGGAAATCAATTTATTTAATTACATAATTATCTAGACAACTCAGCCCTTTCTGGAGGTCTCTAGAGAATAATTAAATAATTAAATAACACTACTTGGGAATGGAGACACCTGTCCAAGCTACATAAATTAACAGGCAATATTCTCTCTTCAACAATTGACTCGATAGAAGCATGTGGGACTTTCTGCTGGATCCTTGTTTGCATCCTTCGAACTGCCTCGGACTTTGATTTCTCCATCTCTTTCAGCTCCTCCTTCCCATAGTGAAAAGGGTCGAAGGAAACAAGCTGTGGACTGTGCAAACTGTTGTTGGATTCTCGCATTGGCCGTGGAATGCAGAAGATGCGAGCCGAGCTTAAATCAGCTATATCTTCTTCATTCATCGTGAGTCCATACCCTACTTTAATTACAGAGCTGCTTCTACAGCAGTTCTGAGAGTTGTTCGAATTGATCTCTCCTATTTCTACATTAGCCATTTAGATTTATTTGACAATTAATGAGACTCTAAATCCCCTCTGAGCACCAGGATGTTGGAATATTAACCCTAACTGCTGCCGTCCCTGCCAACCACTACCCACTATATCGCAATCAAGAAATTAACCATCGCGATACTGTGAGAGACTTCCGTAGTCTTTTTGTTTTATATCAACCGCCTGCCGTACCTCCAGCCAATGCCCGCTATATCGCAATCAATAAAATATTCATCGCGATATCACAGGAGACTCCGTAAAAGTTTGTTTTATTTTTAACCGCCGTAGTTTACCAGGCCGTCAACTAACCACTGCCCGCAATATCGCAATCAAGAATTTAACCATCGCGACACCGCGGGGAACTATGGAAAAAGTCGCCAGGGTTTTAATATTTAAGTTTTAATATTATGAAAAGGACATTGTATTAAATGTATTTTGACGGGGGAAAAGTTAGTTAGGTGAATTTGAAAAATTGTATTCGTTCCCTCTCATCAGTGAAAATTCTTCACGTGACTTTTTACTTTAGCATATATTTTGTAATTGTAATTTAATTTTGAATCAAGGGAGAATGAGAAGAAGGTGAATGTGAGCAAACAAAAATTTACGAGCAGCAGCTCTGTGTGTTGAGAAAATATTAATATTTTATATTTTAATTTTTACTCTGTGTGTGAAAATTTCCTCCTCTGCCTCTGGCCTTCACGTGGTATCAGAGCAAGTTTGAGTATCAGAGCAAGTTGATTATCAGAGTCAATTTTATCAAAGTAGATTATCTGGGTAAATTTTAAAAATGGCAGCAAGCACAAGCTTGACAAACCCACAAATTCCACAGTTTAATGGGAAGAATTATGAGTACTGGTCAATTACCATGAAAGCACTATTTAGCTCACAAGATATATGAGATTTAGTAGAGAATGGATTTGCAGAGCCAGCAGATGCAGTAGCATACAATGCTTTAACACAAGCAGAGAAAGACTTATTGAAGGACACAAGGAAGAAAGATTCAAAGGCTTTATTTTATCTGTTTCAAGCTGTACATGAGAGCATTTTTCCAAGGATTTCAGCTGCAACAAAGTCCAAACAAGCATGGGACATACTTCAAACAGCCTATCAAGGCATGGCAAAAGTTAAAACAGCAAAGCTACAAATGCTGAGAAGAGATTTTGAAACAATATGTATGAAGGACAATGAATCTGTAGATTCATTCTACACCCAAGTCATTGGGGTGGTTAATCAAATTAGGTCTCATGGAGAAAATCTAGAAGATACCAGAGTTGTTGAAAAGATTTTAAGGAGTTTGCCCACAAAATTTCTACCGGTTGTAGTTGCTATAGAGGAGACAAAGGATCTCTCACAGTTCTCAGTTGATGAGCTGTATGCATCTCTAATTTCTCATGAACAAAGGCTGAAAAGGTCAGCAGATACATCACTGGAGCATGCTTTCAAAACTCAGGCTTCAGTCAATCAAGGAAGAGGCAAAGGTAGATCAAGAGGAAGAGGAAGAAACTCTTACAGAGGTGAAAGATACAGTTTATCAAACTCAAGTGGAAGAGGCAGCAATCAAGGCTCAAGCCAAAACCCATCACAGAATCAGTCACAAAATCAAAGGTATGAGAAATCTCAAGTCCAATGTCACTACTGTAAAAAATATGGGCATTATATGAATGAGTGTAGAAAGAAGCAGTATGGTAATAATAGACAAAATGCAAATTTTTCAAGGGAAGGTCAAAATCAGAATTCAGATAAGAGCACAATGTTTTTACCTTGTAATGTTGCTCAAGAAATGAAAAAGATGTGGTTTTAGATTCGAGGTATGGCAATCATAATGAGGAATCTAGAAATGTTTTCAAGAAGTTTAAATGAGAATGTAAAGTCCTGATGTTACATTGGAGTATGTAACAACAAAGTGTGATCTGAAAGGAAAAGGAGATGTTAATATTCTAACTAAACAGGGGGAGAAAAAGTATATTTCAGATGTGTATTTTGTGCCTGGTCTGAAACATAACTTAATGAGTGTAGGGCAACTGGTTCAAAAAGGGTATAGAGTAACCTTCAAGAATGGTCTATACACAATTTTAGACAAATACCCAAGCAACCAGCTTATTGCAAAAGTCAGAATGACAAACAACAGAATGTTTCCCTTAAAAATAAAGCCAGATTTGAATATAAATTATGCTCAAGCACAACACTTAATGAATTCACAAGTGGGTAGAGAAGAAACTACAACAGTAGTGCAGACAATCTTTCAAGCTGAGATAAAAGATGAAAACTGGTTATGGCACCTGAGATTTGGTCATCTCAACTTTGGAGGTTTAAATTTACTTCATAGGAAAGGCATGGTCAAAGGACTACCTTTAATAGAAAAACCAGAAAGGGTATGTGAAGGGTGCATTTTAGGAAAACAACACAGAGAATCATTTCTAGCAGGAAAGTCAACTAGAGCAAAAGCCCCTTTGGAAATTATACATTCAGATTTGTGTGGACCTATGCAAACACCTTCAATAGGTGGTAGTTTTTATTTTCTGACATTCATTGATGATTATTCAAGAAAAAACATGGGTTTATTTTCTAAAGAGGCTGAGAAAAATGAAGTGTTTGATCTGTTTAGAGTGGGTTCAAAAGAATTTGGTTGAAAAACAGAGTGGTTATTATATTAAAGTGTTGAGAACAGATAGAGGTGGTGAATATATTTCAAGAGAATTCTTTAATTTTTGCAAAGATCATGGAATTCACAAGCAATTCACAACTAGATATACACCTCAACAAAATGGAGTAGCTGAAAGGAAAAACAGAACAATCATGGAAATGGCTAGAAGTATGTTGAAAGCCAAACATTTGTCAAATGAATATTGGGCAGAAGCAATTTCTTGTGCAACCTATATAATGAATAGGTGTCCAACAAAAAGTGTCATGAATATAGTACCTGAAGAAGCATGGACAGGAAGAAAACACAGTGTTACTCACATGAGAGTATTTGGATGTGTTGCATATGCACATGTGCCTGATGAATTGAGAAGGAAGCTAGATAACAAAGGAGAAAAATGTATATTTGTTGGATACAGTGAAGAATCTAAAGCTTATAAGCTCTATAATCCAACAACAAAGAAAGTTATAATCAGCAGAGATGTACAATTTGTAGAAGATGAAGCATGGGATGGAAGCATAGAGAAGACAATCAATATTTCAGCTAGTATACCTCAAGAGGAGAATGAAGTTCCAGCTATTGTGACTCCTACAACTCCCATTCAAGCTCAGCAAAGTGGTCCACAAGTGACACCAGTATCAACTGTAAGAACAACCTCAACCATTCAAGGAAGCAGTCCAACAAGAGGATAACAAACACCATCTACAGCAGGACCATCAGGTCCACATTCCATAAGTTCAAGTGATATGTCAAATCCTACTTTAGCAAGTCTGAGAAGACAGAAAATCAGAAGCATAAGAGATATATATGAACAAAATGAAGGTGAGAATAATTCAGATCAGATTTCTCTTTTTGCATTTTATTCTCAAATAGAAGATCCAGTTCATTTTGAAGATGCAGTCAAAGATGATAAATGGGTAAGTGCTATGGATGAAGAAATTGAAGCAATTGAAAAGAGAATCCGGACATGGGCAAATGGAGTCTTCCAAAAGACAAAGATGTAATTGGAGTGAAATGGGTTTATAAAACCAAATTGAATGAAAAAGATGAAGTTCAAAAGCTTAAAGCAAGATTGGTTGTAAAGGGCTATTCACAACAGCCTGGAATTGATTACAATGAAACATTTGCACCTGTAGCACGATTGGATACTATAAGGATGATTTTAGCTTTAGCAGCTCAGAATAAGTGGTCTGTATCTCAAATGGATGTAAAGTCAGCTTTTTTAAATGGTTATTTAGAAGAAGAAGTTTATGTGGATCAGCCACCTGGTATGAAATTCTGGGTCAAGAAGACAAAGTTTACAAATTGAAAAAGGCACTGTATGGATTGAAGCAAGCCCCAAGAGCTTGGTACAGCAGAATAGACAGTTATCTTTTGCAGAATGGATTTAATAGATGTAGCAGTGAGCCCACACTGTATACAAAAATGAATGAAGAAGGTGAAATACTAATAGTATGCTTATATGTGGATGATTTAATCTTCACTGGCAATTTGTCAGTTGATCTGTTCAAGGCAGACATGAAGAAAGAATTTGAAATGACAGACTTAGGTCTGATGAAGTATTTTTTAGGCATTGAAGTGAATCAAAATGAAAATGGTATTTTTATTTCACAGTCAAAATATGCAAATGACATTTTGAAGAGATTTAATATGATGAAGTGCAAACCAGCACCAACACCTACAGTGACAGGTCTGAAACTAAGCAAGGATGATAGAGGGTCTAATGTTGATCCAACTCTGTTTAAGAGACTTGTTGGAAGTCTCATGTATCTCCGACCAAGGCGGACATTATGTATGTAGTAAGTTTGATTTGTAGGTAGGTCTTTGTCATAATAGTGGTTTACAATTCTGAGAGGAACAAATTTTAGTTGAAATCACATATTTTTAGAAAATATAATGATTTAAGCCTTAAAAAGTTCCATTTTAAGGATTCCAATTGAAGAGGTTTGATCAAATCACCTTAGATCAAACCCCCTTGGATAGAACCCCTAGTTTTAAACCATACCTATAACGTCTCCTTTACACCTATCAAAATCTTTGATAAAAAATCACTTTTGATTTAGCTTTTGGGGGATCAAATGAATTCATTTAAAATTTATTTTAAATGATTAATGGTATTCTCAGAACAAGCTATCAAATGAATATAATTTTAATATGTTTTGGTTTTGTTATGTATTTGTTTTAAAGTTTTATTAAACATAGGTTTTCATCGAAAATGAATTTCTTTTTCTTCACATGTGGAAAAATAGAAGATTATAAATAAAAAAATTGAAAAATATGAGTGCACTAGATATTGAAGTCCTTGATCAACAAAAAAAAATTAAATTTAATTTTGACATATACAAAAAAAAGTTACTTGCGTTATCGATTTGTGTGAATGTAATTCGTTTGACTTTGAAACTTGATTAAGGAAAAAATATTCAATAAAAACTATCTAACCAAGTGGAAGCACTATATATTAGAGTTACAAATCTAAATTTGAAAGAATTAGAATTTTATCCTTCATGGAAAAAAAAATTTATGTGTTATATGATTGGCATCACTTTTTAAAAATGTTGTTTTGAAAAAAATCAATTTTAGTGGGAGATGGAAAAAGAAGTGAAATTTGATTCCAAAAATTTTAGAAAAAATATTTTTAGAATCTGAGACAAAATTTGATGAGACTCTAGTTTGCACCATCTTCAAATTCCTCACAGTTTAGCCGCTATAGGTGCCCAAATGTGAAGATTTAGTTAAAAATAATAATTCCAGTGTCCAGTTTGGCCAAAAATTGTAAACCACTATTATGGGATCACCCAGGTTTATGGAAACACCAAAAGACACCCATTGGAAAGCAGGGAAGATAATTTTAAGTTATGTAAGTGGAACAAGAAATTTTGGCATTAAGTATTCAATTTCAGATGAGTTCAAACTCATAGGATACACAGACAGTGACTGTGCTGGCAGCATTGATGATAGAAAAAGCACGTCTGGTTATGTATTTAATTTTGGGACTGGAGTTGTCTCATGGTCTTCAAAGAAGCAACCAATAGTTTGTCTTTCATCAGCAGAAGCAGAGTATGTGGCAGCCACAAGTGCAGCATGTCAAGCAGTCTGGATGAGAAGAATTTTGAAAGAATTGCAAAATGAACAAATAGAGGCAACAAAAATTTACTGTGATAACAATTCAGCAATAGCTCTTTCGAAAAATCTAGTCTTTCACAAGAGAAGCAAGCATATTGATACAAGGTATCATTTCATCAGAGAATTAATTAACAATGGTGACATATTTTTAGAATTTTGTAGATCAGAAGAGCAAAGTGCGGATATTTTTACGAAGCCGCTGGGAAGAGATAATTTTATTTTTCAGAGAAACAGATTGGGCATGGTGGACAACGCAATTATGCTTAAGGGGGAGTGTTGGAATATTAACCCTAACTGCTGTCGTCCCCGCCAACCACTGCCCGCTATATCGCAATCAATAAATTAACCATCGCGATACCGCGGGAGACTTCCATAGTCTTTTTGTTTTATATCAACCGCCTGTCGTACCTCCAGCCAATGCCCACTATATCGCAATCAATAAAATATTCATCGCGATATCACGGGAGACTCTGTAAAAGTTTGTTTTATTTTTAACCGCCGCAGTTTACCGGGCCGTCAACTAACCGCTGCCCGCAATATCACAATCAAGAATTTAACCATCGCAACACCGCGGGGAACTATGGAAAAAGCCGCCAGGGTTTTAATATTTAAGTTTTAATATTATGAAAAGGACATTGTATTAAATGTATTTTGACGGGGGAAAAGTTAGTTAGGTGAATTTGAAAAATTGTATTCGTTCCCTCTCATCCGTGAAAATTCTTCACGTGACTTTTTACTTTAGCATATATTTTGTAATTGTAATTTACTTTTGAATCAAGGGAGAATGAGAAGAAGGTGAATGTGAGCAAACAAAAATTTACGAGCAGCAGCTCTGTGTGTTGAGAAAATATTAATATTTTATATTTTAATTTTTACTCTGTGTGTGAAAATTTCCTCCTCTGCCTCTCGCCTTCACATGAGAGGATGAAGATAAGGTTAATCGAAACTTGAACACCACGCACCTCATTAAATACGCAATGCTGGATGATCACGAATGTTTCCTTTGCAATTTTATTGGAATTTTCTTAGGAGGCTGGGTGATCCGTAGGCCTTGACAATTCACATCTAAAATGACACCTTTCGATTTTCTTGGTGTCTGTAGTTGAAAAAGCTGAGATTCCTAAAGATTTTAACATGCTTGGATCTTACTCGTTTAAGGTTTCTTGTTTGTAGCTTTCGGTCTCTACAATATTAACTGGATGCGCTTATCGTATTTTCGGCTGAGATCATATTGACGTTAGAACATTTGCACAGCCTGGGCGTTGTGTACGAGAATCCTTCTTTGGTGCGGATGGAGGAGTGCACTTCACCGAAGATGCCGAACAGTGGCGGCCACGACTTCACAGTGGACTGGTGGACTTTCGGAGTTTTGCTATAGGAGATGAGCTCAAGCATTAGTCATCGGTCTATAAGTGCAAAATGAAGCTAAGAGGTATACTAATTTAAGACTAGTTTGTTGGTGTTGGGAAAAAGGAGGTGTCTTAGCCATTGATTATTTTTAACATGTATGCTTATTTAGTTGTCTATTTTATTATTCGTGCATTTTATTTCTTGAAAATAATTCAAGAAAGAGTTGGAACTTTTAAGAGAAAAGCTGGTATTTCATGTGGAATTGTGTATGAAGACAATTTCTATTTCAAGTTGAGTTTGCATGAAATGTGAACTTTTTGGAGGTGCAATTATATTTTGCAAGTGTAGTTTCTCCATGTGCAAGTTTAGTGTCAATTGCCCTTGTAATATTGCTTGCATTGAGAAGTGAAAACTTATTGTTATGCATGTGTAGTGGTTTTGGAACTTTTTATGTTGCATCTTCAATTTTGAACCTTGAATTTTAGAAATGTCTAAGTAATGCATTGTAAGCTCCTATGTATTGAACACTTGTATTTTAGAGTTGTATATTGTTGTTTTGTTGAAGTATTTTTATGTTGTCGGAATTACTCCAAGATCGAGAAGAAGTATGAACACTCTTGCAAGAACATAGCTCTGCAATTATATTCTAACTTGTTTATTGTTGCTAAATTATATAATTGAGATGTGTTTTGAAGTGAAATTATGTTTTATGTTTTCCATTGTTTATCTATTTATGATATATATATGCATCTAAATCTGTAACAATAAAGGTGTTATCACAAGCAAAGATACCAAGGTGAAGCTCTAATTGTATGTGTAAAAGAATCGAATTTTGCAAGTTCAATATGTAAAAACAATGTTTAGATCTTGAAGTAAGGCTTAATTTGTAGTCACACAAATCACTTTCATAGTTATAGAGGTGAGCCAAACAAAAGTATCATCATTTTACATATTCCAAGGACTTTTTCTTTCTAGAGATGATTACTTCACTATTCCTAGGCTTATGTATGCAATAGTCTATATGAGACCTAACATTGCACATGCAATGCGATATATTAGTAGTAATATCTACAAGTAGAAATTGAGCATTTAGAGACCATGGGAAGATTTTTTAGATATTTATATGGCACATCAAATTATAAAATTTACTATCAAGAAAGACTTAATTAAAATAAAACTTTGAATTTGTGTGGATTCATGGATTTAACTACACTGGAGATCTTGACTATCAAATATCTACCAATGGTTATGTATTCACTTTTTTGGAGGAACAATGAGATGGATGAGTAAAAGGCAAGTAATAGTTGCATTATCTACAACACAAGAAAATTATTAAGTAGTAACCAAGGAATGCCATGAACCATTGCAGTTATAGAGGTTGTGCTTAACTATTGTTGTAGTATATGTTAGAATCAAATTGTGATAGAAAGAGTGTAACATGTTTTCCCTAAAAAATAAATTATTATGTTCAGTCAAAATACATTTATGTATAGTATCATTTTGTGAGAGAAATTTTTGAAGGAATGGATACTATATCAAAAATTTGATATAGAAAATGATATTGATGATTTATTGGCATAGGCTTTGAGTGTTGATAAATTTTATTAGTGAAAAAAATTATGGCCATGGTTACCTTCAACAATTGATAGTACAAGTTGCGGCCTTCTATAGAAAGTATTCAACAATTGGAAGAATGTTGGAAGTGTGTTATACACTTTTCACGTTTATAGTCAATTGAAGCCATAGATATTAGTAATTAAAAAAATAAAGTAGATGCTTTATTGAGTTTTGTAATTTTTTTCCATGGATTTAAAGTAGTTTTAAAAAAATCATGCAAATTATAGAACAATTTTTGATGTGCCTATTAATATCTAGAAATGCATCAAAGTTGATTGAGAGTTTTATTATTTTATTTTGAATAGTTGAGTTTTTATTCAAAAGTGAAGGATATTCAACAAAGGTTTTCATCCATAAGAGTTATCTAAAGTAGAATGTTGTACACTATGTGTTTTCAATCATTTTATTTAGTTATTATTTCATGCATTGTATATATTATCTATATTGTATTCGTTTATCAACATTTTTTGTAATGAATACCACAAAGATGTCCCTAAATACAATTATATCATTTTATCTCACTAGTTAACAATGAAATTGATATAATTTTTACAACACAATAAAAAAACTACATCAATAAATTTTTTAAATTGAAATCCATAATTTTATCATTTTTATTTTTAAAATAGAACATTTTTTGAAAAACTATGTAAGAAACATAAAATTCATAAATAATACGAGTCAATCTATTTTTAAATTGAAATCCATACAATATTTATGTTTAATATGTATATATTCCATTTAACTTTTGTGTAAATGAATGAAAACAATTACAACTTTTCTTTAAGCAGGAAGGCTGGTATAAAATACTGGTATTTGTGAGACTCATAATTGTTAAGGGCACTTTATTCCGTCAACTCTGTTTTTAGTCTATCTCCGTAAGAAGTTCCAAAATAATTTCCCAGACTTCCCGTTTCTCTCAAAATACATGCTAAACAAAAGAAACAATATACAATTGAATACACCCCATGCAGTCAAATTTCATTTTAAACTCATGATAATTTTTTAACTCTCGGAGAAAATCGCATAAGTAGCTAAAATTGAGATGAATTCCCCAGTAAATAATTCCCTTAGTTGTAATTTACTGAAGAAACACCGAATCATTCAAAAACATCAAATGTGGAAAAACCTTGGGAAAAAACTATTATCATTTGCTTAGTTTTCATAGCATTTTATTCCGACTTCTAATCCGATCAGATGCGTTTCAATTTTTTTCAGAGCCTATGTGTTATAGAGTATTAGGTTTTTATTTCATAAAATTAGCTCTTAGGACACCCAATCAATGATCATATTTAATATTTCGAGGCTTTGAATAAGTTGTTTAATTCACCTACAGGCTTGATTTAAATGCATTTGGATTTGTTTCGAGTAAGTTATTTTAAAATTAATGTCTTCACCAAATTCATCTGCAAGAGCACAGATCAATGAATTTTTTATAGATATTGTTTTTGAAGTGAGATCTAGGTCCCTCTAAGACTTTTAGATTTATTGGATTTGTTTTGTGTAATTCATTAAAAAATAATTTATTGCATTAAAGTAGGGGCTTCACGGAGAGGCAAGGGAAGGAATCCCATCAGCTCTAAAAAATCTCTAAATAGTGATGATATAAAAATTGAAAAGAATCTCCATATTAAGATAAAAGATTAAATAATCATGTTAAGATGTTTTATTAGTGAAGATGAATATGTCACCCATAAGAGAAGTAAACTTTGCATTAGCAAAGAAATTTAATTCTCTTGTGAGTAATAAGAAATCTAAGTAGTTTCACATCATTATATATAAAGAGAAGGATTAGAAGAAAAATTACATGAACACGAATAAGAGAGAAAATAGAAAGGAGGAGATCCAAAGGTTTGTACACCAACAAATTTATAGGTAGATATAGATGTGTACTCAAGAGTTATTGCGGAAATGATACAAGTATTAATTCCTAAAATAGTTAATGATAATACTATTCAAATAGTAATATGGTATTACCTACCATTCATCACCTTTTCCTATAGGTGTACCCAAAGATTAGATGAATAGAATAACACATTCAAAACCAACAATATATAACCTTTACTTTCAAGAAAAAAATACCAAAGGCATATGCCATAGTGAAGAGGTAGATGGATCAACATAGAATGTTGGCATTGTTAGTGCTACCTAAGTTACACGTAGAGAGCATACTGAAATTAGAGATTGAGTTATTTTTCTAAACAAGCTACAAAAATATTACGATAAGGATAGCTATAGAGTACCTCACTAATTAGAAGTATTTTCCTATAAAAAATTCTAAATAGAAAGAGAAACATTTTATGCATAACTATTCACAATTAATATATTGTTAAGGATAGAATCCATGTGGATAGAGGCAATATGCTAGACCTTTAGTCATATAGGTGCACAGTGCTATTTGTAATTAGCTTATGGATTCCTTTATCCTCAATTAAATTATATAATAATTAATATGTTTCTATAAAGGTGATTAATTTAGTCTCTACAACTATGCAAAAAATATTGGTAAATATACCTTTAGCACAAGAATGAATACAAATATATCACTACAAATCATAACTCAAAAAATATCATTATTGACATTTAAGCCCTTCTAATTTCTCGTATACAAAGAATGTAAGGAGTTAGAAGATAGGAATATAATCATGATAAGGCATGTAACAGATGTGTTAAGGAAAATTATTATTTGATAATAATGTAAGAACATACTAAAGATATACTTGTGAAAGTACTAATAAAGGAAAGACACTATGCCTCAAATGTTACCCCCAATGAAGGAAAATAAAATGATAGTTATAGAAATAAATGTTAAGTAAGGATCATGTAAGAAAAAAAATGTTAGATATGTGAACATGACAATATCCATTGTATGTACTAAAAATTTATAATCATGATAAGGATCTTGAAAATTGAATCATAAAAATAAGAATGGCAAATATCTAAACATTTAATCATAAGAGATAAACATTATAAGGATGGAAAACATTAAATAATAATATGTAAACATGTAGAAAAAAAATATAAAATTATAATAATTAAAGGATCCATAGTCCTAACAATTTCTTTATACTTAGTTATTTTTTCTTTAAGGTAGGTTCAATGAAAGCATTAAATAAATATGTATTATAAATAATCCCTTTCACTAAGTAAGTTCATCCACATTTATGGGATGTAGTAGTTCTCTTACGTGTAATTAATTTAAACAAAGTTCTTTGGTAGAATAATTGATTCTATCCATGAATTATGTTATAATTGAGCATAGCTTGAGGTATGTATCCCCCTTAAAGAGGCCATTGATATATTATAATGTGAGTGTGTCTTTTAAATTTAATATTATAAATTTTTATTTTACTATTAACACTTATTATTGATATTGCATGCATCTAAGTATTTTCTATAGTAAGAAATATAATATTTGATATCAAATATCTTTGTAAGGTTATTCTATAATGCAACATTTTAATATTTAGATACTTGTATAAATATCCAATATATGTTCTTAACTTTCCCTCTTATGAAATTAGTGATCAAAAATTATATACAAAAGTAATGATATAATAATTTACCCAAATTTTCCATATTTTTTCATACGAGTAGTTACTTTTTCATTTTATTCTAGTAGAAACTCTATTTTATGGGTTTCAAAACATCAAAAAATATATATTGTTATGGGAAAGACTAGATTCCCCATATAAGTTGTAGTGAAGGTTGGAGGGTTTTCCCTCCTAAATCATACCATTAGAGAAAAACTATATATGGTCATGTGCTTCCACATAATCCTAGTGTAGTGTTGTAAATTGCATATGCTTGTAACTTTACATGGCATGATTTCCTCTCTCTATAATTTTTATGTAAACTATTTAATTTTACAATTATTAGAACCTCAATTTTGCATTTTTATTAATTTCACATTGGTCCTAGTCTTCTATATCCAAATTATTCTATATAGGAGTGTTTCACATAGATGTATATGTCACAGGCTAGCATCCTATGAAATTTAATGATTCTAGTGACCATTGGAGCATTTTCTTCCTAAATATTTTTTGTATGTAATTCTCCTTTTTGTGGCCAAATTAACAAAATCAACCTAATGTGTTATATGGGAGAAAAGGAAGGTACTCTCTCTCACACTCTCATGCTTTTGAATTTATACAAATTTTGAAGAAAAATTTTCATCAATAAAACTATTGCAAGATACTATCCATAGTTCATTTCATTTATGTCTCTCTCTAAATTGATCTTGAAACAAAAAATCACCCTCAAGGATTCTCCAAAGCTTCAAGGTGATCTCATTCTTTGTTGTCATTAAATTTTTCAATATTAAAATTTAAATGATTTAGGTATTAATACTTTCTTATTAAAATATTTACATCCTTAACTACACCATTTTTATTTCAAAAACCTATTCCATTTCATATCTTTTTACAGTGTTTATCAAAGTATTTTCTATCATGGAGGTAGAAATACAAAAATGGGGGTTTAACAAAGAAAATACCCTATAAATCCATGTTGGTATGTGGGAACTGATCATACTATACTATACACCTTGGCATGTATCCTTGCTTCACGTCGTCACTGAAAAATATAAAAATGACTTTGTAAGACCCTAATTCTGGAAGCTTCTAAAAAACTTGTTATAAGGGGTTGGGATGGGGGTTATAGTATGTAGAAAAAGGAAATGATTCATGATAATTGTAATATTTTTTGCACTAGATAATAAAATCATTGGATGGCTATGGTTTTGTGGATGTAGCCCAAATTGGGTGAAGCACGTTAAATTCTTTGTGCTGTCTTATTTTTGCTATAATTTTGTGTGTGTTATATTTCTCTATTTTATTGATCTAATATGCATTTAACTGTTAGATATCTACCTTCTAACCCTAACAAGTGGTATCAAAGCGAGTTGTGTTCGATTATCATTTGCAGGAAAGTATCACGATTTAGTGGGAGTCTCATTGTTAAGTGGGAGCAATGGCGGGAAAAGGTAAATTGAAGGTAGATAAATTCAACGGGAAGAACTATCAGCTATGGAAGATTATCTCTATCAAAAGGATTTATGGAGGCCATTGGAAGGAGTAGCCAAGAAATAGGCAACAATGAGTGATGATGAATGGAAATTTTTGGATAGAAAGGCACTAGGAGCCATTCATTTATGCCTGGCACAATTGGTGGCATACAATATTAGGACAGGAAAGACAACTCAAGAGTTGATGGAAACCCTGGCGAAGTTATATGAAAAACCTTCTACTTCGAATAAGGCATTTCTTATGAGGCATTTATTTAATATGAAAATGGTAGAAGGTGGGTCAGTTGTTGATCATTTAAATGAGTTTAATACAGTTACTAGTCAATTAACATCTATAAATGTCAACTTTGATGAAGTTAGGGCTCCTTTGATTCTTTGTTCTTTGCCAGAAAGCTAGAATAGCTTGGTAATGGCTTTTAACAATTTTGTTTCTGGTTTAAATACATTGAAATTTGATGATGTTGTTGGTGTTATTTTGAGCAAGTAAATTCATAGGAAAAGCTCAAGTGGACCATCCACATCATGCAGTGTTTTGAATGTAGAAAGTAGGGACAAAACAAAGGAGAGATGAAGAAATTTTGGAAGTCGTGGGAAGTCATGAGGAAAATCAAACGACAAAAGGTCCCAATCTAGAGACAAGAGGGATTGTTGGTACTATGGTAAGCTGAGTCATTTAAAGAAAGATTGCTGGTATCAAAAAAATAAAGGAGACAAAAAGGAAGGCAATAAAGAGGAAAATGTGGTAAGTAATAAATCTAATGAGGATGCTTTGATTCTTTCCCTTGATAATGCTAATTATTCTTGGGTGTTAGATTTAGGGGCTTCATTTCATGTAACGCCCCATAGAAGTTATTTTCTGGATAATGTCTAAGGGGATTTTGGGTTGGTTTATTTGGGATATAATGAACCCTATGAGATTGTTAAAAGGGGAAGAATCAAGATTAAGTTGCAGAATGAGAATCATTGGCTACTACATGAGGTAAGGCATGTTCCAAAGTTAAAAATAAATTTAATTTCAGTAGGGAAACTAGATGATGAAGGTTATGTTGTTACATTTAGTGATAAAAATTGAAAGGTTACAAAAGGTTCCTTAGTGGTAGGAAAAGGTGTGAAAGTAGGTACCTTATATCTTTGTATAGGTCATACTGTTCCTTCTACTTTAGCTATTGCAAATAAAATTCAATGTTTAGGAACAATTGTTGTAGTTGAGAAAACAAAAAATTAGATAGTTGCTATGGATTCTAAATCAGCACTATGGCATAATAGACTTGGGCATATGAGTTCAAAATGTATGAAATTACTTCATTCAAAGAATGTTTTACAAGGTCTAAAATGTGTTGATATGGACTTATGTGAAAGTTATGTATATAGAAAACAAAAGAGAGTTAGCTTTCTCAAGGATGGGAAGCAAAAGAAAGATGAGAAATTGGAGCTGGTGCATACGGATGTATGGGGATTAGCTCAAGTATCTTCTCTTGGTGGCTATTGGTACTATGCAACTTTTATTGAGGATGCAACAAGGAAGGTATGAATTTATTTCCTTGGGAAGAAGTCTGATGTATTTGAAACTTTTAAGAAATGGAGAAGCTTGGTTAAGAATGACACAAGTAAAAAGTTAAAATGTCTCAGATTTGACAATGGTGGTGAGTATTGTAGCAAATATTTTGAATATTATTATTCCTCTAATGGTATTTGTAGGTAGAAAATAGTTCCAAGGACTCCACAGGAAAATGGAGTGGCTAAGCGCATGAAAATAACAATAATGGAGTATGCAAGGACTATGATATTGCATGTGGGGCTTCCTTTAAACATGTGGGTAGAGGTTGTAAACAATGTTTATTTAATCAATAGAGGTCCCTCTAATCCTTTGGGTTGTGGTATTCCAAAGGAAGTGTGGAAAAGTAGGAAGGTGAGTTATTCTTTTCTCAAGACCTTCGGTTGTGAAGCATTTGCGCATGTAGACTCTGAAAATAGAACCAAGCTTGACACAAAATCAAAGAAATGTATATTTGTTGGATATGACATTCATGAATTTGGTTATAGGCTTTGGGATTTTGAAAATCAAAAAATTGTGTGAAGCAAGGATGTCATATTCAATGAGAAAGTGTTGTACAAAGATGAGTTGCAACAACATGAGAAGAAAGAAAATGATCATGTAGTGTTGGATGATACACCAAACAAAAATATTCCAGTGGTTCCTCATGATCTACAACAACAACAACAACAACAACAAATACAACAAACTCCAGTGAATGTTAGACTACCTTCAAGGATAAGTAGACCTTCTAAAAGATTTTCTCCCTCTTTGTATTCTATTTGATTAACTGATGTTGGTGAACCAGAATGTTATGATGAAGCTATGCAGGTGGATACCAATGTTTAGTGGGAGCATGGAATGGAAGAAAAAATGGAATCCTTGCTAAAAAATTAGACTTGGGAATTATGCAAGTTGCCTATAGGTAAAAAGGATTTACCAAACAAATGGGTTTATAGGTTTAAAAAGGAGGATGGAGGTAAGAAAATATTTTAAAAAAAATAGTTGTAAAGGTATTTGCACAGAAAAAGGGTATTGAATTTGATGAAATATTTTCTCTTGTTGTTAAAAAAAATTCTATTCGTACTGTTTTAAGTCTTGTGGCTATTGAAGATTTGAATTTAGAACAACTTGATGTTAAAATAGCCTTTCTCTATGGTGACTTGGAAGAGGAAATATATATGGAACATCAACAAGTATTTTAGGTCAAAGGTAAGGAGAAACTTATGTGCAAATTGACAAAAAGTCTATATGGATTAAAGCAAGCACCTCGATAATGGTATATTAAATTTGATAGTTTTATGGCTGAGTAGGGCTACAGTTGGTGTAATTCAGACCATTGTGTTTATTTTAAGAGGTTAGATGATGATAACTATATTATCTTATGTTTATATATCGATGATATGCTTGTAGTGGGGTCTAACATGGATCACATAAGGGAGTTAAAACAACAGTTAGAAAATTCATTTGCTCTGAAGGATTTTGGGGAAACAAAGAAAATACTTGGTATGAAGATTACAAGAGATAGGAAAAATAGAAAATTAGTTTTATCTCATGCTAATTATCTTGAGAAGGTGTTGCAGAGATTTCATATGGAAAAGGCAAAAACTTTTAGCACACCTTTGCCCAGTCATGTTTTAAGTTGACTAAGGATATGTTTCCAAAGACACAAGAGGAGGAAGAAAAATTGTCCAAGGTACCATATGCTTCAGCTGCAGATAGTTTAATGTATGCCACGGTATGCACAAGACAAGATATTGCACATGTTGTAGGAGTTGTTAGTAGGTATATGAGTCATCCCAATGTTGAGCATTGGAATGCAGTAAAATGGATTCTCAGGTACTTGAGAGGTACATCCAATAAATGTTTATATTTTGGGGGCTCTAATACTGATTTAAAAGGCTATGCTAACTTAGATTTGGTAGGGGATATAGATACCAGGTGGAGTACCACAGGCTATGTATTTAGAGTTGGTGGAACAATCGTGAGTTTTATTTCTCAGTTGCAAAAGGTGGTTTTTTAATCCACCACAGAGCCAAAGTATGTTGCTGCAACAGAGGCGGGAAAGGAGATGATATGGTTGCAACTTTTCAGGAAGAGTTGTGAAAACAATAGGCTAAAAAATACTTGTTTACAGACAACCAAAGTGCTATATATCTTGCAAAGAATTATTCCTTGCACTCTAAAAAAAAACACATACAGTTGAGATATCATTTCATTCGGTTAGTGTTGGAGGATGGAGAGCTCAAGCTGGACAAGATACATACAGATGTCAATCCAACAAATATATTTATGAAGGAAATGACAACAGAGAAGTTGAGCTCCTCTTCAGCTTCAATTGGCCTTCAAGGTTGAATTCAGGTATAAAAAAGTTGCAGGGTCCAAGGTACTTATTTCTAGTGGGAGTTGTAAGTGCAATAGTGTCATCCAGGATTAGTCTCCAAGTGGGATATTGTGTTGGTGTGGAGCTTGATAAATCTCCAAGTGGGATATTGTTGGTATGTGGAAACTGATCATGCTATACTATACACCTCGACATGTATCCTCACTTCGCGTCGTCACCAAAAAAGAAAAAAAATGACTTTGTAAAACCCTAATTCTGGAAGCTTCTAAAAGGCTTGTTATAAGGTGTTAGGATGGGGGTTATAGTATGTACAAAAAGGTGATTATTCATGAGAATTGTAATATTTTTTGCACTGGATAATAAAATCATTGGATGGTAATGGTTTTGTGGATGTAACCTGGATTGGGTGAACCACATTAAATTCTCTGTGTTGTCTTGTTTCTGCTATAATTTTCTATGTGTTTTATTTCTCTATTTTATTAATCTAATCTATGTTTAACTATTAGATATCTGCCTTCTAACCCTAACAATCCAAACGAAAAGCTTTATTTTTTTGTGCATGTGGGTTCTCTATTGAAGAAGTATGAATGAAAATATAGTTCTATCTTAACATACCTACATTTTCATTTACTTTTCATTTAAATAGTTAAATTGTGTTATCATTTTAGTGTATAAGAATTTATCATATTTTTTGTGCTTGGTGTTTTAGTTAGTATGTGTGTAGATTCATAGTCTGCACATTCTCTACTTTTTGTGTCACTTTTTCATAAGATGATAGCATGTCATGAAGATCTACATGCTAAGAACCTACGTTTGAGGCTGAGACCTTCTCAAAATCACAAAACCATCATTACAACTTGTACTTTTTTTATTTAAATTGTAATCATTGGTTTGTGGACATAGAGTTCCCCATGTATAATTTAACTAGATATTTGGCCTTGTATTAGATTATTTTCTAGTTATAAATTTTTTTAAGAGAATAATTGAAATATTTTGAAGAACTTCTAATTCATCCCAATGCATCAAGTGAAGAATTGGTGTCAAAGTTCCTTTTACATTTCTTGAAATACGTTTTTCATCTAATATTTTTTTTTTGTGAACACAACATTCTTACAAAAAAATATTTTTTGAATTTAAAAAAAAAGGCACATCAAAATATCAAAGCTTCAAACAAGTATTTTTTTCTTACTATTTGAAGAATAGTTAGATCAAGTGTTCTTGTTGATTTTTCCTACAACTCAATCAAGTAGACCTGAGATAGTATTTAAAAAAAAGAAAGATAAAAGGTACACATTTAATTCTGCTATGTTTCATTCATATGCACAAAAGGATTATCAAAATAGACTTTATTACATTATGCAAATGTATACAACAAAGAAGAGAGTGAAAAGTGTTTTCATAAAAACTATATTTTATTGATAAATACAAGCATATAATATCCCACACAAGCCTTAGGATTAACTCCTTCAATGCACTACAAAAATTAGACAATACATTTGAAGAAAAGAAGAGCATATTAAAAGAAAAGGAATCCTTCATTTCTTGGGCCAGGAGGATGGATGTTGATTTGTTGCATCCTTAAATAGCTCTTGAGTCCTCCAAAAGGTTGCTCCATTGCTCTTAAATGCCTGCAAGAATTGAGAAAATTTTGTGTTAGACCTTATCATACATTTTCTCATCATACACAATTCAATTTAAACAAATATATATAGTCTACTATCATATGACATTGAAACATTTTGCATATCACAGTTTTCTAGAAGAGTAAAGGAGTATTTTCATGAAATCATTAAGCATCATATGTCGAGTTTCACTATTTTGATCTAACATGTTTTCTCATTTTACAGGTATAGGTGAAATATTTTACTGCTGAATTATTTTCAAGTGAGATCCAAGCATGTGGAGTAAATAGGCTCCCACAAGGGTTGAGCCCAACATGTTTCCCTCTTGTGCTTTAAGAGGGATACAATAATAACTTCATCTCATTAGTGATCAATTAAACAAGTACACATTAGTTATGATAGTGAGCTAGTAGTTTACTGTCATAAATGACATATAGCTACTCAAATAGTTCACTATGAATTGGAGGCTATGATTTTATGCATTGAAACCATCACAAGGACTATTTAGAGGATAGTCTTGTTGATAACATGTTGACAGTTGAAAGAAAGAAAAGTAGCAAATATATTCTTATGTATGATGATCACAACGATTTTCTATTATGAAGAGGAAATGTAATATTGATAAAATAAAATGGTAGTCCTCTCATCCATAAGTGTTTGTTAACTGTGAAATCCCAAGGGCAGACATAGAAATACGCAGAGTTTCAAAGAGTGAAAGTAATGTTAAGTGGCTAAATTCATCTTGAAGATATAAGTGCCAGTGGAAGATACAAATCAAGCTTGTTGGTGGATAGAGTCATAGGCTACTTCTATTGAGGTCTTAAAGTTGGACATAAAAGCTTTTCCATCTTAAAGAGAAAAGAGTTTAAAATGGTTAAGGGAATTTAAATACTCTCATACTCTTTCAATGCAAGAGTTTACTTAGGAATACATAAGTGAAAAACAACATGGAGATAAACTATCAATTTTTTTTCATTCTATGGACTTCTCTTGCACTCTTCGGATGTTTCGCCTAAAAGGAGAGAGATAGAACACTAAAATTTAAGTGGTTCACTCAAATAAAGGAATGTATGATTGAATTATGACTAAATGAAATGATATAAATTCAGCTAAGTGATGAAATTAATTGATTAATAATTCAAAACTAAAGAAATATGCAATGTTTGAAAACACAATGTGATTTGAAGAAAATGAACTAGAAACATAAACTAATGCAAACATAATTGAATGAGGTTTAACAGAGTGCACCTGGAAGCTTAATTCTGATCTTGGAAGGTTCTAGAAATTGGAAAAAATCACTTTTTATCTCCAATGGGACTCATTCTCCACCGATGGTGAATTAGTCCTCTTACTGGTAAAAACACTTGAAACTATTTTCGAACTGTCGGGAACTGGATTATGACAAAATCAACTTTTTCAACCCTTAGGTGGGACTCATTTTCCACTAATGGAAAATTAGTCCTCCTCCAAAATTTTGCAAATTCCAAGGGCAATCCTGTAGGTCCAAATCTGTACTTGTCTTCTTGTCGGTTTGGCAAAGTCAAATCTATAGAAAACAGGTTGTATGTTCTCTCCAAGCTTGAATTAGGGTTTAGTTGATTTGAAATACTTTGATGACTTGTTGACCACCTTTCAACACCTATTTTCTTGACAAATCCACATATAAAGTCTATAAACACACACATAAAAGGGGAACAATGGTTAAGGGTTAAGGTATAGGGATTTTCCTTGGTCAAATACCACTTTGGTAATCAAACTCTTAATAAAGAAATGAAATGGAATGAAGAAGGAAATGATGAATAACAACATGAAAATGTCGTAACTCACCAAAACCTTGTTGAAGAAGTTTGAAGATATGTCAATGGCTACTCCAAGATGCTTGATGTTTTCTTGATTGAATGATGCTTGAATGAACTAGTGTATGAGATGAATGCTTGGATGAATTAGATGTAAAATGAATGGAAAGCACTTGTTTATACACAATTATGACCTAATTACCCAATAATACCTCATCACAGGCTGACATAAGGTCTTTTTGAACAAAAATCCAAAAGGAGTTTTGAATTATTTTGAATTTGGAGCCAAGAGGGACTCATTCACCACCCATGGCGAATGGGTCCCACCTTAGTCTTATAAGTGGGTTTCAGGAATTAAGTTGCATTTAATGTTGTTTGTCAGGTTTACATTCAAAAATATGCTTAATTATTACTTGTAGTGCATAAAGGGGTCATATAACGCATAAGAAAGGTGTAAATAGTGATAACAAGCCTAGAAAAGTGTGAAATCTTGTTACAAGACTTTACAAACTTTAAAATAGGACTTGATAAGTGATAAAAAGGTGATTTTTAGATCAATTATAATGAGAAGAGTTTAGAAATGTGTAGAAATGTGTTATAACACTTCACAACACCTTCATAAGACATAATAATTTGAATATTTAGGACCTAATGTGAATTCATAAGTTACATTGCAACATTAAATCAAAGTAAGATAAGTCAAACATCATAGGAAAAGGACCTAAAAGACCATGAAAATGTAAATGGTCTATTTTTCTATGGTACAGGAGATAAAGTGACATAACCAAGGATATCATCATACTGCAATGATATCTATTAAGTGGAAGCATTTATGTTTGGATGGCAATGGATTGGAGGGATAGACCACTATGATAATGAAGGGTACAATTTAAGTGTATGATGTACAATACTCATGCAAATAAAGGGAAATGATCTAGTGAACATAAAGGTCAAATTCCATATGCATGAGGCAATCATGACTTAAGAGACGAGCATGATAGATCATGCTATGAGTCACCAAGTTATAAATTTTGCATCAATGAATAATGCAAGGACATTAACCTAGAAAAATGAAAGGACAGTAGCAAGATGATAGTTTTGAGAAACATCTTGTCTTTTATTGACTCAGATTCAAAATTTTCTCACATACAAAATACTTGATGTATTTGTGGAAGAGATGTTTGAGAAGTTTTTAATATGGTTATGTTGTCATTGAACTTTGGGCACATGGACTTATTGTTGTCCTTTGTTATAAACTTTTGAGATTTTGCAATGTCAAGAGTAGAGGGAAGATTCAGTCACAAAGTGTAGAGACAATTTGAGGATGATGGAAAAAGGAATAGTTTAGGATAGTCTTGGACTGATAAAAAACTGAATGAGTCATTTAAATTCTTAAAGAACAACTCTAGTCATTTAAAATGGCTAGTTGTCAAAAGGGTAGTTTTCATGAAGGAATGGAAAAGTAGTGTAGAGTCTTTGAATTATACCCATACTATGCAATGGAATTGAGTCATTTTGCAAACCATTTTTCCTTTACGGGGCAACATTTTCTTATGGAACAGTTGACTGAGATAGCTCTTGTTTCAACTATGCACCATCTCACGAAGTCTCATTCATATTATGATCTTGCATGATCTTATCATAACAAAGGGGTTTATGACATTGCTGGAAGCTATTACATGGCATCACAAAGGAAATGAAGGTACCCATTTTTTTTTAAATCAATAGAAAATAGATAAAGCTACAACCATGATAGAAAAGAGATTCTTTCTTTTTCTTACAGAAACACAACCAATTCCAAGAGAAATATATGGAATGTACAAAGTAGCACATGAGTAATAATTTATTCATCCTTTAGCATAATAACAAGTAGATTTTCTACATAAATGAAAGAGAAATGAAGAAATTTGTGCTCACAGCAAGATCACCCGAGTTTTTTCTGTTGATTGTGCTCATAAATCTATTGGAAAAGCTTCTATTTTTTTAGAATCCACCATGAAAGATCCTCCACAAAACTCTAGGTGAAACCCTATGGCGACACCCTCAAATATCCAAAAATTTGAAAAGTGAAATGGAAATGCATTCAATAGGTTTGGCATGGTATTGCTTTAGGGTTTCAACCCTAACTATGCCAACAAAACTCAAAGGAATTTTTTGCATTTCTTTTAAACTTTGCAATATTGTCAATTTGCAATATTATTAATATCCCTCATAGTATATGTATTAAGTGATTAGGGTTTTTCCCCTTTAATCACTTATCTTTTGCACATTTTTTTTCAAAATATAGACAAATGCCTTTATTTTGCACTAAAAAGTTTAAAATGTAAAAACATTATTTAAGTGATATTATATATCACTTATTTTAATGTTTTATTTATTAAAAAATAGTGTATGTTCCTTCAAGGTACAATTAAATGAGGTTGGAAAGGGTTGTAATTGAAATTGATGGTTATGCCAAGCATATAGGGGAGGTTGGAGAGGTTTATAAATACATGGAGGGAATATAGGAGATTATTTTGAACATTTTGAAATCTTTAGGAGCAACCTAGAGCATTTTTGCGATGCCTTTATGATAGACTTGGTCAAAGTTGACCTTTTCAACATTTTGGAGCCTTTTTTGGAGGAGATATAGTTTCTATATTTATATCTTTACTATTGCATATGACCAAGAAGGTTCTAGGTCCTATTTTGGTGGATCATGGTGGAGGATGGTTATAGTCATTTTTTGACTCATTTTGTACTAGGTTTTGATTATTTTCGTTGGTCTACCTTGTGGCCTTTAGAGTCCTATGTAGAAGAAATATTGTATTTTGTAACTCATTTATAAGTATGTACAATAGTTGTAACACCTTTTTGATCAATAAGATAATCTATTTTACCTTCTCATTTGTTGTTTTATTGTGAAAGCTTATAAAATGGTTAATGAAATCTTATGGTGTAATTATTTTCCCTTTCATTTTTTCCTATTTTCTTTTCCGATATGCAATTAATATGAACTATTGTAGGTCATAACATGTGTTGAGCTAGTTTAGGAGAGAGCCTAAATTGTGAAAACATATTTTTACTCCCTTTTGGATGTTGTCCTTGACACTTTTAGCCTAGTTATGAAGCACTAATGCAAATACATATGAATTTTTTGGTTGTGTAAGCTACTATTTAGTTTTTGGTCATTCTTGTGTGTAAAAAAAATATTATTATGCTTGAGATCATTTTGGTGAATCACCGATAGTATAGTTTTCATTTCATGTAATCTTTCTTACCCTTTTCCTCTACAAGTCATTAGGATTTGTTTAGGTGAGTACCTTAGGATCCAACCTTATCTAGAGGTCCATCCCAAGTTTAGGAAACCCACAGGCCTATGGATGTTCCCATGTTACTCCAAAATGCTAAGTTTTGCAACTTAGCAAGGGTGTCATTTTGAGAGCCAATAGTTTTGGCACACCTAGTGGGATAGAGAACTGATTTTCAATCTCTTTTGTACTACACACTGGTGCTATTTGGTGTGTACAATATTAGTTTCTACCTTTGGAGGCAATTTTTCAACACACCTGGTGACTCCAGAAGGATATCTATTGGTTTCAAGTAGACAAGTGCTGGTATGTTTCAAAATTATTAAAAGAAAATATATTTTTTTCTAATTTTGAAGCTTATTGAATGAAGGAGAATATCCTTATTTCATAGAAACATGGAATTTTCACCCTCCATATCATGAAAATTTTGCTTATATACCCCCTCATCAGCCACATCATATTGAATATACTACTAATTTCACATAAAATAACCCTATAGTAGTAGATTACCAACAATTTCAATATGCTTACCACCCACCCATTCTCAAGCTTCTTGGAAGCCTACCCATGCTTATAGATAGTCTCAAGAAGGGTATTTGATGTAGAACAAAGAGTAAGAAACCAACTTACTAAATCTCATTCAATCAGACTCGAACATTACAATCTATTTGATCGCCACAATTTCATTTCCTCCTCACAAAACCTCTTGAATTCAGACATTCAACATACAATGTGGAGTTCCAATACTTTCTATAACCTTCAAACATATTAGAAGTCTTGAAAATGACTAATTACCATTAACTAAATTTCATAAGACATCAACTTATGACAAAATATCCTCAATACACTTCCATGGCACTTCATAACCACAAACCTTCATTTTATTTTCAAGGTACAAAGACCTAATTTAGTGCTTGGAACAACCTTAGTAGGCTTAAAGAAACATGTAAAAGCTCTTTTTACACCCTAGGGATTTAGACTCTCTATTCTGACTGTGTTTCCTTTCTTAGCTAATTCCATTGCTTATAGGTATGCCTTAAGGATTGTCAGGGCATTTCTTTTATACTACACATTATATTCCCAAATAAATTACATTTTTAGGATCCTATCATGCTTGAATAAAACATATCTTAAATTTGCATGGGGTTTTCTTTGCAACACACTGATCAAACTTGTTGTTATAGACTGTGTCTAAGCCTAATTAGGCCTCAAGCCAAAGAGCGATTATTCAATGTCCCCACACCTCAAAAAATGTTATTTGAATTTTCCATGTTCATTAGTTCACAAATAGTCCATGTTCATACTTCTTTCGACTAACCCTAGGACACAACCTTCATAACTGATAAAACAACCCAGTTTTTTTTTTTTTATAGTTTAATAGACCTAGGGCCTTGATGGACATGCATAAAACTCCATACAATGTCTCTACAACTTGAAAAATCCTTTAAAACACTTCATTTCCTTTCTATATACCAAATTTTAGAAGATTGCATCCATAAATAAAAGAGAACTATGCTTTTGATTCCCTACTGTTACCCAAACAGAGGGTTCCTAACTAATTTTAGAAAAATGTCTATATCTTGTTTAAAATAAAGCCAAAATGCATGAAATCAAATCCAATAGGAAGGTAATTGACATATATACCATGTACAAATAAATTCTCACCAATTACAACCTATACAATGGTCATACAAGAGCCTAAAACATAAAAATTATGTAGAATATGCCAGAAATAGTAGTATTATTCCTTCAATTTCTATGAACCACAACCACCAACCGAGTTACAAATGCATATATAAACCATTTTAAATGAAATACAACTGACTCTCAACCTTCTAGCTACCTCTAACCGACCCTACAAACTAAATGAGTCTTCATCTCTCAAATGTTGCTTTTATGCAACTTTAAAATTTTGCATATTTTGTCAATGTTTGTTGACAACTTTTTCATTTCTTACTTTTTTTTCATTTTTTGAATCAAGTGACCTCATAATGACCTAAAATTACTTATTTAGCCCTATTAAAAAATGAAGATACAAAATTTGATCCTTCTTCATGAATTTCCAAAATGGAGACATGATCATGGAAAGGTGCTTCTGCACCATACTCCCGACCAAAAACATTTCAAGTCCCCTTGAAGTTGATGTTGCCAACAAAATTGCTTTCTTGATATGCTCTACCACTAATATGCTTATTATGACCTTCATTTTCACCTTGGGTTTGAATTTGTCCATGGAAATTAGCTATCTATCTTGCTCTCCCTCTACAATCAAAATTTTCATGCTTTGATTCATCTCAATACCTTGTTTCTCCTTCTGTCCTTTGACTTGCAACTTGTTCCTAGTCCAAAAGATTAGTAACAAAATGAAATGAAACAAAATTTCTACCATAATACTTCCATAAATTTTCAATTCCTTGCAAACCTCAAAGATTAACTCATTCATGATCATTCCTTCAACGTCTTCAACTTCAAGAATCGGGTCATCTGTCACATATTCATGCTTGGAAACTTCTACAACATCTTCTTCTTCATCTGAGAATCTTTCTTCAGCAACCTCAAAGACTTCCTTCTCTTGACTATCTTCTTTATAGGCCATGTAACCTTCTTGTTTACCTTCAAGTGCCAAATTTTCATCTCCTTTATCATCTACTCCATCTTCTGCATAAATTCCTAGAACTCTTTCTCAAATCTTCTCAACTCTTCCTTCAAATCAGCTATCTCCTTATCCATATTTTCTTTTTTTTCTCTTCTTCCTCTCTTCCTCTGCCTGCAAATTCCTTCTCAGAATCACCATCTTCAAGATGGTCACCAAGCAATTTGCTCCTTGCTACAACTCACTCACTTTTCACAACTTTCTCTCTACCTTCTCAATAGAAGCCACCATGTTACCTTCTAAATCACAACCGCATACACACAACTACAAAACCACAATACAAAAACCAACTTCTTTCTCATCCCGGACCTTTTGCTAAGCTCTGATACCACTTTGATGTAGAAAAAAGAGGAAGAAACCAACTTACTAAATCTCATTCAATCAAACTCAGACATTCCAATCTATTTACTGACCACAATTTCATTTTCTCCTCACAAAACCTCTTGAATTTAGACATTCAACATACAATGTGGAGTTCCAATACTTTCAATAAACTTCAAACATCTTAGAAGTTTTGAAAATGATTGATTACCATCAACTAAATTTCATGAGACATTAAATTATGACAAACTGTCCTCAATACACTTCCATGACACTTCATAACGACAAACTTTAATTTTCTTTTCAAGGTACAAACACCTAATCCAGTGCTTGGAACAACCTTAGTAGGATTAAAGAAACATGTAAAAACTCTTTTTACACCCTAGGGATTTAGGCTCTCTATTCTGACCGTGTTTCCTTTTTTAGACGATTCCATTACTTGTACGTATGCCCTAAGGACTGTCAGGGCATTTCTTTCAAACTACACATTATATTCACAAACAAATTACATTTTTAGGCTCCCATCATTCTTGACTAAAACATATCTTAAATTGGAATGGGTTTTTATTTGCAACACACTGATCAAACTTGCTATTACAAACTATTTCTAAGCCTAATTAGGCCTCAAGCCAAAGAGGGTTTATTGGATGCACAACCTCCCAATTCAAATTCACTATCCCAACACCTCAAACAGATGCTATTTAATTTCCCATGTTCATTAGTTCACAAATATTCCATGTTCATGCTTCTTTTGACCAACCTTAGGACACAACCTTCATAACTAATAAAAGAACCTTGTTTTTTTTTCTTTATAGTTTAATAGAGCAAGGGCCTTGGTGTACATGCATAAAATTCCATACAATGTCTCTACAACTTGAAAAATACTTTAGGACACTTCATATCCTTGCTATATACCAAATTTTAGAAGATTTCACCCACAAATGAAAGAGAACTAAGTTTTTGATTCCTTACTATTACCCTAACAGAGGGGTCCTAACTGATTTTAGAAAAATGTCTATATCTTGTTTACAATAAAGCCAAAATGCATGAAACCAAATCCAATAGGAAGGTGAGTGAAATGTCTACTACGTGAAAATAAATTCTCATCAATTCCAACCTATACAATGGTCGTGCAAGAGCCTGAAACACAAAAATTCTATAGAATATGCCAGAAACAATAATATTATTCCTTGAATTTCCATGAACCACAACCACCAACCGAGTTGCAAATGCATACATATGCCATTTTAAAGGAAATACAACTGACTCTCAACCTTCTAACTACCTCTAACCAATCCTACAACCTAAATTACTCTTCATCTCCCAAATGTTTCTTTTATGCAACTTTACAATTTTGCATATTTTGTTAATGTTTGTTGGCAACTTTTGCACTTCTTAAATTTTTTGAATTTTTTGAATCAAGTGACCTCCTAATGACCTAAAATGACTTATTTATCCCTATTACAAAATGAAGCTACAAAATTTGATCCTATTTCATGAATTTCCAAAATGGAGACATGATCATGCAAAGGTGCTCCTACACCACTATTATATGCCAAATTGGTAGTACTGCCTTCATAACCAGATCCAAAATAATGAAGAAATGGAGATTGCAAATATTAGAAGTGTATCAAGTTTTATTTCATAAGCTAGTTTAATGAAATCAAGAGAACAATAGTATCAAATGCAACAAGGCTAGGTGGCTCATCAGGTTCACTATTGTCAATAGGAGATGAAGGCACAAGTAAGGTATGAGGAAGAGAAATTGAAGCTAATGCTTGTTCAAGCTCAAAATTTAGAAGCAAATTCAATAATTTATTTTCAAAACCCATTCTTTGAGAAGGGGTTTTGAGGTTCAATGTATTAAGCTTCAAATAAGATGAACCTTCTTTCGAAGATAAATCAAAAGTGTCACAACAAAAATATGAGCATATAAAGCTTGGGAAGTAGTATGAAGAACATGAAGAGGGTAGTTTAAAGGAGGATGCTACAATATGGTTCAATGAGCTACCTCCTTTCATTGAATATGATAAAGGAAAAATAGTTTTGGACACATCACTAGTAGGATTGGAACAACAAGAGGTTCTTAAAAACAGTGATAAGTTTTTGATCCTTAAATATTAGTATGACAATGGAGCCTTGGATCATGATGAAGAGCATAAATATGAACATGAAACCATTTTCCAAGGTATGCTCTTTGATATCTTCAAGCAAGTTATTAATGAAGAAGCTAATGTTGAGCTTTATGAAGAGATGTGCACAGACATAATTGAATAGTTTTTTTCAATGTTGGGTAGCAAGGAATCAAACCTATTAGAAGAAGTTGACAATCATGATCAACTAGAATAGAAGGTTCACAAGCTTGAACAAGTGCTAAAGAAACAAGAGGAATATGGTCTTGATAAAGAGGAGTCAATTCTCTCAGGTCAAGAAAATTCTCATCAACCTAATTTGCAAGGTCTTAGCTGGTTGGAGGAGCTTCCTTTCTATTGTACAAAAAAGGTGGAGGCTGATACATTAGTTGAAAGTTTTTTTCAAGAGGCTAATTCATTGTTTGAACATTTTCCTTCCTTCATTTAAGAAGAAAATTCTGATTTGAAGTGTACATCCTTGGGAAATAATGAGCAATTTGATCTTGAGTCAGTTGCTCCTAAGAGCCTTTCAAGAGCTAATAACTTCGATGAATTATTAGGTACCTTAGTGGTAGAGGATTATCCATTGACCATGGAGGATTAATCAACATGGTAGGTTATTATGCAAGGAAAAGGTAATACTACTATTTCTAACCATTCAGATTGTCTTCTCTCTAGTCCAAACTTAGTTGAAAAGTAGGATGACCATGAAAAATAGGAATAAAGAGAAGCAACCAACAATGGGCATCCAAGTTTTATCCATAGGTCATGCTTCCACCCAAGCATGAGGATGAAATTGAAGAAAAAACTAAATTTAGAGTTGTAGCTGAAAGTGATCAAATTCAGCTCACTTGTCCAGTCTAGTACAACATTAGGCATGATCAAAATCAAAGCATAAGTGAGTTTATTCTCATTTTTCAAGAAGCATTGTAGTAGCCTATTGAATATCTTCTTGTGTTTTATATCCTTCTAGCAATGCATGATCATGTAATGCATCCTTTGTTGGTCAGGAGGGTTACTTATTTTGCAAAGTTAGTCAATGGGTTTTTTTACTAAGCCTTTCTATTGGATAGAGTAGGTTAGAATAAGTTTCAATTTAGTTTTGGTTTCATTTCCTCTAAGTGCTATTTTGCATAGTTAGTAGGTTTAATCTTGAGTTTTGGTAGTTAGAATATGTTTTCAAGGTGTTATACTCTATTATGATGAGTTGCAATATGCAATACCTTTTCTCAAGTAGTCTTGTCAATTTTTCTAAGTGACTTTTTTCCCAATGGATAAGCTCAAGCAACTGGTCATGATGTTTAGCAAGAAAATATTTAGCAGATGTTGCCAAAAAATGTTACTTGATTTTTCCTCCAGCTCAATTAGGTACAACTAAGATAGTGTTTTCAAAACAAAGATAAAAGGTACACATTTAATTATACTATGTTTCATTCATATGCACAAAAGGATTATCAAACTAGACTGCATTACATTATGAAAATTTATATAATAGAGAAGAGAGTGAAAAGTGTTTGCATAAAAACTTTATTTTAGAATAAGAGTGTCTTGCATTGTATTTGGTTCTATTTAAATTTCTAAATTAGTATTCACATTTTGGAAACTCCATTAGGGATATACCCGATATTTCTCTCCATTTTCCATTTTCCATTATTCATGTTCATGTGTTTTACTATTGATTTGCACTAATAGGTTTTGCACATTCTTGCATGCTTCCAAAAATCAAGTTTTTACAAGTGTGTTCAAGACCAAAACGAATAGGATCATTGTGATCAAAACAGTTAGGAGACAAATTTTGACATAAAAGAGTTGATATTTCATTGGCCAATTTTTTCTAGCTTTATATAGGTCTGTTAGATGGTACCTACATGCAACCCAAAGTAAAAAAAATTTTAAAATACCAAAACAATGTGTCCATTGTTTAAATCCATGAACTTTAGGCTAAAGTGACCTTAAAATTTGTCAAATTCATGAATTATAGTTGGAAACATCCTTAGAAAGGGTCAAAATCGGTCATTTTACTTATAAGATACTACCAAATGCATAAAACCATGCGTTTATAGGAGAAAATTTATTAAAACGGCTAAAACCATGAGCATTAAGTAATAAATTGCTTAAAAAGGTTGAAACCATGAATTTATAGTTAAAAATTCCATATAAACAAATAAAACCATGGGTTTTTATTTACAAACCACTATCAAACCAACCAAGATCTAAGCAAGATAATCTATAGGAATTTTATTTAATATATTTTTAAAAACTAAAAGTCAATCATTGAACTATTAGTTAACCTCCATTCTATCTGCTAGGTTTACAAGAGGTTTGGCTAACAGTTTTAAGTTGTGCAACCATAGATTCCCTAGTAATATTGAGGATTGGGAGTTCAACCACTTCCTTTAAGCCCCCTAATCACATGTGGTCTACCCATCCCATGGTCATATTCAGTGCTTAGGAACTTAGCTTTAGCCCCATACACCATAGCTCCCATATCCTCTAATGATGGTCACCTAGGAAACTAGCAGATAGCCCACTAGGGGCTTAAAGCCTACCTTAACCCCTTTGATTTTTTATAAAATCACCCTTCAATCAAATTACAATAATTTTTTCCAAAGATTGGATTTTCAAAATGTAATAAGTGTTGGAAAGTTGGTTCAACCACAAACACTATGATATAGGTTATTTTTGCAAATTTTCTCTACATTTTAGGTATAAGAGTTTAAAATCATACTTTTGTTTTCAAATTTCATTTAGTCATATAATTTTTCACATGTTGTTATCATTTTTCAATGTTTTTTTTAACTTATAAAAAAAATCCAATTTTTCTTCTTTTGTTTTTGTAATTTATTTCTCTATAAGACTTACTATTTTTTTGTTTTTGACTTACTTTTGTGTGTCCGTATTTTTGTGATTTCAAGACATCAATCTTCTAAACAACTAACTCAAATGGTTTTGCATGGCATTTTATTGAAGAAATTGTTTATAAATGCTTTTATTTTTTGTCTACCTTTTGTGAATTTTATTTTCTCACACTTCAAATTGGGTTAAAATTCACTTCACATTTTGATTTTTGTTAATAATTTACACATGTGTATTTTAAATTTAAACCACACTTACTTATGCTCTCCTTTTGTGCCTTAGGGTGATCTTGAGGATAAGAAAAAGTGTTGTCTTGATTTTATTTTTATAGGACTTTCTTGGGGATTTCATCATTCTATGAGATGACCTTAGCTCAATTGTTTCAAAAAAGTATAAATAGTGGGGTGTGAATTGAAAGACATGCCTCTTGGAAGTTACATTTTTTTTTCATTCAAGCTAAGCCCCCAAGAAATTTATAACTTTGGGAAGTGAAGGAGAAGGGTGGGTTACCCTATTCTCTTAGTTGTTTTACTTTCTTTCACTTTCAAAATTCATGGATTAGGCCTCACATACCCTTGTTTCATTTAGAGGAAACCCTTAGATAATCCTTCTATATAACATAGTTTAAGACCTTTTGGCTATTACTAATTATTTTGCAATGTATAATATCATGCTTGAAGGTACTCACCATGCACCTTTTTGTTTTGAGATAGTAGCTATTCCTTGACAGGGCCCTTTCCTTTCAAGTTAGGGGGTGTAGAGGTAGTACATTTCCTTTGCATACCCTATTTATCCATTCACTTGAAGGTATTCTATTGTATAAGCACATATTAAGTTAACACACCCTTTATTGACTAAATATAGTCTTATTAAAATTCCTTCTCATTTGATTATTGTATATACTAAAATTCTTGTTTGTAAGTCCTTTCTACCAATTTAAGTCAAGCTTGAAATAATTTTTTTTGTTTGAAAAAATTTCTAACTTTCTATCCTTTTGAAACATAAGATATGGAATTCAAACTTCGGATAACCATTTGCTCCCAAATCAGTCTAATTATCCCATCATCACACCAATACCTTGTCCATTGTCTACATGATCATAACCCTAATCATCATTGAGGTAGCATCTAATATCTTTCAGAACATTAGGATATCCTTAAATAATTCCATTATTATCAAATTTTATCCACCATCCTCATTCTAGCATTATCATCATTTATCCACCATACTCATATTTCCATTATCATCTTTTATCCATATTATCCTTATAGTCCACATCCATCATCTATCCAAACCAACCCTTGGTTAATATTCAAAGCCATCAATTTTGGATCTCTTATTAAAAATAATCACATTATTCAAATATTTGGGACCATTAATCATCCTAAGGCCCATTTTTTAATCCTTGAAAACTCTACACCAATCTCTAGAATTCCAAAATCAAAGTCATAACAAAATCATCATTAAGATTCAAGTGAGTAGACTTAAATTTTAATTAAAGCTTAGTAATTGAAATCCACATAGACCACCTAATCATATATTCCCATTCTTAGGTTCATCCTATTTATCCAAGTTATCCATGGACACATATTCCACCGAAGTCATTTATAAGGTCCAACTAGGGTTATCCTTTTAATATAGTCACCAAAAGTAAAAGAAATGCAAAACACAAATCACACAAAATTTGAAAATTCTATGGATTTTACTAAAAGTATGGATCCATATCCCACACAAGTAAAGATGAAACTCATAAGTAAAGCAAGCCCTCTATATGAAATAATTTTTCAAAATCAAGCCAAACATAGTTACTATAATAGAATTATCCATCAACCTAAATATGATCTTGATGATGATGAGGATGGTATTTTCTTCAAACATCAATATTATCTCGATGATTATTCCAATGGTCATTTCTACCAACCTAAATATTCAATCCATACGATGATGAGGATAGTCTTGTCTACCAACCTAAATATGACCCTTATAATGATGATTATAGCATTGACTAAGACACCATTTATGAGATCCTTATGGACCATATTTCCATAGATTCCATACACCCCACTATCATCCCCATATTGCAAAAAACTAAGATCTCCTAAGAATTATCCACCTCATGAACCAACACCAAAAATGAATAATTGTCCTTATCCCACCTTTGGAAAGGGAAATAACATCCTAGAACAATATCCCCCATAACCCCAATCCATTTTATTTGATTCACTTTTACCCAAATCATTTATATCCATCAAATCGTCCACATATTATAAATAATTTGCATCACCCTCATCCAAATAATTATCACCCAAATCCTTTCATTCATCCTAGTCTGTTAAATATGTTGTCCACAAACTACTTGCATGGGATAAATAGTAAAAAAAAAAATCCAAGAAATCTATGTCCACAACACCTATCCATGAGTCTCCTTCATATATCCTTATCCTATATGAAATACCTTCAAGAACTATCATCTCCATGAGTCTACCCACATGTAAATATCAACCAAATTTTTTTCATGAAATCCATAAAGGCCAAAAAGTCAAAAATCCATAAGAATCAGAAGCTCTAAAATATCTCACTATTTCAAGCATAATAAATTAAATGTGACATTAGGAACATACATCAAAGGCCTAGTAGATGTAGGGAATATCAAGTAAACACAAATTATATTCATCTTGTCTAAGAAGGAACTAATAATATGTCAAGTGATCACTCTAAATCATGTCACACTTTTCTCCCAATAAAATAAAGGTCAAGTTACTAAGAAAATCCCCATAAATAATCTTAATATTAATGTTAATTTGATCTTTGACCAAGATCCAATAGATGATTATGAAGACCATAAAAATACCACATTTGATCAAGATCCTATGCATTATAATGACATCAAAAATCCAACATTTGATCATGTTCCTATCATTGATCCTAAAATTCAAGATGATCCCTTACTCTACCTTTATCCCATCCATGAATTGTTGGCATTGGTTGTCATTGATGTCAACACATAGTTAGGGTTGTCATTGATGTTATCCTATCAGTGGAGTTGTTGATGTTCTTGGTTAGATGTAGTCATGCCTAGTTTGGATGAGTTGATGATGTTCATAGTTGGATGTCATCCCTTTGATGTAGTTGATGTTCATGGTTGGATGTCATGCCCTATTTCGATGAAAAGTAAAGATGTGTTGAGTATGGTTTTTTTCAATAGAGAGGAGATCACAATGATATATTAAGATGAGGATCAAAAGAATTAAGATGAGGATTAGAAGTAATGTTCGAGAGATGTTGTTTATGGTCTCTAGTATTTTTTTTCTCTCATGTTGTTCTTGAGGAAGTATTTGTTGTTGCAAGGAATCTCGAGCATCTGCATGTTTGTTAATGTTCCTACTTTGGGAAGCTTCCTTGAAGACTATTTGGGGGAATGCTTCAAATTCCTCCACTATTGAAGATTTGGTCTTACAATTTAGGTTTTAGTGTCTACGTTGTGTGTATGTTGTAATCCTATGTTTTTAGGTCTCTAGTATTACTGAGGAGGTTTCTCTTATTTATAGTGTATTTCCAATTTTGTTGGTTGTCTAGAGTAGTTTAGAAACTGCTCCGCATTTCTCTACATTGATATTTCGTCTCCCACATCTTGGTGAACGTGCTCTTAGTGTTTTTACAATCTTAGTTCAGTTTTCATGTAATAAAGTGTTCCACAAGTTGGCCTAATAATTTTCTATCTCTTAGTTGTGTATTCTACAATTTTGGGTTAAAGTATTATGCTTTTGTTCCATTTACAGTGGTTGTTTGTGGTACCAAAATTTGAAAGAAGTTTCTAGAAGTGTTGGATGTTCATGAAACATCTCTTTTTGGTCTGCATGCCAATGATTGATCTCTTTGATATACATATTTTGTGTTGGTGTGAATAAATGTCTTGTACCTAGCTAATTCATTCACTAGGTAATTACGGGAAATATTCACATGTTAAATTTACTTAGTATATAAGATTCTTTCTAGAAGTCTTAGTTGGATTTTCTAGAACTTATCTTATCTAGCTAGTATTGCTTGATTCCTAGGTAGTTGGTTGTCTCATGTCATACAATTAAGACACTTGTCATGATCTTGTCTAATCCTATCTCTCAATATTTTCTTTATAAGTAAGGCCTCTCATGTACATTTGCATCATATTCAACCATTATTCAATATTGCATTGTGAAGCAAGCTTTCTTTCCATTCTCTCTCTTGTGGAAGTGGTTTTTGTCTAGTAACTATTCCTAGGGTTGTAGGGGAGTCACCATCTACTCCCACATGGTATCAAAGTTCCAATTGTTGCATATTCCTTCCTAGATCTAAAGGTTTCATGTTGGCTTGAAGAATTTGTTGGGTGCAGATTGGGGTTTCATTGATCTCATGGTTGAATCTAGGGAGTGAAAAAAAGTCAGGTTTTCCTTTTGTTTCATCAAATTTGGATATGTTTTGGATAATCTATGAAGGGCTTAAAAAAGTGTGAAGAGTAGCTAATCCAAGAGGTCACTAAATTTTTAGAGCACTTTGGGCCCAAATATACTTCACCATTGTACTCAGAAGGCTTCATAGATGAATTTTGACTGCCAATTTTTCCATTATTTCAAAAATAATATTTTGCGCCATATTCATTTTATTTAGGAAAACTTTTATTTTCAGGCTAAAGTTTGAAATCAATGTTTTTGGGGCATCCAAAAATTTGTGATGGGCCAAGTCACAAAGAATTTGCATCAAAGTTAGCATCTATTTGGAAAAATATTCCTCTACACACATCATGTATGTGTAAGTAGTGTACTATGTCATCTGCAGATCTGAGTGCATGTCACATCTTTTGGTAATGTCAACATCAAATCATTTACAACAATCAAATCACCTTTTTTCAGCGGCACAAAGGCATCTATTATATGATCATAGGTTTTTATATTTACTTATTGACATTTATAATCAACATTTATTTCTATTAAACCTTGCCTCATATTTGCATTGGCAGATAGAAGAATTTTGTTTTATCAAAGTTTGTATTAAAGCTTTTTTAAAAAAGCCGACCTCTCAAATCATATGGTAGGTCTTTAATGCAAACTTTGTCTTAACTTTTTTAGAAATCCACCAGCCTTTTGCACCAATTTTAAAGCCTTTAGGGACTAAAAATTTTGCTCCCTGTTAGCCTTAAAGTGTGGTGTTTTTCCCTCCAAAGCCTCGAAAGAACTATTTTTTTCAAATTGGCATAACTTTCACAGACGGTGGAGAAACTTTTGAAAAAAAATATTGCCAGAAAGCTGAGAATCTCAAATTTTTAGAGGTGTAGTTATTTCTCAAAAAAACTATAGTTTGATGCCATATTTTTCTGATTGAAGTTATATTTTCATTTTTGGCTTTTGAGCTCATCAAAATGGGTTTCTTAATTACTTTGGAGAAAGGGAACTATAGGAAATGGAGTAAGTTAATTCTCACTCATCTTGGTGAGTGAAATCTATTGTCATATTTGTTTAATAAAGTTCCTTGTCCTAGCACAAATGATGAGTATTAAATTTGGAAAGGCTTTAGGGGTAGAGTCTTTAGAGTTATTTTTGAAAATGTAAATGATGAAATTTTGCAGACACTTATTCACTTTGAATGTCCTCATGCTCTTTGGAATCACATTAGAGGTGTATGGAGACCATGATTCTTCTCCATCTTTTGAAGATCCTCTTTCCAACACCAATGTTCCTAATTCTTCATCTTCTATTGATGATCCATTGAGTACTTCCAGTGATTCATTGCAATAGGGTATGTGCAGGATCATGATGGGCCAAAAAGTGGCAATATGATGGATATGTGTAGAGTATGTCACTAGTGACCTCTTTTTTACCCAAAATTAATGAAACAAAAAGGGTTTTTAAAGGAGATTATCAAATTTCCACCAATATAAATTATGTTTTACTTTGAATTTAATAAATAATTATTATTCATTTTCTATTTGAATTATGATTAAAGTCCTGATTGATAGGCTAGTTGAAAATCATCTATAGCTTACAAATGGTATCACATTCTCTGCTTCACATACTATAAGATTAAAAAAAATTGAATTACATGAATTTTTGAACAAGTTAAGGTGGTTAGAAATACAATTTTTTATATTTTTTAAAAGTTGTAATAAAAAAATCATAATTAATTATTTACTTGGAAAAAAATTACAAAAAGAAAATGCATAACATCGAGACATGAGTCCTCAACTTATATCTAAAATATTATAGAAAAGATATTATCATTTTATTGTGGTTAGGGTGGTAGGACATACACCTACTTCTTATTTTTTCCCTAAAAGTTAAATACTACTACATTGAAATTTCAAAAAAATTCCAAATATATATATATTTTTTGAAATAAACGCAGTAGTTTAGAAACTACATTCAATTTTCTACAGATTCTATTCTTACATGTTTTTGAGATAATATAGATAACTTATTCAAAGTTTTGTGTCAAGTTTCCTAACTCTTATTTTTTCTAAACTTCTTTCCACTTAAGGGCCTATTTTTTCCATGATGATCCTAGACATACCCAACAGGTATCTGATAGTCTTCCTGATTAGGATTCCTATTTGATAGACATTGCTACTTTGTTTGTGGAGTCTCACATTGCTGATTTGGAGGACACATTTGAGGTTCTATCTCTCCTATTTGATGATATTCATGGATCAACTCTTATTAGTTCATATTTGTCTTTGGAGCTTGTTCAAGATCAGTTTCAACTTGTTCCTAGTCTGTCACAATTTATTGTGATTGGGCACATGTACTTGATTGGATTGTGGCATCATCTTCATCATCCAAGAACTTGGCAACACATGAGCAGATTTCAGAGACAATCTACATACATATGGATTCCTATTCCTACCTCTTCCTATCTAGAATGGGAAGCATTCCTGCAGTTGTACTTGGTGTATCTTCTTCCCAAGGGGAGAAACATTTTCTATATGAACTAGATTATTTTTTATCTTTAGACATTAACCATACTTGCAGAAGATCATTCATTATGGGGGGGATATCTTGTCTCTTTATTTCGCTCTTATGGGGGAGTCATTGATTGTATATAAATGATGAATGTAGTCCTTGGGGTGTATCATTGATCCCTCCATACATCATGTTTATTTTTTTTTGTTTTCTCTCTTTTGGAGAGGAGTTTTGTCCCACTGGGTTTTCTCAATTTCTCCACTTGTCAGAGATTGATTGCATTTGCATTGTAAATGGGTACTTGACATGGGGTAGTAGCCAGGACCCATAGTCATAGTCTTTCCATAGTGTGCATAATAATCTTCTCCCGAAGTTTCACTTAAGGTGGGTGTTGGTGTGTATAAATGTCTTGTACCTAGCTAATTCATTAATAGGTAATTAGGGGACATATTCAAATGTTAAGTTTACTTAGGATATAAGATTCTTTTTAGAAGTCTTAGTTGGATTTTCTATAACTTATCTTATCTAGAGCTAGTATTGCTTGATTCCTAGGTAGTTGGTTGCCTTATGTCATAGGATTAAGACACTTGTCATGATCTTGTCTAATCCTATCTCTCAAACTTTCATTTATAAGTAAGGCCTCTCATGTACATTTGTATCATATTCAACCATTATTCAATATTACATTGTGAAGAAATCATTCTTGCCATTCTCTCTCTTATGGAAGTGGTTTTTTTCTAGCAACTATTCATGTGGGTGTTGGGGAGTCACCATCTACTGCCACATTTTTTTGAGTCGATTTCTTGGTAAATTTATAGATGTCTAGCCGGTAGTGTTTATTCTCTTACTTACACCATGTTCTTGGGGGTCTGTTCCTACATATGAAGTTGTGTTAAGATACATTTTGGTCCTAACCTATTTTGTTGACAACTGCATTGAGTAAATTCAATTGCAAGGAATTTTTTGGGCTAACTTGTATTTTGCTATATGTTTCATCTACATGTTTCATTGTTACCAACATGGGTTGATGTGTGCTGTTGTGTGTGTGGTTTGGAATTAGTTTCAAAGTTGTAATAAGAACTTTTTTATTCTCTCTATTTTCTAGATAAAACCACATTATGTTGTGGTGGTCAAATTGTTGAAATTATTATTTTTATTTGGTTTTGGTCAACTTAATTGATGTTTTAAGATCTTGTAGAGGATATAAATGGAAGAACAAATCAGTTGCAAGATGAGTAAGTGATAGAGTTATGTTTTGAACACAAGAAACACTGAGAGGGGGAGTGAACTAATATTTTTTTAAAACATTTAAATATTAAACCCTGCAACACATAACTCATTCAATTTGTAGTAATGAAGGAAAACATGCAAGCATCCAAAAAAAACATCACATAACACATGAACAACAAGTTTTATACATGGAAAACCAAAAATGGGATAAACCACGATGAGGATTAGGTCACAATATATTATAACTGATTATAGTATATTTACAAAAGTTTTCTTTACAAGTGGAATCACTATCCAAGCAGACTCACTAACCATTGAGAAAAGAAAGAGATAGAAGAGATTGTGGCACACACCTCATGGAACCCATTAATTTTTTTTTGGTTCCATTCCTAAATTTTGTAATTTTCAATAAGCCTCAAATCTTTGAACTCTAGGTTTTGCAATATTGTTATATTTTCCTAGAAACCCTTACAGAAAAGACCTTATTAAAGCTCTAATTCATTGTTGACCTTGTACTACCCATTTTTGGTCATTTTAAAACATCTTATGTCATTGAAGTTCATGGAGTAACTGACCCTAATACCTAGGTCTAATTTTCTTATATTTTATAAGGTTGAGCAATTAGCCATATGTGGCCTTTATATCATTTAAAATAATATTGATTTAAAGTCTTTTGAGGCCTTTTGTATGTCACCCTAGATGGTCACCTTTCCTAAAAAAACTTGCGGGCACATGTTGAATTGTCTTCACTTAAGTCCCATCCACCACTTCCCTTTATCACTCATTGCAGATAGCTTTTGAAATGTAAATTTAAATTGGTGATGAGGAATGAGTGGTATTCTCTTTTTTTTCATGTATTGTAGATGGGTTTCAAATCTTTGGTTTTGTATTAGCAATACAAAATGCAAGTGTTCTATGTGTTATCATTGGCTTCCTTCTCATTTCTAATTGATTGAAAGTTTTATGATGGGAATTAGCGATGTACGATGACCCTTGGTGCTTTTGTATCTTATCTTATCATTCATCGTAGATTTATTCCAAGTTTTGTGTTTGAAATGGGCGATGAGCGATAAATTTGAGGATTTTTGAGTTTCTTTCCATTGCTCATTGTGGATGGATGTATTACAATTTTGTTCAAGGTTTTCTTTTGCTGATTTGAATTTTTCTTGTGAGCGGTGTGTCTGGTGCCTTGGATCTTCATGCAGGTACACCTGGCCTAATGTGGTTTCATTGCTATCTTCAAGACTTCATTGATATGGTCTAGAATTTCAAACACGAATTAGTGAAATTCGATGTAAGGAGGAGATTTCCAAAAAGGGGACAATGATCCACGGTCAAGATTTTATCGCATCTATGCTCGCATTTTTTATTGAACTCTAGAAAGGTGGAACAATTTAGTGATGAGCGATGAAATGTTTAAGGGAATATTCTCTTGAAATGTCATCTCTGTGTACTTTGCTAATATAAATGAGAGAGCACAAGTTAGGTTGGTGATACATGTTAATTGTTAGATCACAAGTGACTAATGAAGATTAAGGGAATACGTGGTAGCTTTTTGAGGTGGTATCGCCATTTTTTAGTTACAAGTTATAAAATCCAAAAAAAATGTTCAAGGTTGCCATTGATGGATTTTTAATTCATCAAAGATCAATAGTCTAGATTCAAAGTTGAGTTGCTAAGTTATTAGCTTGCTCATGTGAGAATTTCTTCAATCATTAATTGCTACACACTCCAAATTGTCTTTTAATGTAGATTTCCTACCACTTGATCTACCCATTTTCAGTCTTTAGAAAATATGAATTGTGCATGTGTTGAGTTTTCAATTGCAGAGGTGTTGATGTTTTCATCCCGGGTGAGTTGGATTTTCATATGAGCTCTATGTACTTCATATTTTTGTTTCTTTGGGAGTTTCATATTTCTGGGGCTAGTTGATTTTTTTTGGTTTCTGAGTGTTCTTTTCTACAAATTTGATTCAAGATCTCAAATTTGGTTAGTTTCCTCTCAATTTAGATTTTCTATCTTTTACCCTATGTTCTACAAAAATGGGTAAGTTAGGTGTGTCAATTCACCCAACTAGGAGGTCTAGATGACTCAGTGTGTTTGAGTGTCAAGAGGATATATCTAGGATGAGCAGGAAGTCCCTAGGACTTATGTGGCTCCAAAGGGTAAAAATAATGCCCATGGTCAAAAGAAGAAGGTTGTTGTTAAAAGAATGTATAATTTAAGAAGCACGACTATTTTAGAAGAACTGGTCAAGAAGAAACCATATGAGCCTGAGAGGAAGGCAAAGAAAAAAAGAAAGTATCACAAGGCTTACCTGGGGAGACACAATTCTCCCATTGTGCTTTCTGATAGCCCTTCAGATGGTGGAGGTTATCTAACTTGGGATACAACCATTACCTTCTCTCTTTGGTGTTTTATGATGACTTTGACAAAGGAGCGATGGTTCCTCTGGTTGCACCAAGAAATAGGAGTGGACAAGCATACTCTGATGTTGACGACTCAGATTAGTGTCTTCAACCTATTTTTTTTAATGACACCATAGCCACTGCATCAAGATCCTCCTTAATTTATATGTGGTTTTGTCCCTTGTGCATACATGGAGGTCTTTCAGCTGGTATAATGAAGAATCTTTTTGATTGACATGGATGCTGCAATAAGGACTAACAGTACCCTATGGGTGATTTGGTTACTCTCCATCAATAACTAATGATGAATTTTGTCTTTTGTTTTCCTCGGTTATACAAATGATTACATATAACTATCTAGGGAATTTCTCGAATTTGGGTGAAATTGGTTTTGAAATGAAATATGAAATCTAATCATAGCTTAGTTGGATTCTTGTTGCTCCCTTGTTCTATAAAAGGGATTTTAGGGCTGATTACGGGGGTTGAAGTTTTGAGTCTCATAAGGGTCTAGGTGAAAATCTAAGCTTAGAAAGGAGCATAATGTAAATAGATAAAATGATGAATATATCAGGGGCAAGCTTAGGGGATGAGTCATAATGTAATGATCTTAAAATTTTGTTATAGTAACATTAGTAATAAGATGAAAGTATTAGTTCTAAAATACATGTTCTCTTATGTAATTTCCTTACAAATTATGAATGAAATTGTTAATAATAGTTTCATTTGTCTTATGTTGTTTTTGATAAAGGAACAAATATATTTTAAAGGTATCCAAAAACCCTTAATAGTAAGAAAGCAAGAGATAGAACATTAACAGAGCCTAGAGAAAAAACAAAACGCTGCCCACAATGAAGAAAACAAACGAAACCAAGGAAGTACAACAAAAAACCAATAAAACAACCACAAAAAAACCAACCACTAGGCCAAATTCCTAAAGATCTTTGCCGCCTCCTGCTCCAATTTGTTCATATTAAGTGCAGACTTCTTGATCTCCTGGATATTCACTAAAGCTTGGTCTTCCTTCCTTTTCAAATTTTCTCTGGTCCTATTGCTTAGCCCCCACTATCCGGCTGACCTTCCTCTTTGTCCACATAAAAAAAAGTAGTCCTAACTTGATAAGCATTTTCTAGATTCTCCACCATGGTATTCATGGTCTTAGTAGTGGATTTTAAAATCTTATGGGTCATAACCAACACTTTGTGGAGAGAATATTTGATTTTCCTCGGCTGCTCCTCCATCTCAGACTACTTTCCTTCATGGTTGCTTTTAAAATTTTGTAACTCATCAACAGTTTTCTTGAGGACTCAACCATATATTTCTTCTCCTCATCTATCCATAAGTCAGTGGCCCATCTCTGTTATATTTGTCTTTTGTTGTTGAAACTGAATGAATGAGTTTATTTATGCTTCAATTCAAGTATTTGATTTAATTATAAAATGAGGTCATGGGTTTTTGAGGGAAAGATATAGGATTTGGCGAGAAGCTATGTTTTAAACATAGTAATTTGAATTCTACAAATTAGTATATCAATAGTCCATTAATTATTGAGTTGAATTGTTAGGGTATTATTGATTAATCACATAGGTGACTCCATTATCCCCAAGGGAGAGGCATTGGTATTTTCATTATCTTATCTTAGAGTTGATTGAGTTAGTAATGCACCTAACTAGATGCTTGGAATGAGAATGGAATCATAAAAAAATTCAAGTATAATGTCTCAATATGATGTAGCACCTTATTCCTTGCAATGGATAATAACTTATTAAAAGGTCAGCCAAACCTTTTATGAATATTTCCAATTTTCATTTTAGAGGAATTTATCTGTGTAGAAATACTTTTGACTAAATGAGTATCTTATGAGAATAAATGGGATTACCCTCCCGGGATCCACAAATCCCAAAGAGTAGAAGTAAGGGCCTTATAACCCTTACTTATTTGCTGGCCACTAACTTTGAAAAATCTTGAGAATAAGAGCTAGCTACCCTTTAGAGGATTTCAATGTTCTGCTGGAAAAAACACATACAAAAATTATGACTCTATTGGGGAGAATCTGAGAAACTTTTGATAGAAGATCATCTTTCCTTTAAGAGTCAACTATTTTCTAGGGGGTTTATATTTCAAGCCTAGTTTTGTGTCAATGAGTCAATCCTCCGAGATGTGATGGAGTTTGATGTGTTTCCATTGAAAACTTGCATGTTGTCAACATTTGTCACAATTCCATGAATATTTGTAGAAATTATCACTAGAAGTGGGTGGCGACTCTAAAAATCTATGTGCCAATATGAATTATTTAAGAGACTCCAGTAAAATGGAATGAAAAGTTGCTGGAAACAAAATAAGGAAGTGTAAAGGACATGTATGTGACTCTGTTGATTAAGGAAGCTTGAAGTGAAATTTAGTGGTGAAAGAAACTTCATATTGTTAAATTTTGTTCCTCTATAAAAAAGGTGGTGACTCTATGCATAAGAACATAATGAAAGTAGTATATCTAGGTATTTTCCCCTACCATGGTTTTCAAGAAGAAATAAATCTATGAGAAAACCATGTTGAAATAGTTCAAATGGTTAAAATTTTGTTTCCCTATTATGTGAATTAAGCACAAGTAGAGGGATGGTTGTTATTTTGAATTAAGCACAAGTAGAGGGATGGTTGTTATTTTACATACTTCTAAAGTGTAATTTGCAATATTTGAATTGGGTTGAAGAAGTATGTGTACTCTTGAACTATGCCTCTTAGAAATTTTAAGAACATAGATATGTTTGAGCTTTAAAACTATGATTAAAATTAAGGAATGAGGTAGTGGATAATTGATTATGAAATTGATTTCTAAAGATTGAATAAGGGTACAAGAAAATTGTAACACTCCCTTGTATTTCCTTGTGAATAATCAAATAAAAACATGCAGGGCATGCAAATATTATTGTGCCATCAAAAGAAGTTCTCTATTGAGAGATATAGGCCATTAAGTTTTAATGGTATTCAAGGTTTCCCTAATGAGATTTCAAATGATATTAGGAAACATTTACCAAAATTTACAAGGAAAAATTCTAAGTTAGCTTGTAAATGCCTAAATGCATTCATAGATCTAATTGATGGGTGATTTTGAGATAGATCATGAGGATGTTGTCATGAAGGTATTTTCTCTATCTTTAATAGGAGATGCTAGAGATTGGTTCTCATATTTTCCAATCTATTATGTATCTTCATGGGATGATTTTAAGGTAGAATCTATGGAACAATTTGGTGAAAGAGTTAATCCTAGCTTGGTAAGGAGAAGATTTATGGAAATCCAAAAGCATGAAGATGAGTTGGTTCCTGATTTTAACCTAAGACTTGTACAAGTAGTAAGAAATATTCTTGTACACATAAGACCTAGTGATGCAAAGTGTTTAATTGGGTATCTAGGTGCATTTTACAAATATATTTGTTATTTGATAAGGGATAAGGAACCCAAAACATTACAACATGCATGTCACATTTCTATGGCTATTAAAAATATTATGAAATATTCAATAATGAGAGGATATATGGCTGCAAGTGTTTGTTTTCTTGGTACACATGACACGAATGAAATTCCTAAAGATAAAAGAGATGTTCAAAGTGATGATGCTTTTGATAATTCATCTTGTTCACCCTCACAACATGTTAATCATGGACAGATTCACAAGGAACTTCAACAAAGTTTGACTAACAATGATTAGGTATTGTTGTTTAAAAAAATTTCTAGTATGAAGAGATGGGGAATTGTCATATGGAATATTAGCAAGGTTCTTGGACACCTTGCTAGAAATTCCTAAAAGATTGAGACCTAACAATTAAATATGTACTGATATATTTTGTGATATTTATGAGCCAGGGCTTAGTACCTTTCCCAAAGTGTTGAAACCTCAAAATTTTGATCAGATTATTGGTTTGATTAGAATTACTAAGGAAGCTAAGTATGACTATGAACAAAAAATGAGGTCTCAGAATGACAATGTTTCTCGCCTTATTGTCAAAATCAAGTGTTTAGCTAGGAAATTGATGAGAATGTTTCATAAGGATAATATCTATCTAGTGATGTAGATGATGACATTCTTACACTTGAAAGTACTCCTGATGTACATGTGAGGGTTGATAACTAGAATAATAGACATGAAGATTCTGACTATATTCATGAAAAGTATGAATATTTTCATGAGAATGATCTGAAGGTATCCTTCTTATCTAAAGAATGTAACACTATAAATACTCATGAGGTTTTTCTCACACTGATCAATGAAGAAATTTCATGTGAGGGTTTATTGGAACATCTTTTATATTTCTCAGAATTGGAATATCTTGGCATCATGGTTGATTATGAATGTCAAGATAAGAATGTTTGTGTTTAGTGTCTTGAACCTGAATTCAATATAAGAAAACATGGGGTGTATGATGCTAGCCAACAAGGTTATGTTTTTGAATTCTTGCATGAAATAAGAATTGGATGTACAAGTTTCATCCAAGAAATGGACATAATAGTTTTTGGCAAGGAATTTGTTGAAGAAAGGACTGAAGACACTTGTTTAGGTTAAAGAAAGAAATGTTCAAGTTGCAATGAGTTCCAAACATATGAATCGACAAACCTATTATTTGATGACACACATGAATACCTTAATGATGATCACATCAATCCTGAGTTATTTGACTCATCCTTTGAGACATTTTGTTTCAGTTTGAGCAATGATTTGAAAGAAGGATTGGAGTATATTAATGATCCTAAAACAAAAGTATCTTTTGATGCTTGGAATGACATGGATATTTCTCTTTATGGAAATTTTATGGAATTTGATGAATCAATTTACCAAAGAAGTGGAGCATATGGCAACATAACTGGTTTATACTAATCTGATGAATACGAGTGCCAATTTGAACAAAGGCATGTGTATGAACATTTCTTGTTCATCACACAAAGTGAATGTATGCTTAATGTGGGACAAAAGCTAGATGATAATGACCCTAGAAATCTAGAAGTGAAATTGTAGTATCACTTCAAGGGGTTAGAATATATGTCCTTAAATGGAAATCATGAAGGGGGTATATATAAGGACTTCCAATTTGATGAGAAAAATGAATATGATATCAATTTGTATGATGATAGTGATCATATGGATTATGAGAGTTTCACTTTCCCTATCTAGTTGGATGGGCATCCAATGGAATATGGTTGTAAATTGAGTCAGGTAGAATGTTACAATGGTCATCTGTCCTAGTAAATGCTAGGCTGTAGTTCTTAGTTGGACATGAATGACGATGATAACAATAAGTTTAGACACATGATTGATTTCAATTGTTGCAGCATGTTCAATAGGTGGGCAATTCATGAGAATATTTTTAGCCTCAGCATGGTGCAAATGGTAGAAAATAGGGTTTTTGGTAGGGGAAAGTGCTAGTTCTAAGTTTGGGGGCCTAGGGTCACCAAGTGAAGTAACAAAGATTGGATCTCGGGGTACAGTCTTGTGACTCATGTAAATATTGTATATATGTTGCTAGCTTGGGTTTAGTTTTCTTGCCTGGTCCTGGTAGGTCCTTGTTTTTTGGGTTCTTTTTGCTTGTTCTACTTCACCTCAGATTTTGGAATCTCACTCAATTTTGGAGGAACAGATGTCCCCAATTGAAGCCACAAATGGAACCCTTTAAATTTATTTTTTTGTTGCATTCCTAAATTTTGTAATTCTCAGTAAATATAAAATCTCTAGACTTTGGGTTGTGCAATATTGTTATCTTTCCCTAGAAACCCTTAGGGAAAACCCTTGTTAAAGCTCTAATTTATTGTTGACATTTTGTTGCCCATTTCTGGTCATTTTAAAAAATATTATGTCATTGGAGCTTGTGGAGTAACTGACCCTCATGCCTAGGTCTAATGTTCTTATATTTTATAAGGTTGAGAAATTGACCATATGTGGCCTTTACATCCTTTGAAATAATACTAATTTAAAGTCCTTTGAGGACTTTTGTATGTCACCCTAGATGGTTCCCTTACCTAAAACAACTTATAGGCATGTGTTGAATTGTCTTCACTTAAGTCTTGTCCACCGCTTCCCTTTATCACTCATTGAAGATAGCTTTTGAAATGTAAATTTAAATTGGTGATGAGTGATGGGCGATATTCTCTTTTGTTTCACGTATCATGGATGGGTTTTGAATGTTGGGTTTTGTATTAGTGATACATGATGAAAGTGTTTTATGTTTTTTCATTGGCTTCCTTCTAATCACTAAATTGCTTGAAAGTTTTATGATGGGAATTAGAAATGTGCAATGACCCTTGGGGCTTTTGTATCTTCTCTTATCATTCATTGTGGATTTATTCCAAATTTTGGATTTCAAATTGGCAATGAGCAATAACTTCGAGGAATTGTAAATTTATTTCCATCGCTCTTTGGAGATGGATGTGTGACTTTTTTGTTCAAATTGGTGATGAATGATGGAGTGCCTTGTTCAAGATTTTCTTTCATTGATGTGAATTGTTCTTGTGAGCAATGTATCTAGTGCCTTGTATTTTCATGTAGGTGCACCTAACCTAATGTGGTTTCATCGCTAGCTTCAAGTCATTGCTGATATGGTCTAGAATTTCAAATAGGAATCAAAAACAAATGATGTGAGGAGGAGATTACCGTTAAGGAAAAAATGATCCAAATGTTGGGATTTCATCATGTCTATGCTCATGTTGCTGATTGAAATCTTGAAAGGTGGAACAATTCCACAATGAGTGATAAAATTTTTAAGGGAATATTCTCTTTGAATGTTAGATTTGTGTACTTCACCGATATAAATGGGAGAGGACAGATTGGGTTGGTGATGCATGTTAATTATCAAATCATAGCTAACTAATGAAGATTAAGGGAAAATATGGAATATTTCTAAGGTGGTATCACCTTTTCTAGGAAAAAGTTGTAAAAGCTAGAAATAATGCTCAAGGTTGCCATTGATGGAGTTTTAAATCATCAAAGATCGACAGTGTAGATTCAAAGTTGAGTTGTTAAGTTATCAACTCACTCACATGAGAATTTATTCATTCATTAATTGCTACACACTCCAAAATATCTATTTAATGCATATTTCCTATTGTTTGATATCACCATTTTCAGTCTTCAAAAAATATAAAGTGTTCTAGTGTTGATTTTTCAATTATAGAGGTATTGATGTTTTCATCCTAGGTGAGTTGGCTTTTCATATGAGCTCTTTTTAATTCATGTTTTTTTTTTGTTTGGGAGTTTCATATTTCTTGAGCTACTTGAAATTGTTTGGTTTGTGGTTTTTCTTTTCTACAAATTTGATTCAGGAGCTCAAAGTTGGTTAGTTTCCTCTCAATTTATATTTTCTATATTTTACTATGTGTTCTACAAAAATGGGTAAGTCAGGTGTGTCAATTTCACCAACTAGGAGATCTAGATGACTCAGTTTGTTTGATTTTCAAGAGGATATGTCTATGGATAAGCCGAAAGTCCCTGGGAACTCTATTGCTCCAAAGGGTAAAAATAATTCTCATGGTCTTAAAGAAGAAGGCTATTGTTAAAAGCACATATAATTTAAGAAACAAGACTATTTCAGAAGAACTAGTCAAGAAGAAAACAAATGAGCTTGAGAGGAAGGTGAAGAAAAGAAACAAGTATCACAAGTCTTACCTGGGGAGACACAATCCTCCCATTGTGCTTTCTGATAGCCCTTCAGATGGTGGAGGTGACACTGACTCAGGATACGACCCTTACCTTCTCTCTCTAGTGTCGTATGATGACTTTGACAAAAGAGTGATGGTTCATCTGATTGCAACAAGAAAAAAGAGTGGAAGAGCATACTCTGATCTTGATGACTCAAATTATCATCTCCACCCAATTTTTTTTTGATGACACAATAGCCACTGCATCAGGATCCTCATCAGTTTATGTGTGGTTTTTTCCATTGTGGAGATGTGGAAGTCTTTTGGCTCGTATAACGAAGAATCTTTTTAATCAACTTGGACCCTGCAACAATGACTATTGGTACCATGTGGGTGATTTGGTTACTCTCCATTGAAAAATCATGATGAATTTTGTATTTTGTTTTTCCCTATCATACAAATGATTACATATAACTATTTGGGGAATTTCTCAAATTTAGGTGAAATTAGTTTTGAAATGAAATATGAAATGTAATTGTAATTTAGTTGGATGCTTGTTGCTCCATTGTTCTATAAAAGGGATTTCAAGGCTGATTATAGGTGTTGAAGTTTTGAGTCTAAGAAGGGTTTAGATGAAAAGCTAAGCTCAAAAAGGAGCATAATGCAAATAGATAATTTTTCGAATATATCACGGACAAGTTTAGGGTATGAGTCATAATATTTGATCTTAAAATGGTTTTACAGTAACATTAGTAATAAGAAGAAAGTATTAGTTCTAAAATATATGCTCTACTATGTACATTCCTTATAAATTATAAATGAAAATATTAATAATTTTTTTATTTTTCTTCTGTTGTTTAAAATGAATGAATGAGTTTATTTATGCTTCAATTCAAGGAGTTGATATCATGCTAAAATAAGGTCATGAGTTTTTGAGGAAATGATATAGGATCCAATAAGAAGATATGTTTTAAACATAGTAAGTTGAATGCTACAATGTAGTATATCAATAGTCCACTAATTACTGAGTTGAATTGTTAGGGTATTACTGATTAATTATACAGGTGACTCCATTATCCCCATGGATGAGGCACTGGTCTTTTCATGATTATTTTATCCTAGAATTGATTGAGTTAGTATTGCACCTAATGAAAGGCTTGGAATGAGAATGGAATCATAAAAAAATTCAAGTATAATGTCTCAATCTGAAGGATCACCTTATTCCTTGCAATGGATAATAACTTATTCAAAGATTAGCCAAACCTTTGATGAATATTTCCTATTTTCATTTTAGAGGAATATATCTTTCTGTAGATATGATTTTGACTGAATGAGTATCATATGAGCATATATGAGATTACCCTCACATGATCCATAGAGCTCGAAGAGTAGAAGTAAGGGCCTTAAAATCCTTACTTATGTGTTGGCCACTAACTTTGAAAAATATTGAGCATAAGGGTTGGCTACCCTTTAGAGGATTTCAAGGTTCTACTGAGAAAACACCAACAACACCCAAGTGTTGAACTATTACAAAATGCATCTATAATATGCTAGAATGTAGTTCCATTGAAGCTAAGAATATAGACTCAAAACTCTTCATATTGATCTGATTTAATACTCTTCTTTTCTCTATAGTTACTCTATATTTGCATAATTTGTATCCAAAAAATTAGATTATCACTTGTCATCATCCTCAAAATATTGAAAAATATCTAACTTATATATTTGCTTCACCCATAATATCAATTAGGTCATCCTAATTAGATGTACTATTCAAAATATGTAAAATATGTTTGGTCGACTCAAATTTAAAATATTTCACCTTAATGCCATAAACCAAGGCTTTTAAAATATCAAGTAGATCAGAATGGACATATAATATCTCCCACATAACTTGATACTACTTTATTAAGCTTTGCATATGTTCAACCATATTAGGTCGGCAATGCAGAAGACCTTAAAAAAAAAATTAATTGTGTTGGATGTTGTGGATGTGTTGCTAATATGTGGTTCTCATTGATGTCAAAACTATTAGTATTTAGTGTATTAGAGGTTGTACATGTCGAGGATATTGAGAAATTTGTAAAAGAAAGTGTTCCAGGTTCCTAGTGGAACTATGCAGGTCATGAAGGCATCTTGTTCTTTATGTTGAAGTTCAACTATTGTGGACTAAAGGGTTTTCTATTGAGTGTATCTAGATCATCTACTAGAAGTTTCAAAGGTCTACGTATATATTTGATCATGTTGTGGTCTGACACTATTTTTGTGGTCTCTTTCAGTGTTCCTGAGTGAAGTTTGTGTGATTCTAGAAATCTCAGTTGTTTTGGATGTTTCTATATTGTTTCTTGGTGCTCTTGGATGTTTCTAGATGACGATTTCTCTTTTTGGTGTGTCCACATTGATTGGTGTGCTCGTGGTTAGAAATTTTTCTTGTGTAAATTTGATTTTTCTTGTTCTTACCCAACATGTTGGTGATAGCATGTTGTGGATCTTAAAGGAGGAATTAATTGAAGTCCTTTTGTGTTGGAGTTGCGAATTTGGTTCCCCACTATGTTGTGGTCGACCTTGGTGGATTCACATTGAAAATTTATTTGTAAGTTTGGGCCGACATAGAAAATATGTTTTTTTTTCCTGACCGACCAAGTTATTGATGAAATCTCATGTAGCAGATATATAAGAGCAATTGTTTCATTGGTGTAGTGTGTGGAAAATGTGCTTCATGTGCTTGGTGTGCTCTTATGTGTGTATGTGTGAATATCATTTGATTGCAAAATAGAGTGTGAAGAAGATTGAGCGAAGTGTGAAGTAGTTTACAGTGAAGGAGTTTTTTGTGCTTAATTGGAATTATGATTAGGCTTGTACAAAAGATAATTTTTTTGTTCATACCCTCTAGATTTTAATCCTATTCAGTATTGTTGGGTAGTGAGCCCCTTTTGTAATTGAGCAGTGAGCTCTAGGAAATGTTCCTGAATGCATGCGCATTCCCCTTTATTGATTTCATTATAATTTTAATAGGGTATAATCTTGTGGACTAACATCCACTGTGGTTTTTCCCCTAACAGGGTTTCCACATAAAAAATATTGGTGCTCTCTATCTCTCTGATGTGTTAATTGTTTATGGTTAATTACTTATTCATCAAATCTAAGATTAAGTTAAGTAAAGTTTGAAAATTTTATTATTTTGTGACAACTGATTCACCCCCTCTCAGTTGTCTATCCTTGTGTTTCCAACAATTGGTATAAGAGCAGGTTCCTCTGAAGAAGTCTAAAATCTTGAGGTGATCCAAGATGGCAACATTCAATAAGGACAGTCCAAGATTTGATGGAACTAACTACTTAGTATGGAAAGTTAGGATGAAATGTCACCTGAGGTGTATTGGTGAAGCCTACTAGAATATTACAAAAGATGCATATGTTATTCCTCAGAATGCTCACTCCACTACTAATTAGATCAAAGATGTTGAAAACAATATTAGGGATATTGAAGCTTTGGTGAGTGCTCTGATAGATTTGGATATGGATAATGTGGTAGGGCTACAGACAGGTCATGAGATTTGGATGAAGCTAGAAAATTTGTATGAAGGAGATTCATAGGTGAAGATGGCTAAGCTATAGAGTTTAAAAGGAAAGTATGAGGAATTAAAGATGGGTGAAGATGAAAATATCACTTCTTTTATGAAAAGAGTAAATGAAAGAGTGATGGGTATTACATGTACTAGTGGTTTTCTGGATGAGGATGAAATTGTGGCTAAGATACTTAGATCCTTTCCTCCCTCCTACAAAGTGAAGGCCCACACCATTGAAGAGCTCATATTGGTAAAAAATATGTGAAGAGACATGTTGGTTGGTAAGCTTGCTGCTTTTGAATTAAGTGAATTTGGTGAATCTGTTCTAAAAATTGAATCAACATTCAAGGCTACTGTATCCATAAGTAACAAGCAAAGATATGGTTTGGGAGAATGCTCCAAAAAGATATCCAAGTATGATGAAGAACTGAAACAACTTGAAGATAAAGAAAGAGAGGTAGAAGAATTGGAAGCACTGATTGTAAAGAAAGAAGGCAAAGGAAAAGGTAAGTATGAAGGAGTGTTACCTATTAAATTTTTTTCATGCAATAAAATAGGTCATTTTGCATCAAGATGTCCTCAAAGAATTCCTAGAAATAAACTAAGCCTAACAAGTCTAGATTCCAAAAGAAATGTTACTTTGTTGAGGGAGTGATTGACAATGAGTTTGATAAGGATAGTGGAAATGAAGATGAATGGGTTTTCATTGCTACCATTGAAAATAGTCCTGTGGCTACTGAATCTACCAAATATGAGAAAGATCTTGCAACCCGAGTTGAAGAAAAGGATGAGTGGGTTATTCACAATGGATGCTCACATATGCTCACATCATATGACTAGTGATAAAAACAAATTTGTAAGTATAGAGAAGTATGATGGTGGTATTGTAAGATTTAGAGACAACAATGTTGGTGTGATTCATGGAAAAGGTTCTATTTATCTTTGTGGTAAGGATAACATTGATGATTTTCTTTATGTTGAAGGCTTCAATCACAATATTTTGAGTGTTGGATAGATGGTGGGAAAAGGCTATGATCTACAATTCAAAGATGGAAGATGCAAGATACGTGGAAGTTCTGGAAATATGATTGCTACTGGTAAATAGACAAAAGGTAATGTTTTTCACCTGAATACTGCTAATGGGAGTTGTTTAATTGCTAAATTATATGAAATATGGTCGTGGCATAGGAGGCTATGTCAAGTAAATTTTGATAACATTGTCAAAGTAAGTTCCACTCAAGCAGTAAGAGATCTAACTAAGTTAGTCAAGCCCATTAACACAATTTGTAAGGAATGTTAGATGGGTAAATATACTAGAGTCTCCTTTAGAAGAAAATAATTTCATTCTACATACTAACCTCTGTGGTCCCTCCAGAGTCAAAAGTATTCATGGAGAAAGGTAATTTATGTTCATCATTGATGATTACTCTAGAATGATATGGGTTTCCTTCTTAAGAGAAAATTGTGAAGCATTGGAAAAGTTCAAAAGTTTCAAGACTGTGGAAAAAAAAGAGAAAGTTCTAAAAAGCAAGTGTCTGAGATCTGATAGAGGTGGTGAGTTCACCTCCACGGAGTTCAACTCTTTTTGTGAAGAACATGGAATTAGAAGATAGTTATTTTCTCCTCGAACCCCTCAATAGAATGGAGTTGCAGAAAGAAAGAATAGGACAATTTTAGATGTTGCTCAAACAATGATAATAGAAGGAAATGTGCCCCAGATCTATTGGAGTGAAGTTGTACACACTATTGTGTATAATTTAAATCAAGTAAATGTTAACGAAAAATTTTGGTAAGACCCCTTTTGAGCTATGATTTCATTACAAACCTACTATTAAATATTTCAAGATCTTTGGAAGAAAATGTTATATCAAGAGAGATGATTGTATAGGAAAGTTTGATGCAAGAAGCGATGAAGGAATATTTTTAGGCTACTCTACTAAAAACAAGGCCTATCAATGCTATAACAAAAGATTAAGAAAGATGGTTGAGAGTGAAGATGTTAGAGTTGATGAGGATTATATTAAATCATCCAGATATTGTGGATATGATTCAGATGAAGACAATACAAACAAAGGGAAGAGTGTTCAGACATAAAATCAACATCAAATTGTTTCATATGTTCTAGTTGTTTTGGTAAAGCAACCTCAATTCATTCTGGTAAATCAAGTAAGTCAGTAAGTAGAGACAAGTGCAAGTACAAAAGAAAGATCAGAAGAATCAAAAGTTCAAGAAAATTCCAAAAAACCAAGGTATACAAAGCTAAACCATTCTAAAAGAAAAATTATAGGAGATAAGAATAAAGGAGTGCAAACTAGAAGAAAGATTGTAGAAGAGTACTTCCTGATTTCCAAGATTGAACAATAAAAATATCACTAAAGCTTGCCAAGATGAACACTGGATGGAAGCTATGAAGGAAGAGCTGACACAAATTGAAAAGAGTGACACGTGGATACTGGTTCCCATACCTAAAGACAAAAATGTGATTGGTACTAACTAGGTGTTTCAGAACAAGTTGAATGAACAAGGTGAAGTGGTCCAAAATAAAGCAAGACTAGAATGTAAAGGGTATTCTTAGATGGAAGGTGTTTATTTTGAAGAAATTTTTTCCCTATTTCCATAATCAAATCTATTAGATTAGTTCTTGCTTACGCTGCATACAAGGACTATAAAGTCTATTAGATGTATGTGAAGTCAACATTTCTGAATGGAGAACTAGAAGAAGTATACATTGAATAGCCAGATGGATTTTAGCTAATTGACATAGAAGATATGGTTTTCCGCCTAAAGAAAGATCTATATGGACTTAAGCAAGCCCCAGAGCCTGGTATGCTAGATTGGACAAATACTTACTGAAGCTTAGATTCACTAAAGGTATTGTTGATAGCAACTTATATTTCAAATTGGATCTTGATAAAGAGTTAATTATAAAATTCTTTGTTGATGACATCATTTTTGGAGGAGATGACAATCTATGTATGAAGTTTACTAATGAAATGAAGGATAAATTTGAGATGAGTATGATTGGAGAGATGAAGTTCTTTCTAGGATTACAAGTGACCAGTTAGACAAGGGGATACTCATATCTCAGTCCAAATATGTGAGAGAGTTACTGAAGAAATTTGGGATGGAAGAATCAAAGCTTGTTGGTACTCCCATGGTGACCAGATGTAAGCTAACACAAAATGTTGATTTTCCTAAGGTGAATCAAACTAGATACAAGTCAATGATTAGTGGATTTCTTTATTTAACCTAGACTAGACTAGATATTATGAATGTTGTATGTATGGTTGCTAGATTTTAGGTTGATCCAAAAGAATCACATGTGACTACTATTAAAAGAATCTTCAAATATCTGAAAGGAACAATTGACTTTGGACTTTGGTATCCAAAGGATGATGATCTCACTTTTAGTGAATATACTAATACGGATTGGGCTAGAGATTTAGATGATAGGAAAAGTACTAGTGGTGGTGATTTCTTCCTAGGGAAGAAGCTGGTATCCTAGTTGAGCAAGAAGTAGAGTTCCATTTCTCTATCTACTGCTAAAGCAAAATATATTGTTGCTACAAAAAATTGCACTCAAGTCATATGGATGAAACAAATGTTGAAAGATATTAGGGTGGTATATGAAGAGCCTATTTCCATATACTATGATAATTCAAGTGTAATAAATATTTCAAATAATCTGGTGCTATAGTCTAATACTAAACATATATCAATCAAGTTTCACTTCTTAACAGAGAAATTGAATGAGAAAAAAGTCAGATTGGAGTATGTGTCTACCGAAGAGCATATTGCAGACATCTTTACTAAGTCATTCCCAAATGATACTTTTGATATCTCAGAGCAATGCTAGGGGTAATTACCCCTCCTGATAAGAACTAAGAGATGCATTTACTTGCATCAATCCATGAGAAACATTGCTATATTCTAATCTGGATTGATGTTTTCAAGGCCACTACTCAGGGGAAGTAGTCAGATGTGTAGATATGTGGTTCAAAGCATGTATATGGAAAGGTCATGGTTACCTTTTCCATTGATGTCAAAGGGGGAGAAGTGCAATCTAGAAAATATTTTTAAGGGTCAAAGAGAAATTGAGGAGAAGAGTCGAAACCAAAGGGAAAGCAAGTGTGTTGGGTTGAGGGTATTTTTCACATCATGTGTTGCCATCAACGGCAAAGGGGGTGATTTTTGGATGTGGATGTTTTGCTGATATGTGGTTGTCATTGATGTCAACACTATTAGAATTTGGTGTATTAGAGGCCGTATATGTCAAGGATATTGAGAAAATTGTAAAAGAAAGTATTCCAAGTTCCCAGTGGAACTATGTAGGTCATGAAGGCATCTTGTTCTTTACGTTGAATTTCATATACTATGAACTAAAGGGTTTTATTTTGAGTGTATCTAGATCATCTAATAGAATTTCAAAGGTCCACGTATAGATTTGATCATGTTGTGGTCTAACAGTATTTCTGTGGTCTTTGTCAGTGTTCTTGAGTGAAGTTTGTGTAATTCTAGAAATCTCAATTGTTGCATATTTTTCTCTATTGTTTCTTGGTGCTCTTGGATGTTTCTAGATCATGCTCCATCTTTGTGGTATGTCCACATTGATCGGTGTGCTCGTGGTTAGAATTTTTTCCTACGTATGTTCATTTTTTCTTGTTCTTGGTTGACATGTTGGTCGTAGCATGTTGTGGATCTTTGAGGAGGAATTAATTGAAGTCCTTTTGTGTTGGAGTTGTGAATTTGGGACCCAACTATGTTGTGGCTGACCTTGGTGGATTCACATTGAAAATTTATTTGTAAATTTTGGACAACATTGAAAATATGTTTTATTTTCCTGACCAACTAAGTCATGATGAAATCTCATGTAGCGGATTTATAAGATTGATTGTTTCATTAGTGTTGTGTGTGGAAAAGGTGCTTGGTGTGTTGGGTGTTATTTTATGTGTGTATGTGTGACTATCATGTGATTGCATAGCAGAGTCTGAAGAAGATTGAGTGAAGTGTGAAGCAGTTTGTGAAGAAGTTTTCTGTGATTAATTGGAACTGTGATCAGGCTTGTGCAGAAGCTAATTTTTTCAGTTCATACCTTTGGATTTTAATCCTATTTTGTATTGTTGGGTAGTGAGCCCCCTTTTGTAATTGAGCAGTGAGCCCTAGGAAGTGTGTCTGAATGCATATGCATTCCCCTTTATTTATTTCGTTATACTTTTAACATGGTATAATCTTGTGGACTAACATGCACCGTGGTTTTTCCCCTAACATGGTTTCCACATAAAAAATATTGTTGTTCTATGTTTCTTTGATGTGTTAATTATCTATAGTTAATTGATTACTCATCAGATTTGATATTAAGTTAAGTAAATTTTGAAAATTTTATTATTTTGTGACAACTGATTTACGCCCCCCCTCTAAGTTCTCTATCCTTGTTTTTCCAACAAATTGTATACCCATATTCAAACACATGGACCTAAAAACACTATGTCATATGTAATGCACACTCTATTGACATCTATAAAAATATCCTTAAATATACAAATCCAAAATCCAATCCATGGAGAAGTGTGGATTCTCCTACTCAAATGCACAAAAGTGGGAAACATCTATAACTATCCAGCCAGATTCCTATTACTCATAACTTTCACACCAAGAGTCAAAATGAGCTGAAAGTATAGAATTAGAAACTTATACCAACCAAGAACATTAAACTATAATCATGGAGAAAAATATTTAGTATTGGATGAATGTGGACCCAAAAATTAGATTCACTAAACATAGAATCATTGGTATTAACACTTAAACAATGTTCATTACAATTTTCTTCATTAGATCAAACCTTCTAGTAAAAATTTTCCTACACAAACATCCTAAAATATTTATGAGCCACCCAAACTAATCTACATCATAATCTTCTTACTAGGGTACAATTTTGATATCAATGACAACACTGCAATGCATAACTATATATACCTTGTGCTCATTTCTCATGCTCATGTTGCCAACAACAACATCAATGAAAAAATTCTCAATTTTCCAAGAATTATTTGTAAGAGGGATTGGTTCCTTGCAAGGAGATAAACCACTTTGGGAAGACCTTTGAGGTTGAACACATGACTGTTAGAAGATTATCTAATTCTCTGAAAGAAATTCCTGCTATTGGAATTATAGAAGAAGATTACATATTTTAAATGAATAGAGAACTAAAAATTTATCTTGAAGATCTTGAAATAAATGAAAGTTGAAATAGAGATCTAAAAGAAAATATCAAAGAAGTGGATGAATGTATCAAGAAATTGAGAGTGCAGATCAAAAAGTTGAAACAAAGGCATTAGGAAGTCAGTGAATAGTTGAATCAATCAAATGAGCAGTTAAAGAAAGATATTGAATCAGTTACTAGCCTAAAGGTGTAAATTTAATAAGGAAAAATGATTGAAGAATGCTTAAGTTTCAAGCTTAGAAGAAATTTTGTAGAATGTTAAAGGCTTGAAGAAAAATTTGTTACCTTAAGATCAGATCTTGAGAAAGAAAAAAAATCATGAAGATAAATTAAAGAAGAGAACATATATATGCTTGATGAAATGATTGCAAGTTGGAAGGATTCTAAAGATAAAAATAGTTTAGGATTTGAAGGAGGAGAAATATAAAAATTAAATTAGACACAAAACAAATATTGAAAGAAGATCGATGAACAAAAGGGTAATAAGAACAATGACAAGAAGAGCTAGAATAGGAGGAATGAAACTAGAAAACCAATAGTCAGAAAATCAAATACACAAAGGTACCCATATTTTAATGGTTTTTGTTATTTATGTAATAGATTTAGATATAACACTAAGAAATGTAAAAATAAAATGAATCGGAGTGTTCCATCTTTTCTCGGTCTATGTTTCACATTCAAGAGATTTAGTCATAGAGCTAATGAATGTTGAATTCAAATGATGAATGTATATAACAATGATATAATGGTTCAATATTTCAATGGTTACTATTATAATTAAAATGCATTTGGACATAAAGCTAATCAATGCATATATATAATGAATGGAAATAATCCAATTCAAAATAATATCATATGCTACAATTAGAGTAGACCTGAAAACATTTCTATGTTTTACATAAGAAAAAATATAAACAAGGATAATCTAGTAAATAAGAATGATACAGTAAAAATTATTGATCCAACAGAAAAAAAAAGAGATGAAAAAGATTTAGAAAAATAAGGATGAGAGAGAGATCAAGGATGAGTATGTACTAACCTTCAGTGTATATTATTCCTCCAAAAAATTAGTTGAAAGCTTTGGTTTAGGGGAGCATTAAAAGGAAATCCTTCATCCCTTACTAGAGAAATTGTGTTGCAGCCATAACACAAGGATATGAGATGTAGATATGTGCATTTGATCTAATGGAGAAGATCCCAGTAGAAAATATGTAAATGTGAAAGTTTGTGAAGCACTTGAAGTTGACTATGCATACAATCAGGGTTTACCATATTTATTATTTGAAGCATTCAATGCAAACTTAGGTTAATTTGAAAATAATATAAGTGATTTTACTTAACCAAATGTATTCACAACAAGCCTTTGAAAAGAATTAGAGCTGTGAGGAAGTGACTTGGAGTGATCAAGGAAATTGACATCTAGTGTGCGAAAACCATAGTCTAAAAAAAAGGAAATTTTATTTACAGTCTTCAACTTTCCATAGTTTCTTAGAGAACTATTTTGAAATAATTTTAGAATAATTTTCAATGAAAACATTGAGGGTAATTGAGGTTACTGATAGATCATGACCTAAGTTTAAGAAGCATCCCAAAAAATACATGCAGTTCAACCAAAAAAGTTCCTTCTCAAAGGTTTCTTATGGTTCTCTACGTATAGAGGATATACGGATTTATATTCATAATGTTCGTGTTTTTTCTAGTAGAAACTTAAAGTCCTCTAAATGGTATCCAACCCAAGTCATGCTTAAGAATCTTCAAGGTCAGTGCCCAATGAAAGGGAGCTTGAAGTATAACCTTTTCTCCTTGCACTTTAGGCTCTGTTAAACCTAGGAGGGTAATCCCAACAATGTGCTTTCAAATACTAGTGTGCCATAGTATCAAACACAAAGTAAATAAATAATTCTCCTTAATATGCTTAACAGACATAATACCCTGAAGGAATGGCTAACCTTCATAGCAGTGTACACATTAAACATGAGAAATATGGCTCATTGAATTCCACACACACCCATAATAATATTAATAAGTAAATTGATTTAAAATTGTGATTAGTTGTTAAATTAACCATCATAATGTAACATGAATAGTACACTTAGATCAGTGCCTCATCCTTGGAATGAAGTCAATTTAAGTACCTACATAACCTAATAACAATTTCATATATGAAATCAATTAAGCTTTTACATAATGATCTTAGCAACCACTCCATATCAAAATCCTAGCACTTAATTTAACATATAAACATATAGCACTTCTCAAGAATTTACATTAATCCTTTGAATTAATAAGAAAAAGATGAAACCACACTTCCATCGAGAATTTATAGAGATGAATGAAACAACCCTTGACTATTTTATTCATAGCATATGAAACATGTACATAGTTGAGAAAAATGACTGTGAACTTGCATTACTTTGTATTATATTATCAGTATTGCTATCAGAAAAATGTATACATTGACAGACTCAGACCCTAAGACTTAGCTCTAAAATTCCCTGTATTCTCATTACAATCTTCTTTTGTGAATAATTACAAAGAAACCATCTTTCAGAAATGGAGTAGAAAAGAACACTTACGGAAAAATGAAAACCCTAAGTAGAGATCCTCCCAAGACACTTGGAAAAACTCAACTCCATACATCAATAACCATCCATTACTGGAAGAATAGCCTCATCCATCAATTTTTTTTCTTGCTTTGTCACTCCATTGCCCTACAACAGAAAAATATTCCCCATGGGAAGAATTCATCCTTCATCATTATCCCGTACAACTTTAAAAAAAATTGTTTGTGAAATATATAAAAAATTCCTTCGTGAAAATATTTCACTTTCCATTCACTATTTTTCTGTAAAAACTCTCTTTTACTTGTTCATTTACCTTCTTCATTCCTATGTAGTCTATGTGAAATACATGTACTGAACAAATAAAGTTTTTAATTTATCAATATGTGAAGACTTTGATTTTTTTTTACATCAAGCAATAAAATTTTACTATCCATGTACTATATAGTTTATCTTCCCAACACTTTAAAATTTTATTTTTAATTGTGCGAGCACCAACTCTTTTTATCAGGCTGAAAAATAAAATTCATTTTCCCATACCTCCTTTTAATTACCTTTCTCCATTTAAATTGTGAAATAAAATTCCAATTTCCCGTACAATTTATTTCACATTACTTTAATAACTTCCCACAATTAAAATAAGATTTGAAATTTTTACCATTAAGCACTTATCCCTGGGCCCACTAGCGACTGTCATTTAATTGGCCATCCTCATCGCTCACCATTTCACATCTCTAATTTGGTGTAAGAAATGAATAAAAAATAAGAGATATGAGATATCATGCGATAAAACAAATGCAAGGTCACTCATCACATATGCAGTTGGGAAATTGAGACATCAATTAGTGATAAATGATGGATAGCATCATGTATCATGAATGAATTTAGAAAATGAGTAAAAAAATAAGAGATACCCATATTAGTGTGATATCAGTGATGGAGAAGGCACATTATCACCAATCACTGATGCATCCAAGAAAATGATATCCTAAGCAATGATGAGTGACATTCCTATTCTACAGCTTCTCATCGAACAATGGAGGAATTAACTAAATGTTTGTAGGAAATAATAGACCAATCCACCATCCATTGGAGCCATTGAATGAAATATGAGGGTGCCAAAACTACTCTCAAATAATTATTCACAATCTGGCCACTGTTCAACTTCATGGTGTGTTTGAGCTATATATAGTAGAATTAGAGTTTTGCTAAAATGAAATTTCCTCAAACAATTTTGATACATTTTCACTGCAAGCACAAAATTCATGCACAAAATGAACAAGGGCAAGATTTACCCATTCTTTGAATGCTTGAACCATGGTGTTTCCCATGACAATCTCTGATACTTGCATAAAAATGTCTTTTTCAAATTCAAGTTGACCTCTTTCAACAAGCATACTGGCTGCCCCATGCTTGCAACGTAACCATTTCCTTTCCTTTGTGCCAATCATATTGTTCAACTTATGTTGATTTTTTCAGTATTTCTAATACTCTTCTCTCATGTTCAAGCTTTGAGAAAACATGTTTTCTACGACAACTTCTTGTTCCTATATTAGAATTTGCAACATAAAATTTCCCCCTTAGTTTGATGGTGCCTTCATTCTTTGGATTCATTCTCTCATTGTGTAGAGATATAAATTCCTTTCATTTGAATGTTCGTTGAATATTTTCAATGCTAGGTTTCAATCCATTCAATCACCATTAAAGCATTTATTAATACAATTTTTTCAACCACCCTTTATTATTTCACTTCATCATCACACCCCCACCAATCAAGCACACAATTCCTTGTGAGGTCTCCTCAATGTTACCATTGTCACTAAGATAGGTGGGTATGTGCTGAATCATTATGGGCCAAAAAGTGGTGATATGATGGGTATTTGTAGGGTATGTGGCTGTCGACTTTTTTTCTACCCAAAATTGATGAAATGAAAATGGTTTTTAAAGAAGATTCTCAAATTTCCACCAATATAAATTATGCTTTACTTTGAATTTAATAAATAATTATTATTCATTTTCTATTTAAATTATGACTAAAGTCCCGATTGATAGGCTAATTGAAAAACATCATTAGCTTTCAAATGGTATCACATTTTATGCATCTAAAACATGTGTCATATTTTGTTCTTTGCATACTATAGGATTAAAAAAAAAAAAAATTCATGAAGTTTTGACCAAGTAAAGGTGGTCAAACATACGATTTTTTATATTTTTTAAAAGTTGTAATAAAAAATTCATAATTAATTATTTACTTAGAAAAAAATTGTAAAAAAATATGCATCATATCTACACATGAGTCCTCTACTTATATCTAATAAAAAAAATATTATCATTTAATTGTGGTTAGGGTCCACGGTAAGACAAAAATGTGCTTCTTATTTTTTCCCTAAAATTTAAGTACTACTACATTGAAATTTCAAATTTTCAACAAATAGATTTTAAAAAAAAATAAACCTATTAGTTTAGAAACTACATTCAATTTTCTACATATTTTATTCTTACATATTTTTGAAATAATATAGATAACATATTCAAATTTTTAAGTCAAGTTGCCTAACTCTAATTTTTCAAAAAAAATTGACCACTTAAGGGCATGTTCTTTCAATGATGATCCTACACATACCTAGATAATCCTTGTTTATTTCTAACCATCACCCTTCTATTTGATCCCTCACCTTCTAGAAAAAGGATGATCCATGCAAAATGATTCTATTTCCGAAGTAAAAAACAAGCATAGGAACTCTTCATATTTGATTTGTTGTGGGTAGGTTTAAATGTAATGTTTCTTTTGTTTGGAACATATTTCCTTCAATGCTAACTACATCTCCATGGTTGGTAAGGACAATAGATACAAAATAATTGTGCTCTAGTATCAATCTTTTGAGTTCTTCCACAAGTTGTTTAGCAAGAAGCATGACATTAGCAATTCGAGAGGAGATGTTTGTAGATTTTCTCCTATCATAGATTTTATCACAAATATTTTTTAAGTCATGTTCCAATTATTCCTCATTTGAACAATATCATTACATTGTGTTCTCTTATTGGTATTTCCATCCATATGCTTGAACTTAAAACAATGTGCTTAAAATGACTGCAACATTACATGTCTACCCCTTCTTATTGAAATTATATCCTATTAAACTTTCTCAAATTATGTGACACATGTCAGGTCCCCTTGTGGGCTTGACTAAAAAAAATTAATTTTGAAACAAGTTTTTACCATGGATTTATCTAGGGCTACCTCTAAATGCATCTGAGGTGAAAAAAAATAAATGGGTTGTCATTAAAATCTATTTTTAGACACTTTGTACTGTAGTCAAAATTGGTCAAGTGGCCTTTGGAATTGCCTTGGGAATCTAGTCAAATGACCTCTTGAAGCTATGAAAACACACTTGCATGTATAAATTTTACCCATGAGTGTAGTGCAACAAACATCTTGGAAAAAATATCTTGAGGTGCAAGATATTGAATACCAAAGTGGCTTACTCAGACATTTCTATAATTTCACCTATCAGAAACCAATTCGAGCACACCAAGTCACCTCCTTCAAAACTTGGCAAATCACCTTATGGGAAACTACCACTAGACAAACTAAATAATTTAGGTTCATTGAGCATGTGTGAAAGAGTTATTTCCTTAAATAGACATCCTTCTCAATATATTGAGTGTCAAACTTGACCACCTTGAAGCATTCTGAAAATGCAAATGTAAAAAATGAACAAACTGCATTTGCTTTTAACCTAGTAAAAATATTAAATTTGATCAAGATACATTCAAACTAGACTAGGGAGCATATGAATGTAAGTGGAATGTAAAGAATCAACCCATTTTTCATGACGATCATCTAGTTGTAAAATATCAACTCAAACAAGAGGCCACTTCATAGAACTTAGAGTCCACAAACAACAAAATAGTCCCAAAACCTTCCAGCTTTGCGCTTAAAAACCTCATCAAAACTTATCACATGGGGCTGAAATCTGACGTACATGTTCACATATGTCATATGAGTATGCCTACCAAATTATTTTACATGAAAGTCAACTGGCTTCGATTTATGACCCTCCAAAGTAGTTCACTGGGGTAGATTTTTCAAGCGTGTTTCTAAGTGTGCAAATAAACTTTTTTCATCATGGGAACTCAAAATTTGAAAATTTTGAAGATTACAATAGTGGCTCGGACTGGAGACACATTCCCCTTGCAAGTATGGTGATATTCCAGATCTTTGGGGAGTAGACCAAGTGCTAGAATAATTGAGTGACTTAAAATATCTCCATTATGCTGCATTGGAATTCATTTTCAAAATTCATTTGGTGGCCTCGGGCCCCCAAAAAATGAATTACCAATCCTTAACTCTATCAAAAACTTTGTTCTCTACATTTTTCACTAGGCCAAGTCTAAAAAAACTACCATAAACTTCCAAAAAACTAACCCTGTCACTTGCATTTCCATTGACCATCACTGGTACCACATGTATGAGCTTGCCACTATCACCATAAATTCTATCAATTTGCAATATGAAATTAGACACTAACTAAAAATATTCATAACCACATGACACATATGTGTTATATTCATCACTTGAAACATTTTCATACTAAAAATAACATCCCTTACTCTTCATCTTATTGTCATGTTCCATCAAAAAATCTTCCAACTGAATTGGAAACTAAAAGTATTCATTCTCTAAGTAGTTGGCATCATGATACTCAGCCTTTTCTGCAACATTTATTCAAAATGTAAAATAGTCATAGGTAATACCCTCGAGGAGCTCATCAATGTGTTGCTTTATTTTCTTAAGGCCACATTCTAACCATATATCAAATGCATCATCATCAGAGTTCTCAACAAAGATTGGATTATATCTACACCAATAAGGATCATCATTTCTATTAATTGATGAAGATGGAGGCTCATCAAATAAGGGGTTCTCTATTACATTAATTGTTGACTTAAATATTTCTGCCTCCTTCACATGGAGTTCCAGATCATCCCAAATATCACTATACTCTAAAACAAAATAGTCAGTTTCCTCTTCATTGGCATAATCACAATCATCCTTGAACTCACAACAAACCATAGTATCTTTCATTTCATCCTCTACTTTTTAGTACACATATCTAAAATTTATTCCATATCCACATAGTATGAGATGTCATGGTCAAAAGGATCTCCAATCTTTATATCACTATCAACCAAAAATGGTGGCATCCTATTACTCAAATTATCATCACAATTCATAACTTGATCATCTGAGAGTGAACTCATGTCATCAAAATCTTGAATGCTCATGTCATCCTCATCTAATGTAAAACTTTCTAACTCTACTTCATACAAGTTGCTATAACTAGTAGAATAACAATCAACATGATCAACATCATGAGTTGAATGTGCATAAATAGGCCCAAAGATACCAAGCTCACTATTGATAGAGTTTTCAACCCTAGCAATTGAACCGTAGATTTCTAGGTCACTATGGACAACTCTAGCACTTCTAGGGTTTTTCACCTAAAAGGAGAGAAATAGGACCCGAAAATGCATGGGGTTAATTCAATTGATGTTATGTGTGATGTTGTATAACCTAAATGAAGTTAACTAAATTTAATTGAATAATATAAATGAATTAAAATGAATGCAAAAATGAAATTTAAGCTATGTTTGAAAACACATTGTGTAATGCAATAATGAACTAAATGAAAGAAATATGTAGAATAGAAAGAGAAGGAATGAATTTGAGTGCACCTAGATAAAATGTGATGATTCTATAGTGTTCTAAATGTTCACGGAAATTACTAATTTTTCATAGTGGGACTCATTTTCCTAGGGTAGTGAATTAGTCCTCCTCTTGGTAAAACATTGTTAGGAGCTAGTTATTGATAGTCAGGATCCAAAATCTGACAAAACTCATATTTTTAGTCCTAAGGTGGGACTCTTTCACCATTGATGGTGAATTAGTCCTCTCCCAAAATTCTAGAAAATCAGGAGACAACTCTACAACACGAGATCTGGAAATATCTACTTGTCAGGTTGTCGAAGTCAAATCTGTAGGAAACAGACATAAAACCCTATTCCATCTTGAAATTGACTTAAGTTGACTTGAAACACCTAGTTGACTTTAATTTTCAATTTTCAACATATAAATGCTTGATAAATATACATACCTAAGTCTGCAAACACACATGCAAGAGGCAAAAATGGTTGAGGGTTAGAAAATAGGGGTTTTCCTTGGTCAAAACCCACTTATGGTAATTAAACCCTTAAAAAAATAATGAAATGCAAGAGAATGATAAAAAAATAACATGAAAATCCTATCAACTTACCAAACCCTTGCTAGTGTAAATATGAAGTAATGTCAATGGATGCTTCAAAGTGCTTAAATGTTGCATGAATTGATGTAATATACTTGAATTCTTGAATATGTTAGGATATTGAATGCTTTAATGAGATGTAAAATGAGATGAAAAATTCATGTTTATAGAATCTTGTGTCGTAGTTTCCCATTCATACCTCATCATAGGCAGATATCAAGTGATTTTTAATAAAATCCCGAAAAGAAATTTAAAATATTTTGAATTTGGGGCCAAGGGGGACTCATTCGCCTCCCATGGTGAATGGGTCCCACCTAGGACCTAAAAACAAGTGTCAGAAATTAAGTTTCCTTTAATGTTGTTTGTTGGGATAATATCCAAAAATACACTTAATAAAAGCATATGAGGGAATAAAGGAGTCAAATAAGTCATGAGAAGAGATAAATAGTGAAGTTGTGCCGAGGAAAGCACGAAATATTGTTACAAGACTTTACAACACTTCAAAATAGGACATGTTGATGTGTAAAAAGGTTATTTTTAGGTGAATCATAATAAATAGAGTCTAGAAGAATGTAGAAATTTCTTACAACACTTCACAACACCTTCAAAAGACATCATTATTTGAATTTTAGTACCTAAATATGCATGTTCAAACCCATATTGCAACATAAAATAAAATCATAATATATCAAATACCATGAAAAAATACCTAAAAGGCCATGAAAATTACAAGGGACCATTTTTATATAGCACAACAATATTGTACTCAAGACTACATGGCTCTTGCATGTCGAATGATAGATACATTACCTCATTATCACTCTTATCATCAAAAAAATCACCAAACTCATCTAAACCATAAGACTGCAGATGTACCCTCTCTATGATCACATCATTATAACAACTAGTAGTTCTATTACATTGTGTGAGATGCCAAATATCTAAAAAAAATTCCATCTCTTTATCAACTACATCATGTAGTGTATTTGAATCTTCATGAATCTAATTCACACGTGTATACACCACATTGTCTGGATGCTCACTAACATTTTCTCTATTAACATGAGGAATAATCACACCTTGGAACAAGTCCTCTTCACTCACACCATTGTTTGAATCATAAATCATAATAGGTCTAGTGACATCAATACTATGGAATGATGTATAAGATGAAACCATAGGGGTGTACGTGCTCTGATATTCATTTTTAATTTTTGACTTACACCTTTCATCAACATTTAGTGTCTTAGGGCAGCAAACACTTGTAGATAGATAACTCCTTTGCATTCCATTTTTTCTGTTGTTTTGAATGTTCATGACTATCCCATAGGCCTAATGCAAGGCTTTAGGATCCTTGTCTCTCAACAGATAGCTCATCTTATTTCCAAAAGATCCCAAATAATCAACTAAACATACCATATCACTTAGTCTAAAAAACATAGGAATATCCCTCAATTTTTTAGCAAATCTTCAATTAAATTATGGAACCAACTCATCCTCTTCTTTCTCAATGCTCATAAATTTATTAAGTAGAGAACTAACATTGAGTCTTTCACCAAATTGCTCCATGAACACTATCATAAACTCTCTCCAAGAAAAAATAGAGCACGGTGGTAAATCAAAGAACCAATCTCTTGCATCTCCTTTCAAAGATTGAACAAACAACCTCATGATTACATCCTCATGGTCAAATTCATAATCATCCATTAAATTATTGAACTCTTCTAGATGCTTATTGTTGACTCACTCTTTGTACCACTTAATCTTGGCACTTATTTATGATTTTAGGTGGAATAAAACTTGGGTAACCATTAATTCCACTGACATTGATGGGTATATGTTTTTCAATACTGAAACTTGTTGTATGACATGATAGGGACTGTCCACTATGCATTGTTACACCTAGGTCCACACAAGGATGCATAGGTTGATGATACATTTTCTTATAGCTCTAGAAGCCTTTTCATACTAACTTTGCAATTACAAAGTTCAACTCAAATTCCTTTTACAACATGATTTTAAGCTTATATAATGCAAATTTATATCTCTACTAAAATATTCTAAATGAGTTTCTTAAAAAAAAATTCATACTTCACTTCCTAATAGATACTACAATCTATTAATACATATGTATGTAGAATAATCACTACTATTCCCTTTCTTAGTGCTTAGTTTCACTCAATAGGGAATTTTTTTTTTCAAGACTTTCAAATATGGTTTTCACATACAATTTTATCCTTCTTGAAAAGAAAAACATGAAAAATACCTGGCTATGTTCCAGGTGTTGTAAATTCTTCTTCTTGACTGGAAATAGTTGTAGATCTAAAACATTCTTCACATCTTCATTAGGTTATTTGAAAGAGTCGCCACCTCTTTAGAGAGGACTAAATTTCAAGCAATATGAAGCTCCTTAAAGATGAATTTACTTCTGAGTCTTCTCCCATAGTAGAGACACACATTAATTCTTTTAAAGTTGCTACAACACAACATCTTCTAGGTATGCAAACTTCACAATATATGAACCATATGTTCAGATTCACCAAATTATTGACTCTATGCAAATGAATACTTTTCTAATTCTCCCCAATAGAGTCCCCAATCTATTAGTGTCTTTTTCTAGAAGAACCTTATAGTCCTCTAAAGGGTAGCAAACCCTTATGATTAAGAATCTTTAAGGTCAGTGGCCAATGAATAGGATCTTGAAGTATAACCTTTTCTCCTCTACACTTCAGGCTCTATGAAACTTGGGATGGTAATCCCAACAATGTGCTTTCAAACACTGGTGTGCCACAATATCAAACACATAGGAAACACATAATTCTCCTTAATATGATTAACATAAACAATACCCTAAAGGTATGGCTGCCTTCATAGCAATGTACACATTAAACATGAAAAATATGATTCATTGAATTCCACACACACCCACAATAAGATTGATAAGTAAATTGATTTAAAATTGTTAGCTTTTCAATTAAATAACAAAATGTAACATGAATAACACAATTAGATCAGTGCCTCATCCTTGGAATAGATTCAATTCTAATACCTACATAGCTTGATAAAAATTTCATATATGACATCAATTAAGCTTTGAAAATATTGTATTACAATATTTTAACATAATGATCTTAGCCAACACTTATCAATATCCTAGCACTTAATTTAACATAAACTTGTAGCTCTTCTAAAAAATTTACATTAATCCTTTGAATTAATTTAAGCAAAAGATGAAACCACACATCCATCAGGAATTGATAGAGAAGAATAAAACAACCCTTGATTATTTTATTCATAGCATATGAAACATGTACATAGGAGAGAAAAATTACATTGAACTTGCATTACTTTGTATTATATTGTCAGTATTGCTATCAAAAAAATGTATACATTGATAGACTTAGACCCTAAGACTTAGCTCTAAAATTACCTATATTCTCATTACAATCTTCTTTTCTTACTAATTAAAAAGCAACCATCTCCCATAAATTGAGTATAAAAGAACACTTAAGGGAAAATGAAAACCCTAAGTGGAGATCCTCACAAGACACTAGGCAACACTCAACTCCATAGATCAATAACCATCCACCGCTTGAAGAATAGCATCATCCAACAATTTGTTTTCTTGCTTCATCACACCACTGCCCTGCAATAGAAAAATATTCCCCATAGGAGGACTTAATCCTTCGCCATTATGCCCTCCAGCTTTAAATAATCTATTTGTGCAATATTAAAAAATTCCTCTGTGAAAATATTTCACTTTCCATTCACCATTTTGTTGTAAAAACTCACCTTTACCTATTCATTTACCTTCTTCATTCTTGTGCAGTCTTTGTGAAATACATTTACTTAGAAAATAAAGTTTTTAATTTATCAATATGCAAAGACTTTGATTTTTTTTGCATCAGGAAATAAAATTTTACTACTGATGCACCATATAGTTTATCTGTCCAACACTTTAAATTTTTATTTTTACTTGTGTGGGCACCCAGTCTTTTTATCGGGATGCAAATAAAATCCATTTCCCCATACTTCCTTTTAATTATCTTTCTTAATTTAAATCAGGCAATAAAATTCCAATTTCCCGTACAATTTATTTCACATTACTTTAATTACTTCCCACCATTAAAATATAATTTGAAATTTTTACCATTAAGCACTTATCCATGGGCCCACCATCGACTATCATTTACCCAAACATCCTCATTTCTCACCATCACACATCTATAATTTTGTGCAAGAAATGAAAAACAAATCAGAGATATGAGATATAATGTGATAAAACAAATGCAAGATCGCTCATCACAGATGTAGTTGGGAAATGGAGACATCAATAAGTGATATGCAATGGAGAGCGTCTTGTATCATGAATGCATTTATAAAATGAGTAAAGAATTCAAAGATACCCACATTAACGAGATATTAGTGATGGAGGCACATTATCACCAATCACTGATGCATCTAGGAAAATTAGACCCTAAACAATGATGAAAGACATTCCTGTCCTGCAACTTCTCATCAAATAATGGAGGTATTAAATAAATGTTTACAGTAAATAACAGACTAATCCACCATCCATTGAAGCCATGGTATTTCATATTAGGGTTCAAAAATACTCTCAAATAATCATTCACAATCTGGTCACTATTCAAATTCATGGTGTGTTTGAGCTGTATATAGCAGGATCAGGTTTTCAATAAAATAGAATTTCCTCAAACAATTTTGACACATTTTCACTAAAAGTGTAAACTACATGCATAGAATGGACAATGGAAATATTTAAACATTCTTTGAATGATAAACCATGGTCTTTCCCGCGACAATGTATGGTACCTACATAAAAAAGTCTTTTGCAAATTCAAGTTGACCCCTTTCAAAGAGCATACTGGATGCCCCATGCTTGCAACATAACCATTTCCTTTCCTTTGTGCCAATCACGTTTTTCAACTTATTTTTATTTTTAGTATTTCCAATACTCTACTCTCACATTCAAGCTTCGAGCAAATATGTTTCCTACAGCAGCTTCTTGTTCCTATATTAGAATTTGGAACATCAAGTTTACCCTCAGTTTGATGGCATCTTCATTCTTTGGATTCATTCTCTCACTACATAGAGTTCTAATTTCTTTTCATTTAAATGTGCCTTGAATATTTTCAATGTTGAGTTTCGATCCATTCAATCACCATTAGCATATATTAATACATTTTTACATCCATCCTTTATTCCTCCACTCCATCATCGCACCTCCACCAATTGAGCACATAATTCATTGTGAGGTTTCCTTAATGTTATCATTAATACTAAGACAAATTATTATTATTTATTTCTAACCATTTCCCTTTTGTTTGATCCCTCCCCTTATAGAAAAAGGTTGATCCATGCAAACTGATTCTATTTCCCAATTAAAAAAAAAGCATAGGAATTCTTCATATATGATTTGTTGTGAGTAGGTTCAAATGTAATGTTTCTTATGTTTGGAACATATTCCCTTCAATGCTAACTACATCTCCATGGTTGGTAAGGCCACTAGATACAAAATAATTGTGCTCTAGTATCAAGTTCTTGAGTTCTTCCACAAGCTATTTAGCAAGAAGCATGGCATTAGAAATTCGAGAGGAGATGTTTGTATATTTTCTCCCATCATAGATTTTATCACAAATAATTTTTAAGTCATGTTTCAAGCATTCCTCATTTGAAAAATCTCATCACATTGTGTTATCTTATTGGTATTCCCATCCATATGCTTGAACTCAAAACAAAAACAATATACTCAGAATGACTACAACATTGCATGTCTACCCCTTCTTATTCACAGTATATCCTATTAAACTTCCTCAAATTGTGTGACACATGTCGGGTCCCCTTGTGGCCCAAATTTTTTTTTTAATTTTTCAAACAAGTTTTTACCATGGATTTATTTGTTGTTTCCTATGAATGCATTTGAGGTGAAAAAATTGAAATGGTTTGCCATTAAAATCCATTTTTACGTACTTTGTACTATAGTCAAAACAGGTCAAGTGGCCTTTGGAATTGCCTTGGGAAACAAGTCAAATGATATCCAGAAGCTATGAAAATGTACAATAACACACACATTTGACCCAAGAATAGAGTGCTACCAAAAAATTGGAAAAATAGATCTCGAGGTGCAAGATATTGAATTCCAAAGTGTCTTAGACGTTTCTACAATTTCACCTATCAAAAACCAATTCAAGCACACCAAGTCACCTCCTTGAAAAATTGTCAAATCACCTTTTGGGAAACCACCACTAGACATACTAAATAATTTAGGTTCATTGATCATGTGTGAAAGAGTTATTTCCTTCAACCAACATCCTTCTCAAGATATTGAGGGTCCAATTTTACCACCGTGAAGCATTCTAAAAATGCAAATGTAAAAAGTGAACAAACTACATTTTCTTTTGACTTGGTAAAACTATAAAATATGATCATGATACTTTGAAACTAGACCACTGAGCATATGAATGTAAGGGGAATGTAAGCAATCAACTCATTTTTCATGGAAATCATCTAGTTTCAAAATATCAACTTGAAAAGGCCGCCATTTCGCATAACTGGGAGTCCACAAACAACAAAATAGTCCCAGAACCTTCCAAATTTTCACTTCAAAACCTTATCAAAACTTATTACGGGGGGCTAAAATATGACATATATGTTCACATATGTCATATGAGTACAGCTATGAAAGGATTTGATATGAAAATCAACTGGCTCCGATTTACAACCCTCCAAAGTAGGTCACTGGGGCAAATTTTTTAGGTGCATTTCTAAGTGTGCAAATCAACTTTTTTCATCATGGGCACTCAAAAACTGAAAATTTTGAAGATGGAAACACATAAAAAGCTAGAGAATTATGATTATTCTAAGCTATAACATGTATGGATGAATGAACTTAGTGGTGAAGACTTCACACTAAAACTAGAATATCAAAACCTAGTTGCAAAGAAACTTATGTGTATCAAGAGTTTCCAAAAAATTTCTTTGATGTTGAATGTGTTGGAATTAAATTTAGCATAATTCATGATATATTTTTATGGACTGAAATTCCTGGGTTGATCACAAAGCATGTGATTGGAGAAGTTGTATTTTTATACTCTAATCAACCCATTTTAGTACTTAAATCTATCAAGAATGATGTTGTAATAGATCTCATCAGTGCTACATATGACAAAAGGTCCTTGATAGTGAATAACATAATAAATCCAGCTATGAAGTATGTAGCTATGATGATAGGTTAGAATATTTTCTTCTCAAATAGAGAAAACATTGTATTTGTTATCTCCATCAATGTTTCCTATGAAATGGTGGAAAATGGAGTTGATTATGATCTATTTGAATTATTGAGACAACAATTAATGGATAATTTGAAATAGATAAAGGAGAATAAACATCCATTCACGTATAGTACTTTGATTATATGATCTTACTTTTCTATTTATTGAGAGAACTCCCCAAAACTAAAAGTGTAGAATGGTTAAAAGGTAGAACTATTGCTCATCAAATCAAATAATTTCTAAGAGGTCTTATTGATGCAAAGGAACAAGAAGAGACTCTTGTGTCTTTCTTTGTAAATTTTCAAAAGAGGGTGCATGAAAGAGAAAAAATCCCTAAGAAAATGGTGAAGTACAATAATGACATCACATTCTTGGTAACAATAAATGAGTGCATCATACAAGTAGTAGAATAAATAATAGTGTGGATTCTAGAGATGGGATATGAGATCATTAAAGTAGATATTGTTGGGACTATTGACTACATGATTAGCCATCCAAAGGATACCTCACAAGAGAGGTATGGCACATATGAGGAGAAATATTTGAAAGTACAACAAGAGAGAAAGAAATCAGAGATCAAGAAAACTATGGAGAAGACATGACTTCAATATTTTTGGAGGATATGGGACTCTCCAAGGAGTAGATTGAAAATTATAAGGTTGAATCTAGTACCGGGGGAGGATCCACAAATAGAAGAAGATTTAGTAGAACAACTATCACCCCTCCTACTATTTAAAAGTCCTCCAAGAATAAGCCCCCTATAGGACAAAAGAGAAAAATAACTAAAATTCCATTGGTGAAGGAGAAGTCCTCTCTAGTTGTGTAGAAAATAAGGCTTAAAAAGAAGAATTTTACTCCAATAACACCACTTGTAGGCCCTACCAAGAAGAGAACAAAAATAGAAAGTAGTAAGAGAAAAAGACATAAGTGTAAATTTTGAAGAGGAAGAAGGACCTAAACTAGTCTAAAAGAGAAAAGGAGAAGCTTCACAAGGTGAAGCTGGTACAAAAATGAAGAATTTTGATATAATTAATATAGATAGTGAGGACAAGTAGAGAAGGAAAATAAATAATTATTTATTCATATGTGAGAAGAAAGTAGAAGCAAGTAAGAAGAAGACTCTAAATGAAAAGAAAAAATGAAAAAAGAAAAACACCTCTAGTAAGAGCACATAGCCCAATGAATTTAGATGCACTTTTTAATGGAATTATACAAAATTATATGCTAGTAGATGAGGTGGAAAAGGAAACCATAGTGAAGGATATCATAAAATATATTATTTTTCTTAAGGTTGACATGCAAACTATAGAGGATAAGTTGCCTATGGAGATTTGGAATATTTTGATGGAAAGAAGATAAGAGGCTAAACTAAAGGCCTATTCTTTGGAAAGGATTAGTGCTCCTTTTTTTATAGAGAATAAGGCCACAACGGCCAAATTGTACACTAGAGAGTTGAGGAAAAATGAAAGGGTAACAACCGTAACAAGCAGATATAAGAATGATCATGAAAAGTTGTTGAAGGAGACTACAGATAAGGTTGTGGACCTAGCAAAAAGGCTAGCAATGAATCTGAAAGATAGAAGAAGATCCTACTCCACAAGTCAACATAGGAGAAGAACAATAGAGTATTGATGCTCAAAATGAGCATGTAATAAGTATATGCTCAAGATAATGTTCTTACAGAAAAGGAAGAAATGAAAAAGGAAGATGAAGAAACAAAGAAGAATTTTGAGGAAATGGAGATCAAAGAAGACATTATAAAGAAGGATACTTCTACTCCTCTAGTATCTGAAGAGAATGTTAAGAATATACAAGGAAAATTGGAGATATTTTCTCCTCTGAATAACAAAAAATAATCTACTAAAGAAGACAATACAAATAACGATGATTAAAAAGAGAATAATAATGCAGTGAGGAAAGATGACCAGGAAAATAATGACAAGGATGATGAGCAAAAGAATGAAGATGCATCCAAAGATGGAAATTGTAATAACCCAACCATTAACCCAAAATTTACCACTAATTATTTTTTGTTTATTGATTGTTGTCTCATTATGTGTTTATTCAATTGTATACTTGGATACTTCTATCCATATGGGATAGGCCTCATCCATCCATCTGAGACATTAATCCAACCATATAGGTTTGGTATTGTCCATACGAGATTAGAATTCTTTTATCCATCTGGGATATGCATCTACTCAAATGAGGTAGGAATCTATCCATAAAGGATAGGAATGCACTTTGGCCAGAGACTTAGACTCATCAAGACCATACAGGTCCTGAGTCACTCACTAAAGACTACACTTCCCCTTGGAAGTGCATCGAGGTCGTCATCCTTAGGAGTATGTGAGATTAATTATATAGCTTGAGTCCCACCTCAGAATTTGGCCTAAGGCCTTGGGGAGTCAAGCATATCCATTCAATATTCCTTCTAATTATACAAAGAATATGTTTTATCTTATCTTTATGTTACACATTATTAAGCCCCCCTTAACAATCAAGCAATTCTTTTGAATTATTAAATTAATTTTTAATTTATTATTAATCTAACTTTTCCTAACCTCATCCTCAAACGCCTAAGGTACTGGGTGCATCCTTCGTTTCCCAGACCACCTACATACCCTACTTCGAAACAGGATCAAGGTATGTGTAGGATCATCATGGAAAAAAAAGGCCCTTAAGTGGCAAAAAATAAAAAAAAATTAGAGTTAGGCAACTTGACGTAAAAATTTGAATAAGTTATCTATATTATTTCAAAAAATATGTAAGAATAGAATCTGTAGAAAATTGAATTTAGTTACTAAACTACTATGTTTGTTTAAAAAAAAAAAATCTATTTGCTAAAAATTTGAAATTTCAATCAGGAAAAAATAAGAAGTAGGTTTCTGGACCACCCTAACCATAATAAAATGATAATATATTTTTATAATATTTTAGATATAAGTAGATGACTCATGTCCCGATGTGATGCATATTTTTTTGTAATTTTTTCCAAGTAAATAATTAATTATGAATTTTTTATTAAAACTTTTAAAAATATAAAAACTTGTATGTGTGACCACCTTAACTTGGTCAAAACTTCATGAAATTTTTTTTTTTTAATAATTGTATAGTTTGGGAAGCATAGAATGTGACACATGTTTTGGATTCAAAAAATGTGATAGCATTTGAAAGCTATAGATGTTTTTCAATCAACCTATCAATCAAGACTTTAGTCGTAATTCAAATAGAAAATGAATAATAATTACTTATTAAATTCAAAGTAAATTATAATTTATATTGGTGCAAAGCTGAGAATCTCCTCTAAAACCCTTTTCATCTCATCAATTTTGGGTAAAAAAAACTCGTTAGCCACATACCCATCATATTGCCACTTTTTGGCCCATCATGATCCTCCACATACCCATGAAGGCATAAAATATGTAGTTTTATTTCATAAACTATGTTTGATGTTTCGGTATGCATCCCTTTATAGGGCTCCTTTTCCCCAGATAGTTCCTCTGTGACTACTACTCCACGAAGGGGAGCAATGAAAATATAATAGATAGTCTCTATTACTTGTTTCCTAAATATCTAAATCCTAATTCCTAATAACATCTCCCTTGAACCTATTTGAGATTCAATTACCTTTCAATTAACATATCTTCAAAATAAATTCCATCAAATCCTACAATGGGGATTTCTAGGTTTGAACTAGCGAGTTTCTATTCATTTACAATTATCTTATTAGATTATCAATCTAAGAGAGATTACTTGTCTCTTGGATTTTAATACATCAGATGTTCCTTATTACTCCCCGACGATTTAAAGGGACGGTGCCATAGATGTCGTTTTTGTAGCTATATTAGGCTATGGATGCAATAGCTCAAGCACAATGACATTACTCGTAAATGTGACCTAGAGGCACCTCTCATACTGAATGCTTCTAGGTTTTACATTCAACTCTTGATTAATTTTTACCTATCTAAGAAAGAAAATAACAACTAATTACTTCTTGCAAGATAACATACTTTTGAAAATGAAATGAACATTAATGTGTAATAAATATACCATGGCCAATACAAATAAATCAATGAAATTTGAGATACTAATCTATTTTTTTAAATAAAAAATTGGGATTAAACATTTCATACATAAGGAAAGTAAATAATTACTAAGGATTAATACAATGCCATCATTCAATAATTATCCTTTTTAAAAGAAAAATAGCTATTGTTTAATTCATCAATCATTTACTACTTGAAAAAATATAATAAATTTAATTTTATTGACATTTCTAATCTATTTTTCAAATAAATTAGTGTACTTATAGATAAAAAAATATATATGCACATAATAACATTAATTAATCACAAATTTAACAAGTAAAAAGAAAAATTAAATAATTTGAAATCGAGAGTTACAAATTAAAAGAAAAGTTGATAAGTAATTAAATAAAAGAAATTCTAATCCATTTTGTAAAATTATTTAATAATCATTTGAGAGATTAGAAACTATTTTACTTTCTTACATTACAAATTTTATAATAAATTAAAACAATGAATACATTAAAATTTATTGTGTCAAAGTTAAATAAGTTAACTAAATATTAATTATTTGAAAAATAAAAATAAAAATTACATTCTAAAATTTTGAAGGAATTTAATAAAGTTTTAAAATAAAATTATAACATACATTTATAGTTCATGTGGGTGTATAAGGTCAAGCCCTATATATATATAATTTATTTTCATTAAAACTTTTTAGCAATTTAATTAAAAATGTCAAGAAATAATTTATTTATTTTTAATTAGAAAGTTGCATTAATTTTTTTAAGTAAAAATTTTAAGATAAAACTTTCATGAATCTTTTTTTTTAAATATTTTTAGAGTATTTTTAAAATAAAATTTCAATAAATTTTTAGAAAATTTTCAAATATTTTTTCAATAATTTGTTTTTTTATTAATAAGAAGTCAATATGAATTAAGTAAATTTTAATCTAATTCAACAATATTCAAATGAAAATAAATGATTAATTTCAAGAGATAAGTATGAAATAATTTATTTATTTATTATTAATAAGATTTGATAAATAAGGTAAATTTTTAGAAAGTAAAATTTTCAAGTAATTTTCTTTTAGATAAAATTTGAGTTATATTTTTAGAGCAATTTTCCATTATTCTTCAATATAATTATATGAAAAAATATTTTATCAATTTTAAATCTTAGCAAAAACCTTAATCTTTCCTATAAAATTATTATCAAATTTAAATCTAACTCATTTGAAAGCAAGATTGTCATGGAGTAAAAGAAATTACTCTAAATCAATTAAGGGAGAAGGGAGCACCATTGATGCCTACCTATAACACAATTTTTCCAACTCTTTTCTTTGTTGAATCCACATTTTTCAATCCTTCCAAGTCTTTGCTCTTCTACAACCAGGCACAGATAGAACCTCCTCTTCCTACTTACTATCTTTCCTAAGAACTTACCATGAAAAGAAAGGTATGGAATCAAGAATGATAATCAATGACTATGAAGGGCTTCTGATTTTTTTGTTATTGTCCCGTAAAAGAGGCCAAAGAGCCATATTTATAGCAAAATGAATACTATTTCAATGGTTGAGTTTTGAAAGTAAAAATCAGCGGTCAAGATTTAATGGTGAAAATCAATGATTGAGATAGGAAAGCGAAGATAAATTTTCTATTTTAACTCGAGGGGATAATGATAAACTTTTAATTTTAAAATTATGGATAAAGATGTACTTGAAGTTTCCTATTTTACATATAGTTGTAAAATGATGTCTCTGAAAGAAAGAACAATTCATTGATAAGGGGAGATTTAATTCCAGAATGAGTGGGGAAAAAATAGAATTTTGAAGTAGGAAAATATGTAAATTTTTTAAATAAAATATATATATATTTTTTTTTTTGATAAAAGTGGTGAGCCACAATATTATATTAATAAACGTAATAAACATATACATATACTTGGTTCAGAGGGCATACCGGAAGGAAAGAACCAGGAAGAAAACCTCCAATTATAGCCCAAACGTTTTTATAGTTTTACTCAAATTGTTACAAGGATTACAAAATTTTCCCCACATCATAGGGACAGTATGCAGATTATCAAAAAACTATCTACATTATCACCACCTTATAAAATTTAAATTGCTTGAGAGCTACATGGCGAAGGAAAAATGAGACAAAGGATACATAACAAGCCTCAAGTAGAAAAAACAAAATTTTGATAGACAAAAACTTTAGCTATTCTTCCATTCGTTCATCGCATGTCCCATTCTTGTCTTGTGGTTATGCTTGGACATTCTTCAAGCCCACCATTTCATTTGAAAAGAAGCCATAACCAATTAACTAAGCTACTTCATCTTTAGTTTGAGCCAGAATGTCGAGCTAGCAGAGATGCAACAAATCCTGGTCAAGTACAATGGAAGTTCCTACATGCAAGGCACTGTGAAATGTCTAAAGATGGGTATTTGGTTCCTCACTTCTTAATAATTTTTTTTTTTACTACACGGCTGAAAAATAGTTTCTACATATAGTTCTGTAGGAAAAAAATGGCATCAAATTTTTCCTTGATTTCATATTCCAATGATTCACTAAACCTTTTCCCATGCTATTTTAGGGCAGACATCAAAACATATTCATTTTTTAATTCAATTCCTAACTGGATGGCTTCAAAAAATTCTTCATAGCCATATCTTTCCTTAACATACTAATGTGGGAATAGACAACCAATATATCGATCTCCATTAAACAAATTATAACTTTGAACAACATATATCAAAATTTTCTTTTCAATAAATTGGGGATTCACAAATTTTGCTACGATTGATTCTAAATCCCTCAAAGACTAGAGTAAATCCATAGCATTTGAAAGAAAAACTGAAAGAACTTGTGAAGAGAAGATGAGCCCTCTTTCCCTTGGTCTAGTTATTTCCTTACCTCAAATTGCCTAAATTGAAGCCTCCACATGCAATGAATCCATCTTGAAAATGAGGCTCAAATCCCCCTATGAGAGGATGAATTCAAAAGGCTATTCACAGTGTTGGACAGGAGAGAAAATCCTCAAGTTCCATGGTCAAAGAGCCATGGTGGCACCATGATTTCGTAAATATGCAAAACTAGAACCTGCATTAGGACTTGCATGAATTCATTTGCATACTAGGTTTTGAATTTTGGATTCATAAAAAAAAGTTGATTTAGATTGTATTGTTGGCATCTAAATTCATTTCAATTCTCTAAAATTGTACATTTTTTACTTAGGTCTACATCATAGCACTCATACACCATCAAAATCCCTCAAAAATTTCTAAAAATTCTAAAAAAATTCCATACTAGGACTCATTCACCACCGTAGGTGAATCAGTCCCTTTTGATCCCTAAAACCACATTTTACAGCACTCAGAACTCTATTCTTAAGCTTATGTTTGGTGCCTTAACCTACCTATATTAGTTAGCTTCATTTCTATAACATGCATTCCAATAGATTTCACTTCAAACAGCTCATTTCATGGATTGTTTAATTTCACTTTTGCATTCACAACATTTCATTTTCAGATTGTTGCATTGTGTAAAGGGTATGTGCAGGATCATCATGGAAAAAACAAGCCCTTAAGTGGCAAAAAATTTAGAAAAATCAGAATTAGGAAACTTGACATAAAAATTTGAATAAGTTATCTATATTATTTCAAAAATATGTAAGAATAGAATATGTAGCAAATTGAATGTAGTTTCTAAACTACTAGGTTTGTTTTAAAAACAATAAATCTATTTGCTTAAAAATTGACATTTCAATGCAATAGTACTTAAGTTTTAGGGAAAAAATAAGAAGTAGGTGTCTGTCTGAGCACCCTAACCACAATAAAATAATAATATTTTAGATATAAGTAGAGGACTCATGTCCCAATCTGATACATATATTTTTTGTAATTTTTTTCCAAGTAATTAATTAGTTATGATTTTTTTATTACAAGTTTTAAAAAATATTAAAAAACTCGTAAGTATGACCACTTGGTCAAAACTTCATGAAATTCAAGTTTTCTTTTTTTAATCCTATAGTATGTGAAGAATAGAATGTGACTCATGTTTTGGATTCAAAAAATGTGACACCTTTGAAAGCTATAGATTGTTTTCAATCAACCTATCAATAAGGACTTTAGTCATAATTTGAAAAGAAAATGAATAATAATTATTTATTAAATTCAAAGTAAAGCATAATTTATATTGGTGGAAATTTGAGAATCTCCTTTAAAAACCCTTTTTGTTTCATCAATTTTTGGTAAAAAAAAAAGTCATCCACCACATATCCATCATATTGCCACTTTTTGGCCCATCATGACCTTGCACATACCCTAAACAAAAAATTAGTTACTTAAAAATTGAAAATTGCATTTCCCTTTAAGTCATTGCATTGTACTTTCTTTACTTTTTCATCATAGCATGTTTTATTTCAAAAGATGTGGCTTTGATTTTGTTAATAATGGATTGTATAAGTACAACATTCACTCTTATGAGTTCACTTTCAATTACCACAATGAGGACTTTAAGAAACATGATCAAACCATTGGTACAATCTATAATCTTACATTGCCCATTGGTGTGAATGGTAGTGATGACAATCAAAAAAATCATACTTGTTTGTATCCTGATACCTCTCCTATTAGTGATGAATGTATCTTGGTGCAAGAAGTTACAAGTCTTTAGGGTCTTGAGTGTCCATCTCCTTATTCCCCTTTGGAAGATGTTTGACAAAAAAGAAGATGACATCATAGAAATATTCCTACATGTCACCTTACCTAGCATCCATGGTCATGACAATCAATCTTGTCAATCTCCTAATATCCCTCCTCACTATAAAGAGGATAGGTTGGTGTTAGAAGATGTCCCTATTAAGAATCATGAAATACTTGACCCTCCCTTCCCTAATGCTCCTCCCATTTGGGAAAATCTATTTGAAAATAACAATGGTCCTTCTCTTGATGCCTCTCCTACTTGTGATGAAGCTCCCCTACAAACCTCAAACTTGGATGAACATATTACAAGCTCTCCTAGTAGGGTAGATAATATGGAACAAGAGAATGAGACCTTAGAAAATACCTACAATCAAATAGAATCTTCCCCTAACCTCCCCACTATCAATTATAAAACACATTCCCTTAGTTTTGATGAAGTTATTTTGGATGAACCAAACCTTAATTATCACAAACATTAGGTTTGTTATTCTCATAAACACTTTCCTTCTAGGGAGAATCTAATCATACAAGACAAATATAACATTGGAACTAATAATAGTACGCCCTTCAAAGACAATCCAGACTCTCACTTGTTAAGGGATGATAACATTATTCAACCTCAACTCATCCTTTACCCATTAACGCATAAACCTTCACCTAAAATTCAGTTTAATCTCTACCCAGCTTCACACAAACAACAACCTCAACATAAACCCGAATTCAACCTCTACCCACCTTAGACTAATGTGTCACAACAATAAAGTTATAATACTATTTCCCATACATATAACACTCAAAATAATATGCAACTACCACAACCAACCCCACCATCCTTACCTTTACCCAATCTACCCAGTGCTCCTCATTACCTTCCACACACAAAGCATTATGATATTGTTGAAAAATTAATAAATACTACTGCAAATATTTCCCTTTGGGATTTACTTCAGAACTCACCAAATTACTACAATATTCTTCAAAAAACCTTTTAAAAAACTACAGTTCCTCCTAGTACAACTCCAATTGATGTAGTAACTTTAACCCAATGAACAAATCAAACTAATCTAGACATTACTTTCTATCAACATGAGCTCCCTCCTTTAGAGTTGCAAAAGAAAACAAACCTTTCATGATCATTGCTCAATACAATTGGATAGGGATAAAGCGATCCCTTATTGATAATGGTTCTTCCCTTAATGTGTGTAGTGTGAATATCCTTGATAGACTACATGTTGACAAGTCACAAATAATACCTGATTCCATATCTATTCAAGGATTTGATAATACAACAAAGGAATTGCTCGATGTAATTACTTTGTTGATTATAGCTGGGGTGGATACTTTGCAAACTCCTATTCATGTCATGCCTTATGATCTTTTGTATAATCTTCTTTTAGGTATACCATGGAGTGATGAGATGAATTGAGTTCCTTCAAGCATTCATCGTATCATGAAATATGTACATAACAATAGCATTTATCAAGTTGAAGAGATCTCAAGCCTAAAAGTTGCTTGCAGCTTGAAAAAGGAGCTACAAGTCCTCTAAAAACATTGATTCCAACATACAATATAGACCCTCTTGAAATAGAAAAAAATAATATAGAATTAGTGTCTAAATTATTTGGTGAAGATTGGAGATCCTTATATTTCACACCATCATTTATCGATGAATACATAATCACACAAAAGAAAGATGAGAAAAAAGAACAACCTACCATCATGAAAACAAAAAATTCAGAGAACCTTTCGAAAGCATCCACCTCAACCACTTTAGATAATGACACAAACTACACAAGAAAAATTGATGACCACACTAACGAACAACCACCTGAATCCAAAGAAATGAAAAATCTTTATGGAAAAGGTTATGAGCTTATGAAACAACTTGGATATAGTTGAAAAGGATATGCTACTAATGAACAAGGTATACAAAACCCTATTGACCCTCTCACACAACAAACAACTCATGGTCTTGGTTATTACCCTGCAATAGAGATCGCCAACCCTTCACTCAACACAAAAATTATCACAAAACATACTCCCAAATCATCCTTCACAACTAGTGGTCTTGAACATCATCCTTTTCCAAACATGTAAAACACAACTACACCTTCGCCTAATGCAACTGTCATCTCAAAAAATGGTCATGATTTGAATTCATTAGATTTATAATTTCCTCCTATAATGGAGAGAACAAAATCTCACAATCTAGAGAGTCTTATGCAAGTATTCCATTTACTACTAAGAAAGATGTATCTTTGACGCCAACCACAAGACCACCTTCTATCTTTGATCAAGAAGGTATCTTATCGAGACTCCTCCAAGATCACTTGATCACCCTTCCTCCTAGAACTCAAAAGAAATGCTCTTCCAGTACTTCATTCTACACCTATCATAGAGCTCATGGTTACTCCACTAATGAGTGCAATGCTTTGAGTCATAAAATCCAACATTTTTAGGAGTTTGGTATGCTTCCCTTTGTGGGGGCACCCAGTTCCACTAGTTAATAACAATTTTCACTCTTGCCTACATTTCATCAATAATTTTGGCTCACCTTTGTCCTACAATAAGCTGGGGAAAGGGGTTTGATAGCCTTGTCCTTGTATGTCACTTATGGTTGCCTCCTTTTGGATAGTCATTAACCTTTCATGAATACATATAAGAGAAAGCTTTGGATGTGGACGACATGCCTTAAGTTGGCTTGCATCTAACATGCTTCTCTTTTTCATGATGTAGCTTATCAGAAACATGTGACTTGGTATAGGGATTTCTGAGTAAGTTCTCATGTCTAATTCTTCTACTTTAAAGCAATTTCTCACAGTACTGGTGTTTGTAACCACTTTAAAGTGGGGGCATATATCACCACTCACATTTCATTGTGCAATTTATTTCTTCTTGCAATGTGTACTTTTCTTGGTGGAGTCATTGGGCTTGATTCCCTCCAAGAGTGTGATACTTCTTTTGACTTATCCTCTATTGGATACATTAAGCACAATTTCGCCTAAGATGAGACCTTGCATGAATTAAGCAAAATCTCTTTGAAAATTCCTTACACTATCTTGCATTAATAATGTCTATGAGTGTCAAGCATACAAAGTTTTTCTTACCTCATAGAGCTCAAAAATCATTTTCCATTGTCGTACCTTGTTAAAGTTATTAGTAGGTATAACTTTGATATGGTTGAGTGGGAAGCCCATTCTGAGGCATGACTTTTCCCATAGCTAGCTATGTGTTTGTGAGTGTATACCAAATAGTGTATGCACTTCAGCCTTTTGGGATTTCTCACTCCACAGAAAATAAGAAGTCTCACGGCCCCAGAGTGAGTTTTTTGTGGACTTCTCACCCAACAGATAGCCAAGAGTTTCATCACCCCAAAGTGAGTATGCATTTTCATTTTCCAAACAAACAAGCCTAGATCTAATATGCAACTAGTTGGACAAATGATCGAAGCTTGATCCACCATGTTTTTATCTTTCTCATTCTTACCATTGCATCATTATGTATCTTGATGGTTTCACTTAGGATCTTGGATCCTGGGGGTTTGTGTAACATCCTTGAACTTTTTCATTCTTTTTCATTTTCTTTTGTATACTCAGATCTCTCTTGAATGTCTACTTTAGTGTGAGTTTGAAGTAAGTTCATCCTCTCACTAAAGTGGGGACTAAATGCATTGTAGAAAAAAAGGACCCTTTGCTTCACATGGGATTAATTCATGATAAATTGGACTTAATGAGGTCTTGATTTAGTTTTTGTGAGGCATTTTATGCATCCACACTAGATCTTTGACCCTTAACATACTTTTATTGATGTCTTGTAAAGGTTTTGTAAAGTGTAGTAAGATTCTTTCATGCTTTTCTAGACTTAATGAACCTATTTCTCCCTAATTCAACATTATTAAATGTGCTTAATAACATTATTACATAAATTTAGAAGGCTTGTGAATTAAACTTAATGTTAAACTAGTGTGGTAATGTCTTGCACATTCACATTGGTTCTTATTCCTTGTTAGGCTATTTGGACCTTATTTTAGTGTTGTAAAGTGTATTTAATGACACTTTCACATTAAATTCTATGTCCCAAGCCTTAATTTACATTCAAATCACCACTAATAGTCCCATATTAACCCATATTGTGCATCCTAACACCTAAATTGATCAAATACCTGACAAAATTGCATTTTAAACTTTATTTCCTTATCTCTTGGCTTCCTAGCTATCAAATTGGCCCCTGTGGGACCCATTCACCATGCATGGAAAATGAGTCCCATATAGGTGGTACCCATTTGCCATGGGTCACGAATGAGTCCCATTTGGCCTAATTTTGACCTTTGAGTAGGAAAAAAGTGAAATTTGAGTTTAATATTACTTCATGTTGGCCTGTGATGAGGTATTAACAGGTAAAATAGGTGAATTTCCTATAAATATAAGTATTTTAACTCATTTTAACATATCACTCTTATCATTCATTCATCCACCATTCTTCCATCTCAAGTCAAGGAACTTAGGGTTTTAACATTACAAGTCATCTAAGATCAGTTTTCAAACATTCAAGGGAATATTCTTCATGTTTTGTTGTAGAATTTCAAGATAAAATATCATGGAAAGGTAATCAACTCCATTATCGCATGCTTTATTCCATTATTTAATCATTTTAGTTTAATTACCTAATGGGGTTTGACTAAGGCAAACCCCCATTCCCTAACATCCAACTTTTATCTCTCTTACATTGTGTGTTTATAGATTTAGGACTCTTGGAAGCTTAGAAATAATTGAAGATCAAGTTACAAAGTTTCTCAAGTATTCTCCTTGTTCAACAAGTAAAAATATCAAAAAAATCTCATTTTTAGACCCATAAATCAGAGTTTCAGAAGTGGACACCTATAGGAAGTCAAAGTACAGATTGGAAGCTCTAGATTCCACTTTTGAAAATATAGAAATTAAAAAGTGGACTCATTCACCGTGGGTGGAAAATGAGTGCCACTCTAGGGTCAATTTTGAGTTTTCTAAATTTTTAGATACACTTTTGTTGGAAACAGGTTCCGACATAGTTTTGCAAAACTGGGACTGATTTGCCTAAAATGGTGAATGAGTCCCACCAGGGCTAAAAAATAGCATCAGCAACATTCCAGAATCAATTTCGAATCTTCCTCTGCATTCCAAGTGCACACTTTCAGCTTGGTTTAGTTTTGTTAATGCATTCATTTCTAGTTCATTGTTGCATTACACAATGTGTTTTCAAACAAGTCACATCTCTTAGGTTTGGCATACTTAATCAATCAATCTTATTAATTAGTTGCATCTAGAACATTGCATTTAGAAACAATTTCATTATACATATCTTAATTTGAGTGAACCTAGCTAGATCTTTTGTGTGGGGTTTATCTCTCTCCTTTTAGGTGAAACATTATAAGAGTGCAAGAGTACCCTATAAACCCTACCCAAAAATCTATGGTTCTGCTATTAATAACCTCCCTATCATGATTGTCACACTTTTCCTCATACTCATTTAACTACTTGAGCAACTCCTCCTTGTTGATATCTTCCCCAGCATGTGGCACCTCTGATGTGCTAGGCTCTATTATTGAAATGGGCATACTTCCCATATTGCACGACACAATTTACCATGAGGAACTTACTTCTAGGGTAAATTCAGAGAGTGTAGCTTCTTGTTAATTGGTAGGGGAGTTAGCACTAGTCTTATTCTTTCCTGGTTGCAAACTTTGCAAATTTTCTTCTAGCAAAGCTAATTTTTTTTGTAACTCCATATTTTGTTGTTCCATCTTTCCATAGTCAACTAACAAATTGTTACATTTTTTTATGATATTTTCCCTTTTTGTAGTTACAGATTCCATAGTGGCTATTGTGAACTATGCAACATTTACTAACATGTTTTTTTCCTCCAGAGCTAATGTTTCTGAAACCCTCTTTATTATTAGGCCTCCACTGTAGTTAGGTGTAGGCTTAGCAATGTCTAGCTTCCTTGTACTTGTGGCTAGAGGGGTCTTTGAATTGTAGAGGGGTATGTCACACCTTTTTATTGTATCAAAGGCTATGGAAAATCTAAATCCAATTTTGGTAGTAATAAAATACCACTACTTCTCACCAATTTTGTACCCTCCTTAGAAGCCATCCCTAGGAACTTAGGTCTAATTTCATTCAAAACCCTTGCCTAGATGGTAGCATCAAAAAATTTTGGATGAAGAATTTTTTTGTGGCCAAGCTGCTAACATATTCATCTCTCTTAGCCCTGTATGCAAGCTCCATAAAAGCTTGAGACATCACAAATGAATCATCATCTAAAAAATTTGTGCATGCTTCCACCAACATATCATCTTTGTCATTAAGCCCAATGAGGTCAACTTTACTCAAACTCATACTTAATTGTTGTGTTTCTATCATTGCTAGTGCAGTGGGTATTCCTTCTTGCATTTCCTGCTCTGATACCCAAATATCATCATTAGATTCTTCATTAGCATAGTCCACCAAACTAGTTACTTCAACCTTCTACTTTTTCAATGGGGGCTCTTTTGGTGGTTATGCATGTAGTGGTGGAGAATCAATGTCCACAATTTTAGGCTCTTTTGGCCTTGGAGGAGATGGTAATGGTATCTGTGGCATAGGAGAAAGGGGTTTTTTCTCCTCTTGTTGTGAGGGAGCAGTAATTGCATCACTTTTCTTTTCCTTACTATTTCTCCTTATAAAAAAATATTTTTGGTTCTTCAGGGGCTTGAGGTGTAGATTTCTCTTTCATAACAGGGATTTGTCACCCACCCTTTTCTTCTTCAATGGGAGACTTCCCCTTATCTTTAATTATCCCTTTAATTTCAAGTTGGCCCACTATTTTCTTGAAATTTTGGGATACATGTTCCACCTTTTTCATTACATTCTCAATCTCTAGAAGAACAATGAAGCCAGTTTTTTCCTTCTTTATCTTCCTCTAAATTTTATTGAAAGAAATCCATTTCACTTTTCTTCTTTATTGTTCAAAGAGATGAAACAAATTTCTTATCACATCCTCTAGGAATTGGAAAATGTGCACAAAATTGTAACTCTTGTACTTTTCCTTCAACCTAACCATGAAATTTTTGGGATCATCCCCGATCCTCTCTATTGCTCTTTGTATGCTGAAGGATTTGAATATATCAAGTGTCTTATTCCAACTGACCTTTTACATCAAAAAATTAGAGAAGCATGTGTGTCAATTTAAAAAATGTTCCTTTTCCTTGATTCAATAGATGTTCATTTTCCACACTTCCCAATTTCCATATTACTTCAAGGAAACCAATTATCTCTAGCATACATCTTGGTAGTAGGTGAGGTACAACAGTGGAACTATACACTCTTAAAATAATGTAATTTGGATATGTGATAACATATCCCTAATTGTGATAAACTCCCAACCCAGGCTTTCTTTCCTTTAGTCTCAAGAATTCATGTAGGGCCTTGAGAATTCTAGGTATATTCATAATCAAGGCTCTCTTAAACTTTGAATCAAACTAGTTCTCAAACACCACAAAGTCATGCGTCCTGTCATCCATTTCTAGAATAGTAGTCCAACATTGAATAGGTAGATCCATAGTACCCTCCATCCTATCCAAAGCCATATTTTGCCCAAAGTAAGATGCACCTTTGAATAGAAACATATGTATTAACAATGAGTACTATCTAAACCTTACTCCATCTACACCTCTTGAGTCTTATCAGACCCTCATGAATTATTTCAACAAGAAGCCCCACATATTCATATACTATACAATATTGGGGGTCTTGAATGTGGGTTGCAATATGCATCCATTCCATAGGAATTCTAATGATAGGATCATATCTAATTATCTAGAAAATGGAGTAAAAGGTTGTTTGGAAGTAGGAAAGAAAATAACTAATAGAAAAAGGATCCTCATAAAATTTTCCCAATGTAAGTTTTCAGCCCCTAATCTCTGCTCAATACCTCGGCAATATGTTGACTTTCAATGCAATCTAAGTCTTTTAATATCCCTCCCTAAAATGTTTTCATCAATTTTAGGAATTTCATCACTCCATCTAGTGAGTTTGAAAACATGAAAAATTTCATCCTTAGTAATTTTAACCATTTCCTTCCAATCACATGTCCTTATAGTCCATGTAACTGGATCATTATTGGTGGCTACTGCTTTGAGAAAGTCAACATGCATGTAGAAATTGGGTACAATAAACTTCCCTAAGACATAATTCTAGGCGTTACCCACTGGAATACCCATGTTTCTATTTTTGTACAAACCAATGAAAAATTCCCACCTAGTATAAGGTAGTTTGGCATCCCTAATAGAATTGTTCTTATTAATGAAACCCTCAACTACTTGTATACCTCAGAGAAGCAGTTGACCTTTTGTTTTTTCATTCGTCGAGGGTGGTAATTGGTCGATAAGGTCTTTACTCAAAATCATTTTGGGAATAAAAGCTTCCCCTTTAGATGAAGATGCTTTTGATTGTGCCTAGGGAGATATGATACTGTAAAAGTTTTACAAACCAGGGTTTTTTATTTCTTGGAACAAGACTTATAGCTCATATAATGGTTTGAAATGGATTGTAACAATGTAGGATCAAAAAATTATATTTGATGAATGTCAAACTATACCATAGAAAAATGGGCCTTTCCCATTTTCATAGTCTTTTAGGTATTGTTGCATAGTGTTCAAGCTATGTTGCTTTAATTTTATGATGTATCTTGGCTTGAACATGCTTATTTTGGTGCTAAAACTCTAAGAACAACATCTTGTGAAGGTGTTGTGAAGTGTTGTAAGACATTTCTACATTCTTCTAGACTCTATTTAATGCAATTCACCTAAAAACCACCTTTTCACTCATCAAGTCCTATTTTGAAGTGTTGTAAAGTCTTGTGATAAGATTTCACACTTTTCTAGGAATATTTTCACTAATTGCACCCTTCTCATGCTTCATTTTGTCTTTTTCTACCCTTATATGCTTATATTAAGCGTATTTCTAGGCCTTAACCCAACAAACAACATTAAACACAACTTTATTTATGACACTTGGTTTTGGGTCCTAGGTGGGACTCATTAACCAAGGGCAGTGAATGAGCCCCCCTTCGCCCCAAATTCAAAAATATTTCAAATTTCTTTGAGGATTTTTCTAAAAATTCACTACATGTCAGTTTTTGATGACGTATGAATGGATACTAAGGCACAAGACTTGTATAAATAGAAAATTTTCACCTCATTTTATTTCTCCTACAATCTCCCACTCACTAATTCATTCAAGCATTCAATCCTCAAGCACTCAAGCATTTTTGCATCTTCAATTCAAAGCACTTTCAAGCACTTGTGAGCAACCATTAACACCACTTCAGACTTGCATACTCAAGGGTTTGGTAATTTTTCAATACTTCTATGTTATTAATTTATCATTTCCTTTTCATTTCATTCATTTCAATTGGGTTTAATTACTAAAGTGGGGTTTGTCTAAGGAAAACCCCCATTCACTAATCCCCCAACATTTTTCCCCTTTGCATGTGTCTTTACATCCTTTGTTTTATAGATTTAATAGATTCAAAGGTGTTGAAGAGTGGAATTCAAATCAACTAGGCTCTTGAAATCAATTCATCATCTTTTCAAGCAATTTGAGTGACTTTTAGCCTATTTTTTGTAGAATTGACCTCAGCAACCTAATAGTTAGTCATTAGCAGATCTGGTGTTGCAATGTTACCCTTGACTTTTCAAAAATATTAGGGAGGACTGATTTTCCACCCTTGGTGAATGAGTCCCACATAAAACCTAAAAGTTTGCATTTTTCAAAAATCAACTCCCAACTATAAAAAACCAGCTTCCGACACTTTTTCACTAGTTAGAGGACTAATTTGCCACCCTTGACAAATTATTCCCACTATGAAAAATAAAATTGTTTGAACAACATTCTAAACATTCTAGAAAGCTCACACATCATCCAGGTGCACTCATATTTGACCTTATACTTTCTATTTTGCATATTTCCTTCTATTTCTTCACATTTCATAGTTTTTGCATATCACACTGTGTTTTCTAACAAGGCATAAATCTCACTTTTTCATTCATTTTAGATCTTCTTAATCAGTAAATTACATTTATTTTAGTTATTTTACATCATATCATATCACACGTGTCCTAATTTGAATGTTACATAAGCATTTTAGGATCGAATCTCTCTCCTTTTGGGTGAAAAACCCTATAAGTGCAAGAGAGTCCATTGGGTCCTAAAATCTATGTTTCATTTTCGTGAACCCAAATTTTGAATATTTTTAAACTTCTGATTGCATGCATACATTGCATCCTAGGTTTTCATTTGCATTGCAATTCAATTAGGAAATTGATTTGTTATTGCATTCTAGGAACTTTCATTTTGCATTAGTGAAAAACTCATGTAGTTGTCATTCTTGCATTAAATTTCATTAGAAAAATTGAAGCTCTGCATTTTGTGCCTATTTTTTTCATGTTGAAAAGCATTTAAATCATCTTGAAACTTTTGAGAAATACAAAAAAAATCCATCTTGGGACTCATTCACCACTCAGGGTGAATCAGTCCCTCTACATATTTTAGACATTACTTTTGCACTATGTTCAGCATTATCTTGCATTTCTATTTCTTCTATTCATATCTTTGTTACAATTAGCAGATATTCTGTTATTTTCATTTTTACATTCTTAGAATAGCTTCCATTTCCATTCGCCCTTCCTTTGTGGTACTTGCATGAGTATTTCATGCCCTATTAATAATACTTTAGTGAGAAGAAGTTCTAGACTCATGCCATCCCATGATAGCACTTTTGTTGTGGACCTTGGGATCTCATGAGCTCCTACTCTTGGTATGGAAAATTGTGCATTAGGCCCTAACAATACCACTTCCATGCCTTCACCTTTCCATTTTATGCATGTTGACAATCAAAACAAGTATCTCCCACAAGAAAAGGTTATTAACATTCATGAGGACTTTGCACATTTACAACAAGACTTGTCACTTGAAAAATTTTCCACCACTGCTATTCTTGCTATTGAGAAACTTCATTGCTTAATTGAGAGTGATGATGGCTTGCACATTTTAAAAAAAATTGATGAGATTTACAACAAACATGCCTCTTCAACTACCCAATCCAAAAATATTCCTGTAAGCCAAAAATCATCTCAAGTTCCTCCTCCTTCAACTATAGCTTCCATACCCACTTACACCAATCCGCAAGTTCATACAAATTTACATCAATCTAATTTTGTTGGTACTTCTTTCCCAATTTCTGCTAGAATTCCTACATCTTTTGTGGCATCACAACCTCCTTCCACCACCTTTACACCCATTAATATTCCTACCACTTCTCCTAACATCACCTACACTCCATCACTGTTTTCCCTTCCACCTCAACCCAATTATCCTGATCCTTTCATGACAAAACTCCTTAATATTGTTTCATCCATGCAACACCAAATTGCCACCATTAGTCAAGCTCAAACTACTCCAACCACATATCTTGTTCATAGTAACCCCTTATCATTAGAAATCTTGCGTACCTCAATGCCACAAGGGATAGAAATGATGAGATTTGAGAAATATTGAGGAAAATAAGATCCTATCAACCATGTCAATTCTTTTACTTCCCCGTGTTGTGATTTTTTCCTTGATGATAAACTCTTAGCAAAACTCTTTCCAAGGACCTTGAAAGATATTGCCTTGGACTAGTTTTCTAACTTTCCTAATCATTCCATCTATTCATTTAATGAATTGGCAGGAGCCTTCATTAATCACTTTCAAGTGCACATGACACCTAAAAAGACAATGGTTGACCTTACGCAATGTAGACAAAACAATGTTGAAAAAGTAATTGATTTCATGTCTCATTACCAGTCCTTATATGCTCAATTTGATGTCCAAATTCTAGATGCACATCTGCAAAAGATGTATATTGAGAATTTGCACACTAACCTTCAAGATAAACTTATTATGATGAAATTCCCTTCATTCATGCACTTGTGTACAACCTTATGTGAATATCATAATTTGGTTTCAAGTTGTGAGTCAAAATCCACTTTTAACCATATTGACAAAACTAAAAGAAATAATCAACACCAAAAAAACACACAAAATTTATATAAACCTAACATAGGTTTCTTAAAATTTAGTTCAACTACTTCACCCCAACTACAACCAACTTCGCAAGTTCATAATTCAATGGCCACCTCTAAAATAGTCATGCCTTTTCATTACGGTGATCCAAATAGACATTTCACTCCTTTACCTGATACCCTCCATCAGAAAATGACACAACTCATCCAAAAATGCATGCTTACTTTACCAACTATTCAACCACTTGATCCCAACCAACCTCTACCTCCTACCTTCAAGCCTAATGACTATTTTCTTTTTCATCATCAAAATGGCAATGACATCAAACATTGCAAGCATCTTAAAAATCTAGTTCAATACCTCATTGAATGAGGTGAATTGACCATTATGGGTGTTAATGAGCAAGGTAATAAGTTTTTTGAACTCCCTAACCAAAATATCCAAATATTCACCAACCCTATGCCTAAACATAATACCTCATTCATCAAGGCTAGTGAACCGTCAAAGCTTGATGTAATGACTTTGGATACACATACTGAACAACTTGATACATATCTTCTTGTTGCCCAAGCTAGTCCTATGGATGAACTTGTTGCCATGATAGATGTTATCCCTCACAAGGTCCAAACCACTCAATCTCTTCATATTACATTTTCTACTAAAGACATACTACCAGAGCTTCTTGATTGTCCTCTCTACCTAGCCGGTAAAAACTATGATAAACCTACTAATGGCATATTAATACATCCGACTTCTGGTGAGAATGTGATCATAGAGGAGTTCCTAGTATTACATTATCTATATCAAGATAAATATAATCCACCAATTGCATGGATTAAAAACATCATGGTTTTGCATGCCCTACGATTGGATCGATCGTGTTACTTCTACAAATAGGACCTAAGACTTCGGAGGTAACATTTTCTATTATTCCACAATCTGACCAATTTTGTTTGTGGCTAGGTCTTGCTTGGCTTCACTCAATGAAAGCGGTTCCATTAGTCATTCACAAGTGCCTAAAGTTTCCACATGGCAATAAGGTATTCACTGTAAAACATAGTGGCTTTAATCCTTTATCTTCCAAAGGTAACTTCTCATTAGAAGCCTTTTGGCCTAAACCAATGGAACCTATCACTCCTCATAAGGACTTCTTTTACATTGCTTATCAGAAGTTTAAAGCCAAAAAGATTGTTGAATTATCCCTTCATCACAGACATTTTTCCACTTCTACTCCTCCTATCCTAGATGAAACCATGATTACACCTGCTGAAAAATTTCTCCTTGATACTTCCCAGTGATCATCTAAATGATCAAGAGACCAAGAAATATTTCCTGCATCACTCCCTTGTATCAAACAAATATATAAAGCAAAAGAGAAAGTGATTGATCCTTCCCCTTCAATTTCTTCTACTATTCCCCTTTCAAAAGTAGAACCTATGCTAACTCAATCCACTCCTACACCTCAACAACTCCAAAATAGAATTAAACAAAACCATGCTTCTCGGGAATGTCGACATCATCATTGTCTCCTAACTCATACTAAAACCAATCATAACAACCAATCCTAACCTTTGACAAAATAAATAGATGACCATCCTAATCAACCACATGAACAATCAACCCAACTCTCACAACCAAATAAATATATCCAATCCACACTCTTGTTACATCCATCCTTATAAATCACTCTTCGTCCTCCCATTGTTATTAATCTTGATGATGATAATGAAAATGTGACGATTCCCAACATAGATGAAACAATTCACAATGATCTAAATTCTATATTTTCATCTACAATGAGCTTAACTGATAAATCCTCTTTGCCAAGTGAAGAACTTGGCACAACTCCAAGTTGGCATTTGTGATTCCTCCTTTAAACAATCAATCACCTTCACATTCCACTGAACATGATTGGGAGGCGGATGACTTGATGGATGACTTGCATTTTCTTACTTAGTATTTTCTTCAAATTTATTTTCTTTTTTTTCTTTCCTGTGTGTATCGTGTTCCCCCATATCATGCATTTTATGTTTCCTCTCCTTGTACACTCTTCTTCTACTTTTGGTAATTTGTTTTTTGTTTTCCTTTTGGGGATGACACAAAGCATAAAGATGCCCTATGTCTCTTCCATTTTGACCCAAAAGGTCCTTGTCTTTTTCATTTTTTTTTTGTGTTTTCCTTTTGGGGATGACACAAAGCATAAACATGCCCTATGTCTCTTCCATGTTGACTCAAATCGTCCTTGTGTTTTTCATTTATTTTTTTTGTTTTCCTTTTGGGGATGATGCAAAGCATAGAGACACCCTATGTCTCTCCATGTTGGCCCAAACAGTCCTTGTCTTTTTCATTTTTGTTTTTTTTTTTCCTTTTGGGGATGACGCAAAGAGTTGAAATGCCCTCTATCTCTTCCATGTTGACCCAAATGGTCCTTTTCCTTTTTCCATTGACTTTTCTTGTGTTTTTCCTTTTGGGGATGACACAAGGCATTGAGACAGAAATGTCTCCTTCATGTTGACCCAAAATCTTTTTCTCTTTTCATTTGCATCTTTCTCACTTGGTTTTTCCTTTTGGGGACAATGCAAAGCATTGAGACTGCAATGTATCTTCCATGTTGACTCAAAACACACTTTGTCTTCTCCTTTGTTTTTGCTCTCTTTGTGTCATTCTTCTAGTTCTATCTGTATTTTGGGAATGATGATAATTCTGAGCTCTTTCATAGAATATAAAAAAACACTGCAGCAACAAACATACTGACCCCAATCCATAGATCTCTTATGTGTTTGGTTTACCTTTTTTTTCTAGGGGCCAACTCCCTTTCTTTCTTTATTTTTCATTTTCCTTGACATGACACAACTTAACTTCAAAACATATGACTTGGCATAGAGTTTTCTAACTTGGCTCTCATGTCTTGTTTTCTTTTTTCTTTTTCTTCTCTTCTCTACTTTCAAGTAATTTATCATAGAATGATGTGTAGCAATTCCTTTAAAGTGGGGGGCATACATTACAATTATTTCATTTGCATTCTTAGTCAAGCCTAGTCATTTATGTGATGCATTTCTCACTTTTTGGATGACATTGGGTGTGATTTCCTTCATAATTGTTATCTATCTTAGAATATTGCATTCCTCTTTGTGGTTTGATGCTATGCACTGAATCCTGTAAGTTGTGAATATACTATTCTTTGATTGGTCCTCTTTTGAGACATTAGACACAATGTTCCCCAAGTGACTGACCTTGCATAAACTGAACAAGACTCCTTTGAACATATTACACATAACATTTTTACATATTGCGTTATCATTCAGCCACCTGGCATAACACAACTTGCATTCTTGTGGAGTTGTCTTGTTTGTTTGGCCACCTTGCATAACACAACTTGCATGCTTTTGGTTCCATCCTATTTTAAACCAACACTTACATTGTCTTTGGCTTTGTGGCACCTTGTTAAATTTATCGAACGGGTATATCTTTTGCATGGTTGAGCAGGAAGCCCAAATAGCGGCATGACTTTTCCCCATAGCCACCTTTTTGTATGTTTTGTGAGTGCATACCAACTAGCATATGTATCTTAATTTTTTTCCTTCTCACCTCATGGACAACTAGTTTTGTGGCCTCAGAGTGAGTACACATTCTTCTTTTTCAAACAATCAACATAGATCTCTTTTCACAACTAGTTGGATTGATGATTGAAGATTCACTCAATTCATTTCAACACTTGTGTGTTCCATTGTCCTTATGTTCAGTTTTCCATGGGATCTTCATCCTAGGGGCTTGATCATCCTCCTTTTTTTTTTGGATTTCATCTTGCTAATGTAAGTGCATTTGAACCCTCTTCTTGACATCCATTGCTACTTTAGTGTGAGGAAGCAAGTTTCTCTCACTAAAGTGGGGGCTAAATGTACCATAGAAAAATAGACCTTTCCCATTTTCATAGTCCTTTAGGCCTTGTTTCATAGTGTTGGAACTATGTTGCTTTAATTTTATGATGTATCTTGGCTTCGAAATGCTTATTTTGGTACTAAAACTCAAAGAATGATGTCTTGTGAAGGTGTTGTGAAGTGTTGTGAGACATTTCTACATTCTTATGGACTATATTTAATGCAATTCACATAAAAAACCACCTTTTCACTCATCAACAAGTCCTATTTTAAAGTATTGTAAAGTATTGTAATAGAATTTCACACTTTTCTAGGAATATTTTCCCTATTTACACCCTTCTCATGCTTTATTTTAATATTTTATACTCTCATATGCTTATATTAAGTGTATTTTTGGGTCTTATCCCGACGAACAAAATTAAACACAACTTTATTTTTGACACTTGGTTTTGGCTCCCAAGTGGGACTCATTCGCCAAGGGTGGCAAATGAGTCCCCCTTGGCCCCAAATTCAAAATATTTCAAATTTCTTTTGGGATTTTTCTAAAAAATTACTTCATGTCGGCCTATGATGAGGTATGAATGGATACTAAGGCACAAGATTTGTATAAATAGGTAATTTTCACCTCATTTTACATCTCCTACAATCTCCCACTCACTAATTCACTCAAGCATTCAATCCTCAAGCACTAAAGAATTTTTGCATCTTTAATTCAAAGCACTTTCAAGCACTTTAGAGAAGCCATTGACACCACTTCAGACTTGCATACTCAAGGGTTTGTTAAGTTTTTAATACTTCTATGTTATTCATTTATCATTTCCTTTGCTTTTCATTCATTTCAATTAGGTTTAATTACTAAAGTGGGGTTTGACCAAGGAAAACCCCTATTCACTAATCCCCTAACATTTTCCCCTTTGCATGTGTCTTTGCAGCCTTTGTTTTGTAGATTTAATAGGTTCAAAGGTGTTGAAAAGTGGAATTCAAGTCAACTAGGCTCTTCAAATCAATTCATCATCTATTCAAGCAATTTGAGTGACTTTTAGCCCATTTTCTACAGAATTGACCCCAACAACCTAATATTTAGTCATTACCAGATCTGGAGTAGCAGTGTTGACCCTAGACTTTTTAGAAATCTTGGGGAGGACTAATTTTCAACCCTTGGTGAATGCGTCCCACATAAAACCTGAAATTCTACATTTTGTTGGAAATCAACTCATGGCTATCAGAAATCAGCTTTCGACACTTTTTACCAGTCGAAGGACTGATTCGCCACCCTTGGCGAATGAGTCCCACTATGAAAAATCAATTTTTTTATTAGCATTACATACATTCCAAAAAGCTCACACATCATCTAGGTGCACTCAGATTTGACCTTATACTTTTTGTTTTGCATATTTCCTTCTATTTCTTCGCATTTCATAGTTTTTGCATATCACAATATGTTTTCAAACAAGGCATGAATCTCACTTTTGCATTCATTTTAGATTTTCTTAATCAATCAATTGCATTTATTTTAGTTATTTTACATCATGTCACATCACACATGTCCTAATTTGAATGTTACATAAGAATTTTAGGATCTAATCTCTCTCCTTTTGGGTGAAAATCCTTAAAAGTGTAAGAGAGTCCATTGGGTCCTAAAATCTATGTTTCACAAACCTTAAAATGAAAAACCAAGAAAAACCTAATTGACTTACTAGGCTTTTTGACCACAATTTATCAATATTTTTTGTGGGAAGGCAATAATTTACTTATTGGTTTTTTTGATAGTTTGATAACCCTATTCTCGATCTTAGAAAAGCATGAAAACCATAGCACAAGGTCTCCAAGTATGTAGACTATCCTTCACAATAGTTAATTATGCTTTCAAGACACATTTTAATAGCTATGCAACTTCCTACTTCAGTTGCTCGATGTCCTTTCTACTATTAAGGCTCGCTCACATGAACTAGAATGGCTCACTTTCCCTCAAACTAAGTTTTCAATTCCAACCATTTATCACATGGGTGTCTTAACTAATGGAAAATATAGATTTAGTAAGTTTCATTTGAAAAATTTGACTGTACATAGCCACAATACTCATCAAATGATAGGAAGCCACATGCAACCACTTATTGGTGATCTGCAAAGTCCACCATTTCATTTTTTCTATAGCTAGAATCCATGTTTCTTATTCCCCTCACCCCCATGAGTCTTAACCCCTATGCAAATTCCATCAACAGAGAGATGGGGAAGGGGTGAGATTAAATATGACAACCTTGATATACCTGTTGATGGTGTTTTTATGCACTTCTCAACACAGGCAGTGCATAGGTGCACTACCTCTCTTGAAAGACAATACTCCACAATTGAATTGCAGAACACTATCCCAAGGTCTCTCGGGTGTCAAGTCATGACAGTGCTTAGATACCTTAGTAGTTTGATGTGATTTGCTGGAATCACGAGGCGGTCTTATAGAAAATACAAAGTGTGGACACAAAGCATGAAGTTGGGTCTTGGAATGGAATCCTTAGGATGGGAAGTTGTTATGCACCAGCTGTAGGTTCAAACGGTGATCTCGAACTCCATTTAGTTGTTAGATTTGGCTTTACAATGTGCAATGAACCTTAGCATAGGTCATTTACTAAAAAAAAGGAAAAAGGGTGAAGGAAGGGAAAAGTTCCTAAGTCTGAAGCTTGCTATGAATAGTGACAATGGAGTTCCTACAATGGACAATTCCTCAAAACAATGTCCCACTTAACCAGGGATTTCACAGTATCATGGAAATTGTGCTATCTTCTAAGGGCTGCAGATGTTTCATCCTTCATCCACCACATACATGCATGAATCAAAGATAAAGATTTAGGGAAGCTTTACAATCAAGTCCAGACTAACTTTGCACAACTATCTACCTTCAGCAAACAGCAAAAAGTATGGACTAAGGGATCATCAATAAGTCAGGAATTTTCACAATCACCTAATAGCATTCCTAAGATTTATCCAAATAAAGTAAATAGCTAACTAAACATCCATAAGATCTAAGCTAAACATGTAAAATTGGAGAATGAATCAAGTAACATGAGAGAAATCAAGAAAATACACCAAGTCAATGATATTTCTTATAAATTTCTGCAGCATGCCTTTACAACAACTCAACTCTCCTTTTGCAAATGAGGGGAGTGCTCTATTTATAGTTTCCAAAAAGTTAAATGAATGGCCAAGATTCATTTTCATTGTGTGGCCAAGATTCATTTTCATTGTGTGGCCAAGATTCATTACAAAATAGGGTTTCACCTACCCCCAAATAGATCTCAATTTAAAATACATTCCTATCTTTTCCCTCTTTCGTCATCCAGTGGATGACACTATAGCTTTTTCGTCCTGTAGCTAATTGTTGTTTCCTTTGCTGTAGCTACTCTTCGGGGAGATCTTCCTCTTTGGCTGGGCTGTCCTCTTGCTCCTCGAAAGCTGCATACTCTATGTACTTGAGGATGACGGCCTGGAGCTTGTCAATTTCAAGGATTTCATATCATAATGCCTAGTAGCTCCACTCCTTAGCGTTCTCTTCTAGCCTTTTCCAATCTTCGTCATACTTCGAGCCTTGGTCCTTGAATAGCTCTGATCGGTTGAAGGCACGGGTAACAAAACTCAGGAATTCCATTGTGATTTCTCTGGCTGTCCCGTCCTTCATCTTTTCCTCAAAGTATGGCTTGACCTTCTCGGCATCCATTTCCACTAAGGGCATATCATAGCCCGTCATCAGCTTGAGATATTCAACGCATTCTGCCCGGATTTCTTTGATCCACTCAATATCTGGATCCACTCTACTTAGGATTTGCTCTAACCTCTCCTTCTGGTTGACGAGGTCTCTGCGCCACACATCCACCAGCCAATGATCCTCCGTCTTCAGCTCTAGCTTCTCCTCCCATGTGCTCTCAGGCATCTGAAGGATGCCTTCAATTCTCGGGAAGGTGGAGTCGTATGTTGTAGGGAAATTGGTGCAGAGCCTCCTCGTGCTCTACAGGGATTGGATTAGGTCCAAGAACTTGTTGGCTATCTGCACAGTCCTACTGATTCCCATGTTTCTAACGTATGCAACTCGTCGGAACCAATCCTCAGTGGTTTTCTCCAAGTTCTTCCTTCTCTCCATCTTGTCTATCTATTCTTTGGAGAGCAACTCTGGTGCGGCCACGGAGGTGGTGGGCAAGTCATCCATTTAGGACCATTATTGTATGTAGTCGGTTAGGGCAGCAACCTGCGCTTTGAGCTCATCCTTGGAGACCTTGTCCTGCTTTATCATGTGCACCACTGTGGCCACCGACTCCTCCAGGTGTTCGACCTTTTGCTCTCTAGTTGCCGTCCCCAAGTCAATGGTGGAGAAGCTGTAACTCACCCCTATTTGGCCAACTATAGGCATTGCAATTTGTGCCGCTCGGGAACCGAAAGCATCCATGGTTATCTTGGATTGGACCTTGGGCTTCTTCTCTTTCTTTTTCATGCTTAGGGATTGAGCTAAGATGGCCTCCAATCTCACCCTTGGGTCCTTCAGAACAGGAGTCGTCTTCTCAAGTTGTTTCTCCAACCAATCGGGCATAGCAGAGTTATCCCCGGGCACATCATGGCCACTCTCGCCCTTCTCAGTTAGAGGCAAGGCTTCTGCCTCCTTTTCCTTTTAGGGTTCTTCTTTCCTCTGGGCAGCAACCTCCTCCTATTCGTCAGATTCGTTAACGAACACAAGGCGCTTGACGGGAAGCCTGGTGGATGGATGTTGGGTGGGACTCTCTTCTTTCGCTGCCTCTTCTTCTTTCTTCCCTTTAGTAGCCTCGGCCTCGGGGCTTTTGACAGCATGGGTCTCGGCCTCAGATAAATCCTTTTATGGCTGCTCCTCTGGCGGCTACCCCTCTTCACCATATGGTGACCTTTCCACTTCCTCCCCAACGGCCTTTGGCTACTGCGCCAACATCTCCTCAAGGTCATCATCAAATGTTTCGATGATTTCCTTCGCACCCAAACCATCCTCCTCATCCCCACTCTCGGAAGAGCCTGTCTCCTCTCCCTCATAGACCACCCTTTCAATGGTTTAGTGCTCATACTCGAGGTGCTTGTGATACTCATCGGCCTCCTCCTTGATAGGTTTTGAGGCTTCCTGTTCTTGCTCCTCCAACTCCTTCGAGATAAGCATTGTAGCTTCCATAGTTGGCGGCCTTGTTGGTGGTTGTGAAGGTTGGGCCATTGCAAGGACTTGGGCAAGGGCCACTTGGAGAGCTGGATTCACTAAGATTTGTGAGAGCTCAGGGGGGAGGTTTTGCATATGTCTCATAAGGGCCTTGGGCATAGTGGCAAGGGGGACAGGTGACGTTATTGTTGCCAGAGGGACTGATGTGATCGACGACATAGCAGTAGAAGAGGAAGGGGGAGTGGTCACGCCGAAAGAGGAGTCAACGTTAATTATCAACTCGGTCGGGGGTGAAGGGGCAAGATGGATAGAAATGTCCACCACCGGCGGAGATGAGGCGACCGCAGCTATTGAGGCGGGTGGTGCACTAGGAGGGGCTGGGAGGAGCAAGGTAGGCTGCAATTCTGTCATAGCCACTATCTGCTTGAGCCTTTTGGGAGATGAGCCTCCCATTTCCTTCTTTGCTTGCTCCTTGGGATCTATAGATTGTGTTGTCTTCATTCCCTTTCTCTTCTGGGACCTAGTGACTGGAGAAGATTTGGAGGTCTTACCAATCGATGTGGTGGCAACAACGTCCTCCGTGGAACTTGGCTTTCTCTTGAGCCCCTCATATGTTAGGACTACTCCTTGCCGCTTTAGGTGTGCCACCTGCCCATTAACCCACTCCTTAGTACGAGTTATGATTGGCTGGGTGATGGTATCTAGGTCATCAACCTCTTGTTTGTCCTAGTCAATCGACGGTATCGGTAGGTCAGCAACTGCAGGGTACCTCGGGTGCATAATGGTGGACTCATCCTCCTCAACTTGATCCGGCACCGGGAATGGTTGCACTCTTCTTAGGAATAATATTGTCATACGCATGTAGTGCCTTGCGTGGACCTCTTTGTCATCTTTGCAGTCAGCCCAGAAGTCTTCAATGTGGTATTGGTGGGCATATGCTGGCCCCAGTGCCTTCCTGACGTGGCCATGAGGGTCCATCTGTGGGCGTGCAGTGTACCAGTCAAAATGATATTCCTTAAGCTCCTTCTAAGAATTACTGGTGCATTGAGAAGTTTGTAACCAGTACAGACCCTGGCCAAGGGTCATAGGGTAGGAGATCCATGCAATATGTTAATTGCTGAAGATGGCTTGGATGTGTTAGAGCTATCGAGAAAGCTCCACGAGGATGATCATGTCATTTGGGTACTGCGGCAATCTATTTGGCCATTCCGTGAAACTCAGGGCTCGGATGTAGGTAAACTTGGGGAATTGGATGAATAAGAAGTCATATTCCTTTAAGAGTGCCCTGGCACTGTGGGAGACTCTCCTCTCAAAGTCTCCTGCGATCAATCTGATGATATGGCCATTGAAGGCATCATTGACCCGGCAGTACTCCTTCTTGAAGTTGTGGTATTGGAGTTGAGGGTATTTGTCAAATGGCTTGAGCCCTCACTTGTGTCCCTGATCTGGTGCCACAAATAACCCGCTGTATTGTCTTTGACCTGCCAGAGAGTATACGAGGTAGGAGGTCATGTAAAACTTAGAACTTTTCTTGACGTTGACAAACTACTCATGGAAGCAGTTACTGATGATGCCTCCCCAGTCGAATGAGACCTTGGTGTTAACGTCCTCATTCCCCCACAGGATCTGCTCAATGTAGTAGGCCATCCACTCTTGGAAGTAGGCGGCTGTTGGGAGACCCATGACCCTGCTCAACATAGTTACCAGGTCGTGATAGTCCTCGTGGAAATCGCTATGGAAGAGTTCGTGGGGAACCTTCGCAGCGCTGCCCTATTTCTCCTTAACCCAAAGGAGGTTGATTAATTTCTTACACCCTTACAGATTAGCATCCCACATCGCCTGGCATTGTTCTAATGTGGGAACCTCCATATGCGGGAACGTGGGAATGTGGAATGTCTTCGTGATTCCCTCCGACGACATGTCTGCGAGGATGTTTCCCTCCTTATCAACAATCGTTCTGGTGTCTGTTTGATAGGCTTCTCGGTAATCCATCAATAGTTTGGGTGCCACGAGAGAGGGAGGGAAACCGGCAGCCTTGGCGATTCCACTCTGTCGTATTAGTCTGGCATTCTTTGTTGTAGGGTTGACCTTGACCCTCTGAGTGAATTCATCTATGTCAACCTGACCAATATTTGTATCTGAAATCTCCTTCTAGTCCGTTGAAACCTTTGAGTGGAGCGGTTCACCCTAGAACTGGTACTTCATTTGATCCTTATTTTCCTTTCCCCAAGGGGCCCTTCCTGATTTCTTTCCCTTATCCTTTTCGGCGGAGGCCCCTGAAGTTCTTGCAGCCGATTCCATATATTCTGTAAGCAAGGGCAAAGTCAGTGCAACAAAACATCAAAAGTATTCATGTTAGTCCATATTTTGAAAATAACATCTAAATAATCAATTAAGTATATCATAAATCTTATCTCTAGACGTTATCGATCTTCGTTTCAGGCCGTTTGGACAATTCGGGCCTGGAGGGCCGGACATCCCTGGCAGGAATGCTGTTTGGAAGGCAAAACGCAGCTGAAAACCCCAGAGACCCCTGTTGGCCAAATTTTAATGTTTAGGAGGCCCATGATGGTGAAGAGCAAATTTTAGGACGTGGGTCGAAGTCAGATTCTAAATTTGAGCTTGTTTGGATTGACCTAAGGGGCACCAAAGATTTCAAGCTGGGAAGCTGTCAGGATACGACTGTTGGCAACGGCGGACAGCAGGCAGAAATTCGGGGGTGAAAGTCCGAGGCCCGGGACCCGGAGGACAAAAGGTGGCCGACGTAAGGTTCGTTCAGGCTTGGCGGCTCTTAGCATTGCGGGGCCCGGCGGCCAGGAAGACGCGACGTGCCAGCCGCCCTGAGATTTTCGTTGATTTAAATGATAGGGGCAAGGAGTGGCCCGGGGCCCAGAGGGCGAGAAGCCGGCAGGGGTCCACCATGGAGGACGGTGGAACCGTCATAGAGTTTCAAGAACAGAACTTTGGACAGTTGGGCCCGGATGGTCCCAGGGCAGCGAGGAGTTTCGGCAAGGCTAGACGGCAAATGGAGGCCTGGGTTCCGGCAACTGGGCGGACGGGGTGAGGATTTCGCCAGGAGGAGATCCGCGGAGTTTCGCAGATGGAATTCCAGGATATGGGGCCCGGAGACGCGATAACCGCGGTGTCAAAAAAAACAAGGCAACAGTGGAGGGCCGCTCGGGTCCCGGAGCCCAAAAGGTAGCGAAGTGCGCGCCAAAAGACCCCGTTGTGAGGAACGGTGGAAAATGAGGAGCGGAGGCCTGACACGTGGGGCCTAGAGGCAAAAATGATGAATCAATTTCAATCCGCCAAGGGTTCAAAAGCGGAAGCACCGGCGGAGCCCGGAAGGCGGGGCATTGGGCGACGTTCGCCGCTCGGAGAGGGCGGACCTCCGAGGGAACTTCGGAGACATAACTTCGAGGGTCTGGGCCCAGGATGGACAAAGGACGTGGGCCGGGTTTAGAGTTTAATGGCAGAGTAGAGACCGGAACCCCACGGCTGGGGTGGCAAGGCCACCTGGCAGTTCAAGTGCAGCGAATTAGGTTAAATGGAAGTCCGGGGTAGGAAACCTGACAGAGGGGGCCCGAAAAGGAGGATTGTCGTAAGCATGTTCTGAAGTTTGAATTTGACGGTGAAGATGGGGTTTGCACCCGTGGTAGCGGATTGCCCTGTGTGAAGAACAACCGCGCGACTGAAAAGTTCTGAATCGACGGCGAGGGCATATCTACCAGGTTTTGCCAATTTTCAAGACATGGGTAATGAGCGCAATTTACTGTTCTTTCATTTCATGCCACCCTAACTAATTGTTCAATTATTTAAATCTTTCAAAATTACAAAAAACACACTCGAAAGGGCAAACAGGTCCCCTACCTCAAACACGCTAAATAGCAAGATGTGGGATCCACCGAGGGTTGACGAAATGATGTCAACGATGACGATCATGATGGTGCTACTCGCGGTGGGCTCTAGGTGATCACTTATGCAATTCACTCCAATTCAGGTTATGAAAATGGCTTCGGCGGATTGGGCATTTTATACCCCAACCACCATTAATGCCAGCAATAAATGATCATACGACTGTGGGAAAAGTTGGCTAAATTCGAAATTAGGTCGGCGGCGGCGGCGGCGACCTCGAGGCCTTGTGGCCGGGAAGACGTGAGGTGGGGGCCGCCGTGAGATTTTCACGTTGATCAGGCTACGGCAGGGCCGAGCGGTTCGGGGCCCGGAGTGTGGGGATCCGTAAGGGATCTACCGTCGACAACGGCGGGACCGCCACGGAATTCCGTAAATGGAATTCCTGGGAGGCGGGCCCGGAACGGTCGCTAGCGGGCAGGGACAAACTAAATATCGGCGGAAAAACCCAGGCGAGGCCCGAGGGGTGGGAGGCCGCCGTGGACAATGAGCCCGGGATGGAAGTCCAGAAACGGACTTCTGGGGCCCGGGGCCCAAAGGGGCAGGCGCCACCTGAAAACTTGCAACGAATTTTAAGCAGAACAGAGAACCTCGGATGCCTGGGCCCAGAGAGGCCCAGGGTCGTTTCAAGGCCAAAATGCCAGAGGGATTCTCCGAGGCCCCCGGTAGGCAGCAGAACCAAAAGCGGACATGTGATTGATTTATGATGGAACTTTGGAGCAACGTTGATCATGCGAAACATCAAAAAAGAGGGGCACGCAAAACAAGGTGACCCCAAAAGACCTGATGGGGTGAAAGAAAAGAGGGTCCCCGTTATGAATGGGGCATGTGTGCTAAGGGTACAACAAATGGCGACTCCGCTAGAGAACGCTCATGAGCGTTCTAGGGATAAATATTCATTCAGGACCTAAAATCTCTGGTTTCGTAGACTAGGAGCGGCTTCCAAAGATGAATCCAAGAGAACGAGATCCTTAATTGGATCAGCTTACAAGACATCTCGAAAGCGTGTGTGAAGTGAGTTCATTCCTTTTCCCAGGGATAGTGACAAGGGTTACCAATTCAACCGAGTGAGCTACATAAATCGTCTAACACCAAAAGTAACCTAGACATTGCCCTGCTGCTAGTTAGGCGTCCATAGCCCCGATGGGGTTGTCGCTACAATGTCATGGGTATTGCTCTACTGCCAGCCGGGCATTCATATCCCCGGTAGAGTTAGCTGAACACCCATACGGTCATTTATTTCCTTTTTTCACAATTCTTTTTTCTCTTTTTGCTTTGATATTTCACTTCTCTTTTACCATTTAGTTCGACCGGGTAAGCATTGAAGCCTACAATGGGTTTGAGATTGCAGTGGTCACTGGAGTAGACTTAAGATTTTTCACTCACTTGGGTGTCATAACAACCATAGTATGGTCCTTTAGAATTTATTATTATGTAATTTGTGAGGGATCCGAGATGTGGGTAAGAAGATCCAGCTAAGGGTGAAGTTCTGAGTAGAGTTCAAACAAGGAAATAATTCGCAGACAGCTTCCAAAGACCGATAATCTAGAGTGAATGCTTAGCTAGAGAACACAAAGAACGAGCAGCAAAGTGAACCACTCTTCAAGCAAGCACAACCACCGCAAAGGAGCAGGAAACATCTTTCGAAACAAAACTATCAGGAGGGAGAAAGCAAAAAGTGACACAAACAAAACGCAGATAAGTGAGGAAGCAACTACTCAAACCTATGTACAAGTATCTACAACGAAGAGCTCGAAGGAGCTCAAGCCTAGAAGTAATGCTTCAGGTGCTGCCCGTTGACTGGCAATGGGACATTCTCACCGGTTAAGGTCTTTAGGCAAAAGGCATTATCTCCCAAAATCTCAGCTATCTGAAAGGGGCCAAGCCAAAGCTTGTTGAATTTGTTGTGTCCCCCTTTCTTCTCGTGGGCCTTGTCCCAATATAGGATCAAATCTGTAATTCTAAAGGCCTTGATTTTGGCTCGACGGTCGAACCATCTCTTCACTACGCCCGGATGTTTGGCAAAATTTTCTATTGCACAGTTTCAGAATTCCTCTAAATGTAAGAGCTCAGCTAACCGAGCTTCCCTACGATCTCCTCCCTCATAAAAATCATTGATGAACTGAAGAGTAGGAATCTTTAGATGAATGGGGAAAATAGGCTCTAAGCCATAAACAAGGTGGAACGGAGAATCACCAAGGGCAGCCTTGTGGCGAGTGCGACCAACCCAAAGGGCGAAACGGAGCTGGGTATGCCAGTCCTTGGGATTCCTATCTAGCAGCTTTTTGATCACAGTAATCAGATTTTTGTTCGTGGACTCGGTAAGGCCAATGCCTTGAGGGTAGTAATTGGACGAGAATTTAAGGGAAATCCCATATTCAAATGCCCAACTAGAAAATTTTAACGAAGCAAATGCGGGTCCATTATCACATACCAAAGCATACGGACAACCAAAGCAATTTAAAATGGAACTTTCTAGGAAATTAGTAACTACTTCAGTTGTGCATTACTTATATACTATTGTCTCTGTCCATCTAGTACAATAATCAGTAGTAGTAAGAATGTACCTGTGTCCCGTAGATGATGGAGGGCTTACCAGACCGATGAAGTCGAGACCCCATTGCACAAAAGGCCTTACCTCCAGCACGGGCTGTAGTGGGATAGCAACATTCCTCTCCTTGGTGGAAGCAGTCTGGCACGTGTGACATAAACGAACATGGCAATGGGCATCCTTGAAAACGGTTGGCCAATAATACTCTGCCCTCAATATTTGATGTGTCTTGGAGGAACCAGAATTGTGGCCCGTGCCAAATTTATTGTGAAATTCTTTCAAGACGCGTTCTACTTTTTCCTTGCCAAGGCATCTCAGATAAATGCCTTCATGGTTCTTCTTGTAGAGAATGGAACCCTGCAACATGTAACCATTACTTTTCAATCTCAAGGCCCACTTTTGGACTCCTTGTAGGTGTGGCGAACACTTATGATTCAGCAAATAGTAAACGACACCTTGGTACCATTCTCCCGGGGAGACATCTTCAAGCTGGTACTGTTGCACCATGAGTTCAGGTCCAGCCTCTGTTGCTATTTCAAAAATTGTACGGGTGAGTACCTGCCCTCTCACCAATTTCATCGGTTGGATTTCCATATCATACTCTTGTAGCAGGGTGACCCACTTAGCCCTTCATTCCCCCAATTCATTTTGCATGAGTAGTGTCTTAACTGCTGGGTCGGGGACAATGGTGAACACCTTGTTGCGTAGAATGTAGTGTCTAAATTTCTTCACCCCTTTGACAAGAGCGTATGCCTGATTTTCAATGTTGTGGTAACATAATTCGACATCTTTGAGGGGAGCACTTATGAAGGTGATCGGGTGTTCATTTCCTTCGTCGTCTTTCTGGGTCAACATGCTAGCACAGGAATGCTCTGAAGCAAATGAGTAGATGTAGAATGACTTCAGATAGTCAGGGCTAACCAACACAGGGGCCTCAACAATGGCCCGTTTAATTTCTTCAAAGGATTGTTTGGCATCAGGTGTCCATTCAACTTTGACATCTTGTTTGAGCATGGCATTGAGAGGCTTGACAATTTCTGTGAAACCTGTGATGAATTTTTGGACAAAATTGATCTTTCCGAAGAAAGACTTTAATTCCTTCTTACTGCTCGGGGGCTAAATTTTGAGTAAGGACTCGATGCGCTCTAGATCAATGGATATTTCCTCTTTTGAAATGATGTGCCCGAGCAGCCTGACTTAAGTCACTCTGAAAATGCACTTCTTGGGGTTGAGAGAAACCCCAAATTCCCTGCATCTCTGAAATACCTTGCATAAGTCAGAGACGTGATCACCCCCCCTCTTAGAAAATATGGTCAAATCATCCATGTAGATGATTATGCACTTGCCAATTAGGTCTTTGAAGGTGATATCCATAGTGCATTGGAAGGTGGTGCCAGCATTGATGAGCCCAAAAGGCATTCTTCTGTATGCAAACGTCCCCCACTTAGTGGTGAACGCTGTCTTGTGGCGATCCTCATATTGCACCATGACCTAATTATACCTGGAGTATCTATCAAGGAAAGACATCATTTGGGAGCCGTTGATGATCTGTAGCACCTCATCTAGCGAGGGTACCAGATAGTTGTCTTTCTCTAAAGCGCGGTTCAGATTGCAAAAATCTACACACAATCTAATCTCTGCATTCTTTTTCCTAACCAGGACCAAGTTAGCCACCCACGTGGAGTGCCTAACTAGAAAAATGATTCTTGCTGAGAGCAACTTTTGCACCTCCTTATAAATGATAGGTTCCAGCAAGGCATTGATAGGGCGTTGCCGCTGACGGAATGGCCTCACTTCGGTCTTTAGAGGGATGGTGTGTGTAATGACCGAGGTGTCATATGTTTTAAAATCTTCATAGCTCCATGCCACCACGTCGTGGTATCTTTGCAATGCATCTGTGATTTCTCTCTTTTCTTTAGGCGTGCACACCTTGTCGATAAAAACATTCTTAGTCTCCTCGAGTGTTCCGAGGTTGTGTGCATCACACTGGTTGCTTATGGCCTCCTTCTTTGTTTGCTGATCCTCATCTCTGATTTGATCCAAATCAAATATGTGTTCCAACTGAACCATGCCCCTAGGGATTGTATTTGTTTTAAGGTTAATAACCCCTTCTATATCCAGTTCGGTCTCCTGTGGATCAGCTTCGTCAATTATTTGAGCTGCGAAGACGTCACAGCTTGTGATGAACTGAAGGATATGCTTGTTTTCATTGAAGACTTGCATGTGAGTGACATTATCTAGGACTGATGGCGTGGATGTTAGCTCAACAGTGAATTTTTTGAGCCCAGACAAAGAGAGGGGTTGTAGAGTGCTGGCTACTTGAGCCAAGGCATCAGCTGTGCGATTCTGAGCATGAGGGATCAATTGTATATTGAATGCATCTAAACCCTCCAAGAGATCCCAGACCCTGTGCCTGTAGTTTGTGAGTCTCTGATCATGACAGGAATACAACTTTCTGACTTGTTTAACAACGAGTGCGGAATCCCCAAAGACTTGCAGCACTTTCACATTTTTCTTCAAAGCCATGAGAAGGCCAAGGACTAGGGCCTCATATTCTGCTATGTTATTGGTACAATAAAACTGTAATTGATGGGCAGAGAGAAAATATTTACCTATTGGGCTGATGATCTCGAACCCAGCTCTAGCTCCTTTCCGGGACTTCAATCCATCAAATCGGAGCATCCAGCAAGTAGAGAATCCCTTATGTTCATGTCCGTTTGAGCTTTCATTCCCTTCTAGCTAGGTGGCTGGCTCTATGATCTTAGGTGAATTTTTTGGTCTGATGCAATGATCAATGAGTGGTTCTTGTGGTGCCTCCTTTGGAGTTTCCATTAGAGAAGTAGCTATTTTTCTGACATGCGCCACTGCTACTTGACACAAGCAACAATCAAACTCGGAGTGAGGAGCATTGTGAACCCTGCACCAGTTCAGCAATAGGAGATCTTGTAAATTCATTCGGGCTCCTAGGCTGAGTCAATCCCTTGTGCATTTTTCCATGAACTTCTAGAATCCATTGAGTAATCCCTAGTTGTCATCCTCATCTGGCTCATTGTCAACTTCTGCCAACACTTCTGTGTCTGAGGGTATTTGTGGGGAATCAGCTAAGGGACTACACAACACCAGCAATACTTCATCTACATGTTCTTCCTAAAGCTCAAGCTCATTTTGGTAGGCAAAAGGGCGATAATTCTCTAAGTTGGTCTCGGCGAACAACACCTCGCTAAGATTATTGTATTTCGTGATCATATACTTCATATGGGGTTCACGGTCGATACGGATTTGATTTGGCAGCCCCTTCCATGGCAGCCACATGTGAGAAAGGTCTGTGGCGGTGTATCCATTCAGCACCTTAGTGAATTCCCTTCCCAAAATGATTCCATATGTATCGAGAATATCAGCCACTTGGATATCAATGACCTGTTGTAACCGTGGGTCTATAGCAATCTGCATGGGGATGCGGTTTATTTCACCCACGATGTTGATCTCTGTTTTTTCCAGCTGGGTCACCTTTCTCTTTGCATGGGAGTGATTCCAAGAGCCTTGCAGATAGCCAAAGGCATGATATTGACAGACACTCCTGAATCGAGCAGACAGTTATGCAGATTTTTCCCAAAGATCCTGATGGTAGTCAGGAAGGGGGAGTTTCTGGTCTCCCTTGGAGGATGCCCACAGGTGTGTCCATTTGAGCTATTTGACCTTTATTCCTATCACTGCTCGTATCCTTGGCTTACTTAAATTGTTGGTCCTTAGAAAACTGTCTAGCAGCCCTTTCTGGCTCCTTTTCAATTTGCTTACTTGCTGACTAATGCACGGGAACATCCCTCCTTTTCCCAGTGTTATCCTGTATCTCCAATTCTTTCCTAATCTCTTCAAAGGTTACCCTCTTGGCTGGGGTTTCTTGTGTTGTACTAGAAGACGGAGTCCCATTAAGAACCCTAAAAAAAGCATGCCTCACGATAGGGACTTTGAGTAATTCGAAGGTGGATAAGCTAATTTTTACCCTTTTGAACTCTTCTGCTACATATTCACCCATCTGCTCGATTTTAAAGCTAAAAGCTTGGCCTATAGTAGAACTAGGGGTTTGGACCTTTGTTTGACTAAACAGGTTTTGAGGTTGGCCTTAAGGCTAATTTTGCGACTGATTTGGAGATCTGTTCTTGTTGAGGTATTGCGTAGGTATGTGACAAAGCCCAAGGTTATTACTGGCATTTGGATCAGGTGGGGTGGCGAAATTATTTGGTGGGGTAGAAGTTGTGAAGGGTCCGCCCGCTTGTCTATTCCTAAGGAAGTAGGGGCTCGATCATTGATGGAACATGTGGACCTCATCTACAAATGATTCTTCTTTGTCTACTGGACCATTATCTACTGAATCAAAAAGTTGAGCCAAAGTTTGTTCATTACTTACCTCTTGCACTTTCTCATCCTCAATAGGAGTAGGCTCGACTTCAGGCTCATTGCGGTCACCTTGCGGGAACGGCGCTTGATTGACTACCAGACACGAGGAATCGTAAGGCTCAGATGGGATGATGTCCCTACAGTTGGCATTTCCGATAGCATTTTGTACCTCCACTTGGAAGATCTCGGCAGCTGTTTGGAACTCAGGACAATCCAGCTCAGAATGCCTACTGGTTTTGTGAAGTCGACACCATCCAGACAAGACTGTCTCAGACAGGTATACACCACTAGATGTTTTGCCATTGCTTGCCAGTTGATCGAAAGGTGTGGAGACTCCTCCATTATTGGGCCTGGTGTTTCATGTACGATTCTGCCTCTGAGAAGGTCTCCTTTCTACATTCTGATTGGTGTTTGGCCCCCTATCATAATTTTCCCCAGAGGAAGTGCCTACTTCGCGATTATCTCTATTGTCTCTATTATCTCAGCTGTCCATTGAGATTGGCCTAGAAATTGGGTTGGGAGGCCTACAACTGATTATTCTGATTCTTTAGATGTGTCATCTCTGTGGACATTTTCTTGATCATTTTTGTAAGTTCCTCCAACTTATCTTTCTCAGTTTCGTTCCCAGGCGACAGCGCCAGATTTTGGAGAAAAGAGGGTGGGGATATCGGCTGATTTTGATAGGCTGGAGGAAACTCTAGTTCCGACAGGTACAATGGTGTCTGGGGCTATTAGGAATATGCCTGCTATTGCGGAGCAGTCTATGAATAGTTGTACTGCTACTGGGGCTACAAATAGGAAGGCGCAGGAGGTGCATAGTTCAATAGCTGCCCCAAATGGGGAACTATAGGCAATTGAGGGACCTTGTTCATAAGAGGGTTTGGTGAGCAAACGCCTGATTAAGCCCCTGAACCTGCATTGGGTGTGCTACTAGCCCCAAAGAAGGCAATGGGTCAGAGATATTTTGTCCCAAGTCTGCACTGGCGACGACGACCTCCTCATAGGTGGCAACCAAGGTAGCAGGCGGTGGGTGCATCCTTTTCACCAAGGTAGACGTGAGATTATCTAGTGCCGCGTAGTAGATCAGGAGGGCTGCCACATCGTTATGGAGGTACGGATCCTGGAGCCTCGTGTGAGCCTGATGGAAGCGGTCATTGAAGGATCCAATAGGTTCATTGACCTCCCTTCTGACAGACATAAACTATTGGTAAAGGTCCAAAGGGTTGATGGGGATGTTGTATTTCTGTAGAAAGACATTCTTCATTAGGTTCTATGAGGTGATAGATCCCCTCGGTAGATTAATGTACCAATAGAAGGCTTCTTCCCATAATGAATGCGGAAAAAGGCCGCATGCAACATCCTCATGGTCCACTTGCATTTCGGTGATCGCCGTCTCGAATATTTGATATGCTCTTCAGCTGTTCTTTGCATATCACATGGATAAAACTTTGAGCAAAATCCCTCCGGATTCTTGGGCATATCATTGTAGACAGCAAAGTGTATCGGCGAAGGGTTATGTGCTAACCAAGCCATGGGGGGAGGTGGAGGTGGAGTTTGTTGTTGGAAAATGGGAATTTGAGGTTGTATTTGCAATACAACAGCAATCTGGGGCTGCACTTGAGCTATGGCTGCCACAACGGTGCCTTGGGCCGGAAGGGCCAGGAGAGGAGCAAACCCCTGGCTGCCGGAGGTAAGAGGTGCAAAGGGAGTTTGGGATGCTTGGGTGGAAGATGAAGGCCAGCCAAATGGAGGTGAGGGTGGAATGGAGGCAGATGGAATGGAGGAAGAGGAAGAGGCAACGTTACTCCCTTCAGTTCGGTTGGCCCTCGTGGGGGGCTGTGATTTTTCAAATTCTCCCTTGTTTGGTGTTGATTGTAAAACTCTTTGAAATCTCTCCGAGGAGAATGATCCGATCCGATCCAGCTTTACTTTATCTCTTGACTTAGTATTTTCACCAAGGCCCTCCTTCTAGTGCCAGTTCTATTGATGGTGTTTTTATGCACTTCTCAACACAGGTAGTGCATAGGTGCACTACCTCTCTTGAAATATAGTACTCCACAATCAAATTGGAGAACACTATCCCAAGGTTTCTCAGGTGTCACGTCATGACAGTGCTTACATACATAAGTAGTTTGATGTGATTTTCTGGAATCACGAGGTGGTCTTATAGAAAATACAAAGTGTGGACACAAAGCATGAACTTGGGTCTTGGAATGGAATCCTTAGGATGGGAAGTTGTTATGTACCAGCTATAGGTTCAAATAGCGATCTCAAACTCTATTTAGTTGTTAGATTTGGCTTTACAATGTGCAATGAACCTTAGCATAGGTCAGTTACTAAAAAAAAGGAAAAAGGGCGAAGGAAGGGAAAAGTTCCTAAGTCCGAATCTTGCTATGAATAGTTACAATGGAGTTCCTATAATGGATAATTCCATAAAACAATGTCCCACTTAACCAGGTATTTCACAATATCATGGAAATTGTGCTATCTTCTAAGGGCTGCAGATGTTTCATCCTTCATCCACCACATACATGCATGAATCAAAGATAAAGATTTAGGGCAGCTTTACAATCAAGTTCAGACTAACATTGCACAGCTATCTACCTTCAGCAAATAGCAAAAAGTATGGACTAAGGGATCATCAACAAGGTAGGAATTTTCACAATCACCTAATAGCATTCCTAAGATTTATCCAAATAAAGTAAATAGCTAACTAAACAGCCATAAGATCTAAGCTAAACATGTAAAATTGGAGAATGAATCAAGTAACATGAGAGAAATCAAGAAAATACACCAAGTCAATGATATTTCTTATGTCAATGATATTTTTTATAAATTTCTGCAGCATGCCTTTACAACAACTCAACTCTCCTTTTGCAAATGAGGGGAGTGCTCTATTTATAGTTTCCAAAAAGTTAAATGAATGGCCAAGATTCATTTTCATTGTGTGACCAATATTCATTACAAAATAGGGTTTCACCTACCCCCAAATAGATCTCAATTTAAAATACATTCCTGTCTTTTCCCTGTTTCGTCATCTAGTGGATGACAATATAGCTTTTTCGTCCTATAGCTAATTGTTGTTTCCTTTGCTGTAGCTACTCTTTGGGGAGATCTTCCTCTTTGGCTAGGCTGTCCTCTTGCTCCTCGGAAGCTGCATGCTCTATGTACTTGAGGATGATGGCTTGGAGCTTGTCGATTTCAAGGATTTCACATCGTAATGCCTGGTAGCTCCACTCCTTAGCATTCTCTTCCAACCTTTTCCAATCTTCATCATACTTCAAGCCTTGGTCCTTGAATAGCTCTGATCGGTCAAAGGCATGGGCAGCAAAACTTAGGAACTTCATTGTGATTTCTCTGGTTGTCCCATCCTTCATCTTTTCCCCAAAGTATGGCTTGACCTTCTCGGCATCCATTTGCACTGTGGGCATATCATAGCCCATCATCAGCTTGAGATATTCGACACATTCTGCCCAGATTTCTTTGATCCACTCAATATCTGGATCCACTCTGCTCAGGATTTGCTCTAACCTCTCCTTCCAGTTGATGAGGTCTCTTTGCCACACATCCACGAGCCAATGATCCTTCGTCTTCAGCTCTAGCTTCTCCTCCCACGTGCTCTCAGGCATCTGAAGGATGGCTTTAATTCTCAGGAAGGTGGAGTCGTATGTTGCAGGGAAATTGGTGCAGAGCCTCGTCATGCTCCCCAGGGATTGGATTAGGTCCAAGAACTTGTTGGCTATCCGCACAGCCCTGCTGATTCCCATGTTTCTGACGTATGCAACTCGTCGGAACCAATCCTCGGTGGTTTTCTCCAAGTTCTTCCTTCTCTCCATCTTGTCTATTTGTTCTTTGGAGAGCAACTGTGGTGCGGCCGTGGAGGTGGTGGGCAAGTCGTCCACTAAGGACCATTACTGTATGTAGATAGTTAGGGCAGTAACCTGCGCTTTGAGCTCATCCTTGGAGACCTCGTCCTACTTTATCAGGTGCACAACTGTGGCCACCGACTCCTCCAGGTGTTCGACCTTTTGCTCTCTAGTTGCCGTCCCCAAGTTAATGGTGGAGACGCTATAACTCACCCATATTTGGCCAATTCTAGGCATTGCAATTTGTGCCGCTCAGGAACTGGAAGCATCCATGGTTACGTTGGATCAGACCTTGGGCTTCTTCTCTTTCTTTGTCATGCTCAGGGATCGAGCCAAGATGGCCTCGAATCTCGCCCTTGGGTCCTTCAGAACAGGAGTCGTCTTCTCAAGTTGTTTCTCCAACCAATCGGGCATAGCAGATTTATCCCCGGGCGCATCATGGCCACTCTCGCCCTTCTTGGTTAGACGCAAGACTTCTGCCTCCTTTTCCTTTTGGGGTTCTTCTTTCCTTTGGGCAGCATCCTCCTCTTCGTCAGAGTCATTAACGAACACGAGGTGCTTGACGGGCAGCCTGGTGGATGGCTATCGGGTGGGACTCTCTTCTTTCACTGCCTCTTCTTCTTTCTTCCCTTCAGTAGCCTCGGCCTTGGGGCTTTTGACAGCATGGGTCTCGGCCTCAGATAAATCCTTTCATGGCTGGTCCTCTGGTGGCTGCCCCTCTTCACCATGTGGTGACCTTTCTGCTTCCTCCCCAACGTCCTTTGGCTACTGTGCCAACTCCTCCTCAAGGTCATCATTAAATGTTTTGATGATTTCCTTCGCACCTGAGCCATCCTCCTCATTCCCACTCTCGGAAGAGCCTGTCTCCTCTCCCTCATAGACCACCCTGTCAATGGTTCGGTGCTCATACTTAGGTTGCTCATGATACTCATTGACCTCCTCCTCGATAGGTTTTTAGGCTTCCTGTTCTTGCTCCTCCAACTCCTTCGAGATAAGCATTGTAGCTTCCATAGCTGGTAGCTCTGTTGGCGGTTGTGAAGGTTGGGCTGTTGCAAGGACTTGGGCAAGGGCCGCTTGGAGAGCTGGATTCATTAAGATCTATGAGAGCTCAAGGGGGAGGTTTTGCATATGTCTCGTAAGGGCCTCGGGCATAGTGGCAAGGGGGTCAGGTGACATTATTGTTGGTAGAGGGAGTGATGTGATCAGTGACATAGCAGTAGAAGAGGAAGGGGGAGTGGTCACGCCGGAAGAGGATTCAATGTTAATTATCGACTCGGCCCGGGGTGAAGGGGCAAGATGGACAGAAATGTCCACCACCAGTAGAGATGAGGCAACCACAGCCAGGGAGGCGGGCGGTGCGCCAGGAGGGGCAGGGAGGAGCAAGGTAGGCTGCAATTGTGTTGTAGCCACTATCTGCTTGAGCCTTTTGGGAGATGAGCCTCATGTTTCTTTCTTTGCTTGCTCCTTGGGATCTGCAGATTATGCGGTCTCTGTTCCCTTTCTCTTCTGGAACCTAGTGACTAGAAGAGATTTGAAGGTCTCACCAGTCGATGTGGTGGCAACAACGTCCTCCATGGCACTTGGCTCGCTCTTGAGCCCCTCATATGTTAGGACTACTCCTTACTGCTTTAGGTGCACCACCTACCCATCGACCCACTCCTTAGTATGAGTTATGATTGGCTGGGTGATAGTATCTAGGTCATCAACCTCTTGTTCGTCCCAGTCAATCGATGGTATCGGCAGGTTAGCAACTATAGGGTACCTCGGGTGCATAATGGTGGACTCATCCTCCTCGACCTGATCCGGTACCGGGAACGGTTGCACTCGTCTTAGGAATAATACTATCATGCGCATGTAGTGCCTTGTGTGGACCTCTTTTTCATCTTTGCAGTCAACCCAGAAGTCTTCAATGTGGTATTGGTGGGCATATGCTGGCCCCAGTGCCTTCCTGACGTGGTCGTGAGGGTCCATCCGTGGGCGCGTGGTGTACAAGTCAAAATGATATTCCTTAAGCTCCTTCTTAGAATTACTGGTGCATTGAGAAGTCTGTAACTGGTACAGGCCCTAGCCGAGGGTCATAGGGTAGGAGATCCGTGCAATGTGTTTATTGTTGAAGATGGCCTGGATGTGTTGGAGCTATCGAGAAAGCTCCACGAGGATGATCCTGTCATTTGGGTACCGCGGCAATCTGTTTGGCCATTCCATGAAACCCTGGGCCCAGATGTAGGTAAACTTGGGGAATTGGATGAACAGGAAGGCATATTCCTTTAAGAGTGCCCTGGCACTGTGGGAGACTCTCCTCTCAAAATCTCCTGTGATCAATCTGATGATATGGCCAATGAACGCGTCATTAACACGGCAGTACTCCTTCTTGAAGTTACAGTATTAGAGTTGAGGGTATTTTTCGAACGGCTTGAGCCCTCGCTTGTGTCCCTGATCTGGTGCCACAAATAACCCGTTGTATTGTTTTTCACCTGCCAGGGAGTAGACGAGGTAGGAGGTCATGTAAAACTTAGAACTCTTCTTGACGTTGACAAACTACTCATGGAAGCAGTTGCTGATGATGCCTCCCCAGTCGAATGAGACCTTGGTATTAACGTCCTCATTCCCCCACAGGATCTGCTCAATGTAGTAGGCCATCCACTCTTGGAAGTAAGCGGCTGCTAGGAGACCCATGACCCTACTCAGCATAGTTACCAGGTCGTGATAGTCCTCGTGGAAATCGCTACGGAAGAGTTCGTGGGGAACCTTCGCAGCGCTGCCCCATTTCTCCTTAACTCAAAGGAGGTTGATTGATTTCTTACACCCTGACGGATTAACATCCCACGCCGCCTGGCATTGTTCTAACATGGGAACCTCCATATGTGGAAATGTGGGAATGTGGAATGTCTTCGTGATTCCCTCCAGCGACATGTCTGCGAGGATGTTTCCCTCCTTATCCACAATCGTTTTGGTGTCTGTTTGATAGGCTTCTTGGCAAGCCATCACTAGTTCAGGTGCCACGAGAGAGGGAGGGAAACCAGCAACCTTGGCGATTCCACTCTGTCGTATTAGTCTGATGTTCTTTGTTGTAGGGTTGACCTTGACCCTCAGAGTGAATTCATCTATGTCAACCTGACCAATGTTGGTATCTGAAATCTCCTTCCAATCCGTTGAAACCTTTGAGTGGACCGGTTCACCCTGGAACTAGTACTTCATTTGATCCTTATCTTCCTTTCCCCAAGGGGTCCTTCCTAATTTCTTGCCCTTATCCTTTTTGGTGAAGGCCCCTAAAGTTCCTGCAGCCGATTCCATATATTTTGCAAGCAAGGGAAAAGTCAGTGCAACAAAACATCAAAAGCATTCATGTTAGTCCATATTTTGAAAATAACATCTAAATAATCAATTAAGTATATCATAAATCTTATCTATAGACATTATCAATCTTCGTTTTAGGCCGTTTGGACAATCCGAGCCTGGAGGCTCAGACTTCCCTGGTAGGAATGCTGTCTGGAAGGGAAAACGCAGCCGAAAAACCCCAGAGACCCTTGTTGGCCAAATTTTAATGTTTAGGAGGCCCATGATGGAGAAGAGAAAATTTTAGGATGTGGGTTGAAGTCAGATTCTGGATTTGCGCTTGTTTGGATCGACCTAATGGGCACTGGAGATTTCAAGCCGGGAAGCTGTCAGGAGACGGTCGTTGGCAATGGCGGACAGCAGGCGAAAATCTTGGGGCGGAAGTTCGAGGCCCGGGACCTAGAGGAAAAAAGGCAGTCGACGTGAGGTTCGTTCAGGCTTGGTGGCTCCTGGCATGGCGGGGCCCAGCGGCCGGGAAGACACGACGCACCGGCCACCGTGAGATTTTTTGTTGATTTAAACGGTGGCAGCGAGGAGTGGCCCAGGGCCCAGAGGGCGGGAAGCCGGCAAGGGTCCGCTGTGGAGGACGGGGCAACCGTCACGGAGTTCCGGGAATGAAACTCCGGACGGGCGGGCCCGGATGGTCCCAAGGCAGCGAGGAGTTTCGGCAAGGTTAGACAGCAAATGGAGGCCTGGGTTCCGGCAAGCAGGCAGACGGGGTGAGGATTCCACCAGGAGGAGATCCGCGGAGTTTCGCAGACGGAAGTCCATGATCTGGGGCTCGGAGACACGATAGTCGCGGTGTCAAAAAGAACAAGGCAACGATGAAGGGCTGCTCGGAGCCCAGAGCCCAAAAGGCAGCGAAGTGCGCACCAAAAGACCCCGTTGTGAGGAACGGCAGAAAATGAGGAGCGGAGGCTTGACACCCAGGGCCTGGAGGCAAAAACGATGAATCAATTTCAATCCACCAAGGGTTCAAAAGCGGAAGCACCGGCGGAGCCCGGAAGGTGGGGCGCTGGGCGACGTTCGCCGCTCGGAGAGGGCGGACCTCCGAGGGAACTCCGAAGACATAACTCCGAGGGTCCGGCCCCAGGATGGACAAAGGACGTGGGCCGGGTTTAGAGTTTAATGGCAGAGCAGAGATCGGGACCCCGCGGTTGGGGTGGCAAGGCCGCCTAGCAGTTCAGGCATAGCAAAGGTTAAATGGAAGTCTGGGGTAGGAAACCTGACGGAGCGGGCCCGAAAAGGAAGATTGCCGTCGGGATATTCTGAAGTTTGAATTTGACGGCGAAGATGGGGTTTGCAGTCGGGGTAGCAGATTTCCCTGCGCGAAGAATAGTCGCACGACCGAAAAGTTCTGAATCGGCGAAGAGGGCATATCTACTAGGTTTTGCCAATTTTCAAGACATGGGTAATGAGCGCAATTTATTGTTTTGTCATTTCATGCCACCCTAACTAATTGTTCAATTATTTAAATCTTTCAAAATTACAAAAAATACACTCGGGAGGGCAAATGGGTCCCCTACCTCAAACATGCTAAATGGCGAGATGTGGGATCCACCGGGGGTTGATGAAATGATGTCGACGATGATGATCGTGACGCTGCTGCTCACGGTGGGCTCCAGGTGATCACTTGTGCAATTCACTCCAATTCAGATTATGAAAATGACTTCGATGGATTGGGCATTTTATACCCCACCTGCCATTAATGCCAGCAATAAATGATCGTACGGTCGTCAAAAAAGTTGGTGAAATTTGAAATTAGGTCGGCAGCGGTGGCGGCGACCTCGGGACTCGGTGGCTGGGAAGACGTGAGGTGGGGGCCACCGTGAGATTTTCGCATTGATCGGGCGATGGCGGCGCCGACCGGTTCGAGGCCCGGAGTGCGAGGATCTGCAAGGGATCCGCCGTCAACGACGATGGGACTGCCATGGAATTCCGTAAACAAATTCCTTGGAGGTGGGCCCAGAATGGTCAGTGGCGGGCAGGGACAAACTAAATATCGGCAGGAAAAACCTAGGTGGGACCCGAGGGGCAGGAGGCCGGCAGAGGCTGGCCGCCACGGACAGTGAGCCCAGGACGGAAGTCCAGAAATGGACTTCCGGGGCCCGGGGCACAAAGGGGCAGGCGCCACCCGAAAACTTACAATAAATTTTAAGCGGAGGGCAGTAGGGTGGGCCTCGAGGGGCAGAAAGACGCCCGGAGAACGCTGTAGAGGATGGCGATTACAAAGGGGAAGCCCAAACAGAGAACCCCAAATGCCCAGGTCCGGAGAGGCCCAGGGCCGTTTCAAGGCCAAAATGCCAGAGGGATTCCCCGAGGCTCCCGGTAGGCAGTAGAACCAGAAGCAGACGCGTGATCGATTTATGACAGAACTTTGGAGCAACATCGATCATGTAAAACATTAAAAAAGAGGGTCACGCAAAATGAGGTGGCCCCAAAAGATCTGACGGGGTGAAAGAAAAGAGGGTCCCCGTTCCGAACGGGGCGTGTTTGCTAAGGGCAGAACAATACCCACACCTTAAACGAAGAGCAATTACTTGCAACCTTATTCTTCTGACATAATCAATGGCCCCGATTAAGAAATCTCAAAAACATGCATTATACCTTCCTTTAGCAGCGTAAACTTTATTTTCCATGCCCCTTCAGGTTATTCCATGTGGCAATTGCTTATGGGTGGTCCCATAATACTAGTTTACACTTTTTGGGACATCCCATTTTTTGTTGAAATCACATATTTTTAGAAAATATAATGATTTAAGCCTTGAAAATTTTCATTTAAAGGATTCCAATTGAAGAGGGTTTGATCAATCCACCTTAGACAAAACCCCCTTGGATAGAACCCCGCCAGTTTTAAACCATACCTATAACGGAGTCTCCTTTAGCCCTATCAAAGTGTTGATAAAACACCACTTTTAATTCTCATTTTGGGGGATAAAATGAATTCATTTAAAATTTTATTTTTGTAAGTATATATTCCTTATTATAAGCTTCCCAAAAAGTATAATTTTAAATATATTTAATTTGATTATTATAGTTATTTTTATTTCTTATGAATGTAGGTTTTTCACTGAAAATAAAGCTCTATGTTTTCCACACGTGGAAAAATAGTCAATTACCAAAAAAAATTGTAAAAATTATTTTTATGCTAGGTATTTATGTCCTTAATCCAGTAACAAAAATAAAATTGAATTTCGATACATACAAAAAAAGTTATGTTGTATATAGTCTGCCTATGTCTAAATTGTAATTAGTTTGATTTCAAAAAATAATTAAGAATAAAATATCCAATAAAACACTATGAGACCAAATGGAAGTCCTAGATATCGTAATTACAAATAGAAATTAAGAAAAACATAATTTAATCCTTCATAGGAAAAAAATTATGTTGTATACAGTGAACATCACTATTTAAAGAGGAAAACCCTGACTTCTTCACACACGGTTCAAATCCTTAAGCAGGGGTTACAGGATATGCAGAATGTTGAAAAAGAAGCTGAGGAACTACTAAATAATCTAGAGTAACGTGGTGTTTGGTTTTCTGGTTTTTTTGGGTGGTCCTTTTTTTGGACCCTGCTGTCTTTTGTTGCTGTCGTTTCTTTTTTGGGACAGTTGTTCGGTTGTTGGTACTTTTTATGCTTATCTTTTGTTTGTTTGAACTTCGTGGTTTCAGGTCCCTGTAAAACCTACTTTTTTCCTTTTCAAAAACATCACTATTTAAAAGTGGTGTTTATTGTTAAAAACTAGTTTTTGAAAGGAGATGGAAAAAGAAATGAAATATGATTCCAAATAATTAAAAATATATATATTTAGAATCTATAGAAAAAATTTCACAACTTGCTATTTTGCATCATCCTCAAATTTCTCATGATTTAGTAGCTATAGGTGCCCAAAAGTGAAGATTTAGTTAAAAAAATTATGTTCAATGTCTAGTTTGGCCAAAAATTATAAACCAATATTCTAGGATCACCTTTCCCTCCCTTTTGAGAACCAATCATCATGGGTGGGACCTGCACAAGATAACGAGGAGTGGTCAAGATTGACGCACATCACTCACTATCAACCATTGATTCTCCTCATAGCTCTCCTTGTTGACTACTTGAAAACATTAGGCCCACTTTTGAAAAAGACATGTAGCAATAACCCGCCAACCCGTGTGATTAATTTGATGGAAAAGGAAAATGAACGAGATGATGGGGAGTGGCTAAGATGTAGCCACATCATTCAATGACCACCACTTATTTCCTTTTAATACCATGCACATTGTTTAACAAAGGGATCTAGCCCACCAATGCACAAGACACATGGCTTATACCTGCTAGCCCATGTGAATAAAATAATATGAAATGAAATAAATGAGCATGTGGTGAATGGAAGTGATTTTCTTGCATTGATTGAATGGTCATCATGAATTTTCATATTTGTACATGCTAAAATTGTTAGTCTTAAAAAAGGGACCTTGACTAGGTTGACAGGGCCAAAGCCCATGGGATTAATGACTCAAGGCTCAAATGATCACCATAAGAAATACTTAGCTCGACTTCAAAAAAATTAAAACAATGGACCAATGTATGAAAACTGATAAAATTAGACTAAAGGTCTAGTTATTTCATGGGTTTCGATGGCATAAGATGTGACTTAAAAGATCGATAATTGGAAATAAGGAGTCAACGTTGAAATATAACTCTAGAAAGGATATAAGATTAAAGGTTTATTAAGGTCTCGAATAGCATAGAACCTTTAAAAAGTGATAGCAATAAAAAACCCAAAGCCCTCAAATATAGAATTAACCAAAATTTTATAGAATTTTGAGATGGAACATGATAATTTTTAGGATTTCCATCAAGTAGCGAGGCTCTAGTAGTGCATGAAATTCAGTTACAAAGTGTGGGAGTTGAATCCTTGAAAGTTATGTATCTTGAAGATGTAGATTTCAAAGACATATAGGCATGTTGTAAGCAACCTTGTAGTAGTAATAATGATAAATGGCTTTATTTTCTGATTCAATATGATTTTTGTTCAAGGGAGCATAAATTTGTGTCCCTAAGTGTTCAATGAGAGATAACTTGACTAAAGAGAAGCATAATGGTAGTCTTGTAGGTCATTTTTGTCTAGATAAGACCTTGGAGCAGTTAATAAGACACTATATTTGGAATAAAATGAAAACTTTATGTAAGGAAATGTGTTAAGAAATGTATTATTTTGTAAGAGGAAAAAGGGAGTAGCAAAAAATGAAGGTTTGTATCAGCCTCTTCCTATTCCAAATAGGCCTTGGGAGTCTATAAGTATGGATTTTGTAATGGGTTTACCAAAATAACCTAGAGTTTTTTTTTCCATCTATGTTGTAGTAGACTAGTTTTCCAAGATGGCACATTTCATCCCATGCAAGAGCACAAAGGATGCCTCTTATTTCATAGTTTTTTTCTTTAAAAATTGGTAAGATTTCATGTTTTTCATTTGAGAATTGGTTTAGATAGAGATAGTATGTTTGTTTTTAATTTTTGTGGAAGAAACTTGGCACTAACCTCAGTTTCAGCTCTTCCTATCACCCTCAAACTGATGGTCAAGACAAGGTGGTTAATCGGAGCATTGGTAGCCTCTTAATATTTCTTACCAAAGATAATTCTACTCAATAGGATCTAATCTTTCCTCATGAAGAATTTTCATATAATGATTCAGTGAACAGAAGTGTGGGTAAGAGTCCTTTTGAAGTTGTTTATGGTTTGCATCGTAGAGAGGTCTTTAAATTAAGGGATATCAGTGGAATGGAGAAGATGAGTGTTGAAGGTGAGCAATTTTTTGTAGCTATTGAAGGAAATTCACTAAAAATTCAATGAAAACCTACAAAGAAGTACAAAAAAATACAAAAAACAAGCTGATATGAAGAAGAGAGAAGTCTATTTCAAGGTTGGAGATTTGGTTCTATCTCATCTTAGCAAGAAGATATTTCCCAAGGGATAGTACTCCAAATTGTTGATGAACAAGATTGGTCCTTGCAAGGTTGTTCAAAAGTTTAGTCCTAACACATATGAGATTGAATTAACAAGTTGGATTGGCATTTCGCCTATATTTAATGTATCTAATTTGTAAACTTTCAAAGGGGATGTTGTTGTAGGTAGTGAAGTAGGTTCCCAAGCATTTGTAGATGATGAATTGATCCAAGACCTTTCTCCCAACAAACCTCTAGAGTTGGTGTGCATCCTTGATATAAAGGAACTCAAGAAGACAAGAAACACAACATATATTGAATACTTGGTCAAGTGGATGGTTCTTCCTATGGAAGATGCTACTTGGATGTTTGAATATGATATTATCAAACATGGACATAGTGTTTTAGACCTACACTCAAGTGGGACTTGAGTTTCCTTCCCCTTGGGTGTATGGTGTACGGGCATTAGAAGCCTCATTTAGCTTACTTTTTGTTACCTTTGAGTCTTAGGTTGTTTGTATGTCCTGGAGTCTAATAAGGTCATTTATAACCATGTGCAATCATGTTGATCCATTTTGGAGTGTTAATTGGGTTTTTGATAAAAACGTGTAAAAGTTGCCAAATGTTTCAGAAAGTTGTCATGCAACCTTGTCCAGGTTGTCAAAAAGCAAGAAACTGTTACTAATCAATTGGGATTGGTTATAAGTGCATGAAAAAACCCTACAAAGTTGGATAAAGGGTTGGAGAACTAATTTTTTAGTTTTTGGTGAATAAAAGCATGCCTTTTCCTATGTTTTTCTATTGTTCCAATCTCTTCTTCTTTCTTATATGACTTGTATGGCACATGTAGTGACCTAGAAGCTATTGTATTTTCTTAATCCATGAATATAATTTTTTTTTTTTTTGATTTCATCAATTTTTGTGTAGTATAGTGAAATTTGTTTGTGTTTTTATTGAAGCCTGGTAAAAGCCTACCTAGAGTAACTAGTGAGCATAAAAAATGGTGTAGATTGGTCTCCCACTAGTGAAAAATCTCCACAATGGGTGGTGATTCATGTGTATATGTACTTTATCATCTTCCAAGCTTACAGGGTCCCAAGTTGAATTTTCCATGTGCTTCTAGTGGACAATAGGTCTAATATTCTGCATGTATCATACTGTGAAGGTTGTGAAGGGTAATTTGTATGCCATCAATACAAGATGTGTTTATTTTGTGATTAAGGATGGTTTGGAGAGTGTGTATGAAGGTTGTAAAAACCTCTTCAAGTATTTAGTGACCATTGGTAGAAATTATATGACAAAATGTAAGGATTGTCCTATAAGGATTGTGTATGACAATGAGAGCATAAATGAGGATCAATCAAGTTTAAGTTCTTTGTTGTGTGAAAACCTTTAAATATACATGGAAAAATCTAGGTTGTAAGGTGTAAAGTGTTCTTGAGTGAGTCGATGAGTGTTGGAAACCATTTACTCTTGTTTGGACTTGAACCATTAAAGTTGCCTCTACTACGTGCATCATACAAGAAGTTGTAAACCTATGAGTTGTTGTGTTGTAAGGTCACCACATTTGAGTTTCCCAAGATCACGCTCAAAGATCTTTCAAGACTCAAGACCAAGTCATCAATTGTGAAAAGGTGTACTAAGATGCCCCATATGTTGCTTCCTATGAACTTTTGAAGGGAATGCTTTAAAACAGTCAAGTTTTATTAAGCTATGTCCTTCCTCTACATCAATTTTCTTGTTCAATAGTGTTTTCTCTAGGGGAAGAGAGACAAATAAGATTCTCATGACTTTCATCAATTGTATTTTCTAACATCAAGTATCTTCTTCACAACTATGAGAGATACTAGGAGAAGAACAAATGTGATTTTCTATAATTTCATTCCTTTGTCTCATAATGTTTTCCAAACTTGGATAGGTAGGGGAAGGAACATAAAGAGGGTTGTTATAGACCTTAAATATTTTATCATCTAATGCCAACCTATCATCCTCACTTTCAATTGCATCCTCTTTCACTAATGCATTCTCACAAGGAAAAGATGAATGGAAACTAGGTAAGGTGATTTTTAGGAATGTGTCTATGATATAATTCTATTGTATCATAATATCTTCCAAAGGGGCATGAGGAGAAGGACAAAAATTACCTTCATGATTCCCAACAATTGTCTCTTCTTTCACCAAGATACCTTCGCCAGTAAAAGAAGAGGTTTCGAAAGGAGAAAAAATATGATCATCATGGTTATCTATTCTTGTATCCTCTTCTATCGCATCATTCCTATAAATAGGAGATATAAGAGGGGTTGTAGGTTGAAGGAAAGTGTCAACATTTTCACTCTCTTGCACTAAGAAACTCTCATAACTAGGAAATGTGTTGAATGAATGAATAACATGCTTATTGCCTAAATTTTTATTTTCTAACTTATAAAAGATGAATCCTAACATTGATGCAATGAAATGACCTAGAATGAAATGCAATTTTCAAATTCCACACAATGCAATAGACTAAAAAAGAAATGTTGTGAATGCAATTTTGAATTTTGACAATGTACTGAAATTAAGCAATTTAAGTTGAATGCAATGAATTTGATGAAACAACAAATCAAAAAATTGAAATAGGAAAGAAACAACAAAAATAGAAGCCTAAAACTGAGGTTTCAAATCCCAAAAAATATAGATTAGAATATAATAGGGACTCATTCACCAGTAAGGTCGAATGGGTCCTAGTTAGGTATTTTTGAAATATTTCTGGTGATTTTTTATGCTTTTCAGATGCCAAAATGTATAGGCTTTGCTTGATTAGGGACTTATTCATGAATAAATGGGAATGGGTCCCAAATCAAGGTTTTAAAGAGGTGAAAATTGTAATTTGTAAGTTATTTTGTGTGTGTTTTGTGCCCAGTTTCGAACTATAACTCTTATGGAAAAAAATTCTAGAATTTGCAAGTGAAATGAAGGGTAAATGATGACCTATATGACACTTTTCGAAATTCAATTTTTTTAATTTTATAATGCAAATATATATGATCTAAATGACATGCAAATTGACTAACTTGTTTTTGTATTTTTCAGATTTAAGAAATGAAAAGCAATGCAATTATAAACCTTAAATGAGATGTAAGATTGCAATGTAAAACAAGAAACCCTAAATGAGATCTTTAATTCAATGAAAATTTAAATGTAAATGAGTGCAAGATCTAGCCTAGGATGCAATGAAAGACTTTGAAATTGGAAAATCACAATATTCAATGCATTGAATTCACCAAAATGTTTAATAGAAAAATTATAGTTTACCATCATGAGTGAATAAGATGATAAACCACTAAATATTTTTCTCATTAAAAAACTCAATTATGAGAGCCAAAATATGCAAATAACAATTAGAAACTAGCCCTAACTATTATAGCAATGAAAAGGGGAGTTTTTAGAGCTTTAAATGATGTGTACCTTTTAGAAAACTTGTTTCTAGGCAACAAAGGACTCATTCGCCTTCAGTGGAAAATGGGTCTCTATTTGGGTTACTGAAAATAAGATTTGGGTTATGTTCCTTGATGTCTATACTCTCATATGCTGCATTGTAAGCTTCTGAAAATTTGTAGATAATTTTGTAGCTTTAATTCTTTGATTTTTCCCTTTGAATAACAACTTTTGCAACTTGACAACTTTGACAATTTTTCTCCAAATCTCACTCTTTAACCTAAAAATTGCAATCACACATGCAAGAGTAGAGAAGTGTTGTTTGTTAGGGTATAGGGGTTTTCCTTCGTCAAACCCCTTTTGGGCAATTAAACCAATTGATAAAATAATGAAATTGAATCATGAAACATGAAATATGCAATTGATGATACCTTGCATGTTGTCTTGGAGTATGAATCTATAAACTAACATGAAGTGGCCATGGAGAATGTAGATCTTGATCTCAAATAGATGGGAAACAATTCGTGCAAGAAGGATCTTCAATGCTACATCAACAATCTTGGCTCAACAACATGCATGAATGCATAAAACCCTTGACATGATGAAATGATCTTGAATTGTCACAATAAAATCCTCTAATTCGCCTTGAAATTCCTTGTAAATGCTCTTGAAATGCTCTTGTCGACTCAAATTTTCTATAAGGATGCTCTCTCAAAGTTGCTAGGTGAAATATTGTGAATTAACCCTTTATTATACTAAATTAAGAGATTAACCCAAAAATTCAAAGAATTCAAGTCGGCCTTAGATCTGGGTATTAAAATTATAAGGATCCCGCCATAATTAAATTCAAAAAGAGGGGTCTTATTAATGCAAGAACCATTCACCACTAAAGGAAAATGGTTCCTAGCACAACTTTCTATGACCGTGCTTGAAGGAGATGAAATAACATTAAAAACCCACCTCAAAAATGCAAAGAAAGTTATATCCTATGTGGAAAGGAAACCTTGTTAGAGTAATAAGTTATTTCACTTAATTAATTTAATCATATTAGTTAATTAATTAAGTCACTTATCACTTTAGTTACTTAAGCTAAACTTAGTCACTTTAATAATTAATTATTAAGTTTGCACACTAGGGTTTCCTTTTAGGGTTTGATCTCCTTTCTTAAGGATTGATCTCATTGTAATTATTCATTCTCTTAATATATTTTTCAGCTTGAGGCTTTCAAAGCATCTTTGTTGTTATGGAAATTCTTCTATCTTTGTGATAGGTTATTGCATGCAGGTGTTTGCATTAGTTCACATCTCAAATTGAGACCCTATGGTTAATGATCCTGAATCACATTGGGTCACATCTCAGTTTGAGGGCCATTAATTTTATGGTTAATGTTCTAGAATCTTCATGGTATTTTCTCCTATGGATCAATTTTAGTCACAGTTTGGCATTGACATCGAGATACACATAGCTTCCAAATTATTTCATCATATCATTCCCTCTTATGGGGGGCATCATTTATTAATCTACTATTGCTTCATAGATTCTAGGGTTGTTCTAGTTTGTGAGTTTTCCAGTGTTCCTTGGCATCGGGTCTATTGTTGAATTATCATGATTCCACCTGAGTTCTTCAATGACTCTCATATGGTTTCTTGTAAATAGAGGTATCTTTCCTTGCTTGCCATATTTAGGATTCCAGTGTTACTCCACCAGTGTTCTTCTAGTGCTTCTTTGTAGCAGGTCATCTCATTGAGGGGGGTTTTTTTCCTAGTGGTGAGCTTTTTTCCTGGTGGGTTTTCTCCTCTTTCTCATTCATAGAATTTGTACATGGGTACCTGATCAGGCCTTGTTTTTGAGACCATCTTCACTTTCATGCATATTTTCCTTAGTGTTTTAGTTACTTCCTAAGTTCAGCTTAAGGGGGGTGTTAGAGTAATAAGTTATTTCACTTAATTAATTTAATCATATTGGTTAATTAATTAAGTCACTTATCACTTTAGTTACTTAAGCTAAACTTAGGCACATTAATAATTAATTAATTATTAATTATTAAGTGTGCACACTAGGGTTTCATTTTATGGTTATGCATACACTTCTTTTATAAAGAAATTCATCGATCTTGTAATTTCTCAATTCCTGAATATTATTCATTTGCACATCTTCATGCAAATTTCTCTACTTTTTTATGTTTTTCTCTTATGGAAGGTATTTTCTTATTTGCATGTATGATCTTTGTTTCTAACACACCTTGCACCAGTAAAGGTGAATGGATCCTAGTAGCACATTTTAGAACACCAAATTTTCCAAATTAAATGTCATACAATATCATTATTGGGTTTTAGGATAAATCCTTGAAAATGGGACTTGAATTTGAATTAAAGGGGTCAATTAAATTCAATTAACTTCCATTAATTAAGGAGACCCTAGATAAATGTGAAACTATGTTACGACACTTTACAAAACCTAAAAAAGGTACAAGTTAAATATATTTTATAAAAACTGGCCCACTAGGCTTAATTAATTAAATATATCCTTGAATAGTGTGAAAGTGTGTTACAACACTTTACAACACTTGCAAAGGATCAATTACGGAATATTTTAATAAAATAAAGTTCCTAGAATGATGTGAATGTGTACAACACATTACAACACTATTCCAAGACACCACTAATTCAGTTTTAATGTCAATTATCCCAAACTAGGTGAGGGAAAAGGCTACTTTTTCTGTTAGTACACTTAATATAGGTACAACCCCATATTTAATATCTTAATGATATAACTATTATGTAACGTTATTCATTATATCCCAACTATCTAATCATTAGGCATATATGCATATTGACAAGCATAAATCACAAGAAATACTTTACTCAAGTATGTTATTTAATCTTAAGAATGAAGAATCTGATAAATATAAATTACATGCAACAAGTACATTAGGTACATAATTAGACATATAACCATCTCAATTTCCAAAAGTATCTAGTGAATCAAGTATCAAAAACTATGAGATAATTATGTAATCATCCCAAAATAAATAAATCAATTAATCCTCACAACCCATATGATGGCACTTTCAAATTTGCAAAAAAATTGGAGTGCCCATATTGAACCCTAAATTTTTTTATTACATCTGAAACATTTCTTACATATATATGTAGGGTTCTTATATGGGGGTTTAGGGCTATATTCATTTTAAATTTCTTGTAACATTCTATTTGGCCATTGATTGCATATTCCCTATTTCTGGTCATTTAAAAAAAACTCTTATGTCTATCAATGTCATCAAGTGACTGGTCCCTCTCGCCTAGGTTTTAATTTCCCATCTTATAAGGTTAAGTAAAGGATCTTTTGGCCTTTACATTCTTTGCATTTCATGACTTCAAATTTATCGAGCCTATTATTTTCATGTCATTCTAGGGGATCCCATTCATTAGAACAACTTAAATACACATGCTTAAAGTTTCCACTTAAGTCCCAATGGCCATCATACTTTATCACTCATTGTTGAATTCTTCATAAGTACATATTTTGAATTGGAAATGAGCGATGAAATGGTGTTTTCTTTTATATTGCTCATCATAGATAGCTGCTAGACCTCCTATAGAAAATGCATGACGAGCGATGTTCCTTAAGGGATCGCTTATCGCTAATGGCTTTTGAGCCTTCAAATTTGTAATAGTGATAAGCAACACCCCAACTTTTTGTTCTTATCACTCATCGCGGATAGTCATAAAATGATAAATTTAAGACCAACGATGAGCAATATGATGAAATTTACTTTACATTGCGTGATCATAGATATGTTTTAAATTTTAAGTTCCACATTAGTGATATGCAATGCACATTGTAAACTTTGTAAATCCTCCCGTCACCAATTGCTTACAAACTATATGAGGAGAATTAGCGATGAGCGATGACCTTATGTTTTATCACTCATTGTTGGTGATTAGGATTGTACCCTCTAGGAAAGAAACGACTTCGGGCCCGGCCCAAAGGCGGCGCCACCAAAACTTACAATAAATTTTAAGCGAGGGCAGAGGGTGGGCCTCGAGGGTAGAAAGACGCCCGAGAATGCTGCAGAGGATGGCGAACAAAGGGGAAGCCCAAACAGAGAACCCCGGATGCCCAGTCCGAGAGGCCGTGGCGCTTCAAGGCCAAAATGCCGAGGGATTCCCCAGGCTCCTTGGGGGCGAGAACCAAAAGCGCTGATCGATTTATGACGAACTTTGGACCAACATCGATCATGTAAAACATCAAAAAGAAGGTCACGCAAAATGAGGTGGCCCCAAAAGATCCGGGGGTGAAAGAAAAGAGGGTCCCGTTCGGGGCGGTTTGCTAAGGGCGTAGAACAATACCCACACCTTAAACGAAGAGCAATTACTTGCAACCTTATTCTTGACATAATCAATGGCCCCATTAAGAAATCTCAAAAACATGCATTATACCTTCCTTTAGCAGCGTAAACTTTATTTTCCATGCCCCTTCGGTTATTCCATGTGGCAATTGCTTATGGGTGGTCCCATAATACTAGTTTACACTTTTTGGGACATCCCATTTTTGTTGAAATCACATATTTTAGAAAATATAATGATTTAAGCCTTGAAAATTTTCATTTAAAGGATTCCAATTGAAGAGGGTTTGATCAAACCACCTTAGATCAAACCCCCTTGGATAGAACCCGCTAGTTTTAAACCATACCTATAATGAGTCTCCTTTACACCTATCAAAATGTTGATAAAAACCACTTTTGATTTACATTTTGGGGGATCAAATGAATTCATTTAAAATTTTATTTTTGTAAGTATATATTCCTTATTATAAGCTTCCCAAAAGTATAATTTTAAATATATTTAATTTGATTATTATAGTTATTTTATTTCTTATGAATGTAGGTTTTTCACTGAAAATAAAGCTCTATGTTTTCCACACGTGGAAAAATAGTCAATTACCAAAAAAAATTGTAAAAATTATTTTTATGCTAGGTATTTATGTCCTTAATCCAGTAACAAAAATAAAATTGAATTTCGATACATACAAAAAAAGTTATGTTGTATATAGTCTGCCTATGTCTAAATTGTAATTAGTTTGATTTCAAAAAATAATTAAGAATAAAATATCCAATAAAACACTATGAGACCAAATGGAAGTCCTAGATATCGTAATTACAAATAGAAATTAAGAAAAACATAATTTAATCCTTCATAGGAAAAAAATTATGTTGTATACAGTGAACATCACTATTTAAAGAGGAAAACCCTGACTTCTTCACACACGGTTCAAATCCTTAAGCAGGGGTTACAGGATATGCAGAATGTTGAAAAAGAAGCTGAGGAACTACTAAATAATCTAGAGTAACGTGGTGTTTGGTTTTCTGGTTTTTTTGGGTGGTCCTTTTTTTGGACCCTGCTGTCTTTTGTTGCTGTCGTTTCTTTTTTGGGACAGTTGTTCGGTTGTTGGTACTTTTTATGCTTATCTTTTGTTTGTTTGAACTTCGTGGTTTCAGGTCCCTGTAAAACCTACTTTTTTCCTTTTCAAAAACATCACTATTTAAAAGTGGTGTTTATTGTTAAAAACTAGTTTTTGAAAGGAGATGGAAAAAGAAATGAAATATGATTCCAAATAATTAAAAATATATATATTTAGAATCTATAGAAAAAATTTCACAACTTGCTATTTTGCATCATCCTCAAATTTCTCATGATTTAGTAGCTATAGGTGCCCAAAAGTGAAGATTTAGTTAAAAAAATTATGTTCAATGTCTAGTTTGGCCAAAAATTATAAACCAATATTCTAGGATCACCTTTCCCTCCCTTTTGAGAACCAATCATCATGGGTGGGACCTGCACAAGATAACGAGGAGTGGTCAAGATTGACGCACATCACTCACTATCAACCATTGATTCTCCTCATAGCTCTCCTTGTTGACTACTTGAAAACATTAGGCCCACTTTTGAAAAAGACATGTAGCAATAACCCGCCAACCCGTGTGATTAATTTGATGGAAAAGGAAAATGAACGAGATGATGGGGAGTGGCTAAGATGTAGCCACATCATTCAATGACCACCACTTATTTCCTTTTAATACCATGCACATTGTTTAACAAAGGGATCTAGCCCACCAATGCACAAGACACATGGCTTATACCTGCTAGCCCATGTGAATAAAATAATATGAAATGAAATAAATGAGCATGTGGTGAATGGAAGTGATTTTCTTGCATTGATTGAATGGTCATCATGAATTTTCATATTTGTACATGCTAAAATTGTTAGTCTTAAAAAAGGGACCTTGACTAGGTTGACAGGGCCAAAGCCCATGGGATTAATGACTCAAGGCTCAAATGATCACCATAAGAAATACTTAGCTCGACTTCAAAAAAATTAAAACAATGGACCAATGTATGAAAACTGATAAAATTAGACTAAAGGTCTAGTTATTTCATGGGTTTCGATGGCATAAGATGTGACTTAAAAGATCGATAATTGGAAATAAGGAGTCAACGTTGAAATATAACTCTAGAAAGGATATAAGATTAAAGGTTTATTAAGGTCTCGAATAGCATAGAACCTTTAAAAAGTGATAGCAATAAAAAACCCAAAGCCCTCAAATATAGAATTAACCAAAATTTTATAGAATTTTGAGATGGAACATGATAATTTTTAGGATTTCCATCAAGTAGCGAGGCTCTAGTAGTGCATGAAATTCAGTTACAAAGTGTGGGAGTTGAATCCTTGAAAGTTATGTATCTTGAAGATGTAGATTTCAAAGACATATAGGCATGTTGTAAGCAACCTTGTAGTAGTAATAATGATAAATGGCTTTATTTTCTGATTCAATATGATTTTTGTTCAAGGGAGCATAAATTTGTGTCCCTAAGTGTTCAATGAGAGATAACTTGACTAAAGAGAAGCATAATGGTAGTCTTGTAGGTCATTTTTGTCTAGATAAGACCTTGGAGCAGTTAATAAGACACTATATTTGGAATAAAATGAAAACTTTATGTAAGGAAATGTGTTAAGAAATGTATTATTTTGTAAGAGGAAAAAGGGAGTAGCAAAAAATGAAGGTTTGTATCAGCCTCTTCCTATTCCAAATAGGCCTTGGGAGTCTATAAGTATGGATTTTGTAATGGGTTTACCAAAATAACCTAGAGTTTTTTTTTCCATCTATGTTGTAGTAGACTAGTTTTCCAAGATGGCACATTTCATCCCATGCAAGAGCACAAAGGATGCCTCTTATTTCATAGTTTTTTTCTTTAAAAATTGGTAAGATTTCATGTTTTTCATTTGAGAATTGGTTTAGATAGAGATAGTATGTTTGTTTTTAATTTTTGTGGAAGAAACTTGGCACTAACCTCAGTTTCAGCTCTTCCTATCACCCTCAAACTGATGGTCAAGACAAGGTGGTTAATCGGAGCATTGGTAGCCTCTTAATATTTCTTACCAAAGATAATTCTACTCAATAGGATCTAATCTTTCCTCATGAAGAATTTTCATATAATGATTCAGTGAACAGAAGTGTGGGTAAGAGTCCTTTTGAAGTTGTTTATGGTTTGCATCGTAGAGAGGTCTTTAAATTAAGGGATATCAGTGGAATGGAGAAGATGAGTGTTGAAGGTGAGCAATTTTTTGTAGCTATTGAAGGAAATTCACTAAAAATTCAATGAAAACCTACAAAGAAGTACAAAAAAATACAAAAAACAAGCTGATATGAAGAAGAGAGAAGTCTATTTCAAGGTTGGAGATTTGGTTCTATCTCATCTTAGCAAGAAGATATTTCCCAAGGGATAGTACTCCAAATTGTTGATGAACAAGATTGGTCCTTGCAAGGTTGTTCAAAAGTTTAGTCCTAACACATATGAGATTGAATTAACAAGTTGGATTGGCATTTCGCCTATATTTAATGTATCTAATTTGTAAACTTTCAAAGGGGATGTTGTTGTAGGTAGTGAAGTAGGTTCCCAAGCATTTGTAGATGATGAATTGATCCAAGACCTTTCTCCCAACAAACCTCTAGAGTTGGTGTGCATCCTTGATATAAAGGAACTCAAGAAGACAAGAAACACAACATATATTGAATACTTGGTCAAGTGGATGGTTCTTCCTATGGAAGATGCTACTTGGATGTTTGAATATGATATTATCAAACATGGACATAGTGTTTTAGACCTACACTCAAGTGGGACTTGAGTTTCCTTCCCCTTGGGTGTATGGTGTACGGGCATTAGAAGCCTCATTTAGCTTACTTTTTGTTACCTTTGAGTCTTAGGTTGTTTGTATGTCCTGGAGTCTAATAAGGTCATTTATAACCATGTGCAATCATGTTGATCCATTTTGGAGTGTTAATTGGGTTTTTGATAAAAACGTGTAAAAGTTGCCAAATGTTTCAGAAAGTTGTCATGCAACCTTGTCCAGGTTGTCAAAAAGCAAGAAACTGTTACTAATCAATTGGGATTGGTTATAAGTGCATGAAAAAACCCTACAAAGTTGGATAAAGGGTTGGAGAACTAATTTTTTAGTTTTTGGTGAATAAAAGCATGCCTTTTCCTATGTTTTTCTATTGTTCCAATCTCTTCTTCTTTCTTATATGACTTGTATGGCACATGTAGTGACCTAGAAGCTATTGTATTTTCTTAATCCATGAATATAATTTTTTTTTTTTTTGATTTCATCAATTTTTGTGTAGTATAGTGAAATTTGTTTGTGTTTTTATTGAAGCCTGGTAAAAGCCTACCTAGAGTAACTAGTGAGCATAAAAAATGGTGTAGATTGGTCTCCCACTAGTGAAAAATCTCCACAATGGGTGGTGATTCATGTGTATATGTACTTTATCATCTTCCAAGCTTACAGGGTCCCAAGTTGAATTTTCCATGTGCTTCTAGTGGACAATAGGTCTAATATTCTGCATGTATCATACTGTGAAGGTTGTGAAGGGTAATTTGTATGCCATCAATACAAGATGTGTTTATTTTGTGATTAAGGATGGTTTGGAGAGTGTGTATGAAGGTTGTAAAAACCTCTTCAAGTATTTAGTGACCATTGGTAGAAATTATATGACAAAATGTAAGGATTGTCCTATAAGGATTGTGTATGACAATGAGAGCATAAATGAGGATCAATCAAGTTTAAGTTCTTTGTTGTGTGAAAACCTTTAAATATACATGGAAAAATCTAGGTTGTAAGGTGTAAAGTGTTCTTGAGTGAGTCGATGAGTGTTGGAAACCATTTACTCTTGTTTGGACTTGAACCATTAAAGTTGCCTCTACTACGTGCATCATACAAGAAGTTGTAAACCTATGAGTTGTTGTGTTGTAAGGTCACCACATTTGAGTTTCCCAAGATCACGCTCAAAGATCTTTCAAGACTCAAGACCAAGTCATCAATTGTGAAAAGGTGTACTAAGATGCCCCATATGTTGCTTCCTATGAACTTTTGAAGGGAATGCTTTAAAACAGTCAAGTTTTATTAAGCTATGTCCTTCCTCTACATCAATTTTCTTGTTCAATAGTGTTTTCTCTAGGGGAAGAGAGACAAATAAGATTCTCATGACTTTCATCAATTGTATTTTCTAACATCAAGTATCTTCTTCACAACTATGAGAGATACTAGGAGAAGAACAAATGTGATTTTCTATAATTTCATTCCTTTGTCTCATAATGTTTTCCAAACTTGGATAGGTAGGGGAAGGAACATAAAGAGGGTTGTTATAGACCTTAAATATTTTATCATCTAATGCCAACCTATCATCCTCACTTTCAATTGCATCCTCTTTCACTAATGCATTCTCACAAGGAAAAGATGAATGGAAACTAGGTAAGGTGATTTTTAGGAATGTGTCTATGATATAATTCTATTGTATCATAATATCTTCCAAAGGGGCATGAGGAGAAGGACAAAAATTACCTTCATGATTCCCAACAATTGTCTCTTCTTTCACCAAGATACCTTCGCCAGTAAAAGAAGAGGTTTCGAAAGGAGAAAAAATATGATCATCATGGTTATCTATTCTTGTATCCTCTTCTATCGCATCATTCCTATAAATAGGAGATATAAGAGGGGTTGTAGGTTGAAGGAAAGTGTCAACATTTTCACTCTCTTGCACTAAGAAACTCTCATAACTAGGAAATGTGTTGAATGAATGAATAACATGCTTATTGCCTAAATTTTTATTTTCTAACTTATAAAAGATGAATCCTAACATTGATGCAATGAAATGACCTAGAATGAAATGCAATTTTCAAATTCCACACAATGCAATAGACTAAAAAAGAAATGTTGTGAATGCAATTTTGAATTTTGACAATGTACTGAAATTAAGCAATTTAAGTTGAATGCAATGAATTTGATGAAACAACAAATCAAAAAATTGAAATAGGAAAGAAACAACAAAAATAGAAGCCTAAAACTGAGGTTTCAAATCCCAAAAAATATAGATTAGAATATAATAGGGACTCATTCACCAGTAAGGTCGAATGGGTCCTAGTTAGGTATTTTTGAAATATTTCTGGTGATTTTTTATGCTTTTCAGATGCCAAAATGTATAGGCTTTGCTTGATTAGGGACTTATTCATGAATAAATGGGAATGGGTCCCAAATCAAGGTTTTAAAGAGGTGAAAATTGTAATTTGTAAGTTATTTTGTGTGTGTTTTGTGCCCAGTTTCGAACTATAACTCTTATGGAAAAAAATTCTAGAATTTGCAAGTGAAATGAAGGGTAAATGATGACCTATATGACACTTTTCGAAATTCAATTTTTTTAATTTTATAATGCAAATATATATGATCTAAATGACATGCAAATTGACTAACTTGTTTTTGTATTTTTCAGATTTAAGAAATGAAAAGCAATGCAATTATAAACCTTAAATGAGATGTAAGATTGCAATGTAAAACAAGAAACCCTAAATGAGATCTTTAATTCAATGAAAATTTAAATGTAAATGAGTGCAAGATCTAGCCTAGGATGCAATGAAAGACTTTGAAATTGGAAAATCACAATATTCAATGCATTGAATTCACCAAAATGTTTAATAGAAAAATTATAGTTTACCATCATGAGTGAATAAGATGATAAACCACTAAATATTTTTCTCATTAAAAAACTCAATTATGAGAGCCAAAATATGCAAATAACAATTAGAAACTAGCCCTAACTATTATAGCAATGAAAAGGGGAGTTTTTAGAGCTTTAAATGATGTGTACCTTTTAGAAAACTTGTTTCTAGGCAACAAAGGACTCATTCGCCTTCAGTGGAAAATGGGTCTCTATTTGGGTTACTGAAAATAAGATTTGGGTTATGTTCCTTGATGTCTATACTCTCATATGCTGCATTGTAAGCTTCTGAAAATTTGTAGATAATTTTGTAGCTTTAATTCTTTGATTTTTCCCTTTGAATAACAACTTTTGCAACTTGACAACTTTGACAATTTTTCTCCAAATCTCACTCTTTAACCTAAAAATTGCAATCACACATGCAAGAGTAGAGAAGTGTTGTTTGTTAGGGTATAGGGGTTTTCCTTCGTCAAACCCCTTTTGGGCAATTAAACCAATTGATAAAATAATGAAATTGAATCATGAAACATGAAATATGCAATTGATGATACCTTGCATGTTGTCTTGGAGTATGAATCTATAAACTAACATGAAGTGGCCATGGAGAATGTAGATCTTGATCTCAAATAGATGGGAAACAATTCGTGCAAGAAGGATCTTCAATGCTACATCAACAATCTTGGCTCAACAACATGCATGAATGCATAAAACCCTTGACATGATGAAATGATCTTGAATTGTCACAATAAAATCCTCTAATTCGCCTTGAAATTCCTTGTAAATGCTCTTGAAATGCTCTTGTCGACTCAAATTTTCTATAAGGATGCTCTCTCAAAGTTGCTAGGTGAAATATTGTGAATTAACCCTTTATTATACTAAATTAAGAGATTAACCCAAAAATTCAAAGAATTCAAGTCGGCCTTAGATCTGGGTATTAAAATTATAAGGATCCCGCCATAATTAAATTCAAAAAGAGGGGTCTTATTAATGCAAGAACCATTCACCACTAAAGGAAAATGGTTCCTAGCACAACTTTCTATGACCGTGCTTGAAGGAGATGAAATAACATTAAAAACCCACCTCAAAAATGCAAAGAAAGTTATATCCTATGTGGAAAGGAAACCTTGTTAGAGTAATAAGTTATTTCACTTAATTAATTTAATCATATTAGTTAATTAATTAAGTCACTTATCACTTTAGTTACTTAAGCTAAACTTAGTCACTTTAATAATTAATTATTAAGTTTGCACACTAGGGTTTCCTTTTAGGGTTTGATCTCCTTTCTTAAGGATTGATCTCATTGTAATTATTCATTCTCTTAATATATTTTTCAGCTTGAGGCTTTCAAAGCATCTTTGTTGTTATGGAAATTCTTCTATCTTTGTGATAGGTTATTGCATGCAGGTGTTTGCATTAGTTCACATCTCAAATTGAGACCCTATGGTTAATGATCCTGAATCACATTGGGTCACATCTCAGTTTGAGGGCCATTAATTTTATGGTTAATGTTCTAGAATCTTCATGGTATTTTCTCCTATGGATCAATTTTAGTCACAGTTTGGCATTGACATCGAGATACACATAGCTTCCAAATTATTTCATCATATCATTCCCTCTTATGGGGGGCATCATTTATTAATCTACTATTGCTTCATAGATTCTAGGGTTGTTCTAGTTTGTGAGTTTTCCAGTGTTCCTTGGCATCGGGTCTATTGTTGAATTATCATGATTCCACCTGAGTTCTTCAATGACTCTCATATGGTTTCTTGTAAATAGAGGTATCTTTCCTTGCTTGCCATATTTAGGATTCCAGTGTTACTCCACCAGTGTTCTTCTAGTGCTTCTTTGTAGCAGGTCATCTCATTGAGGGGGGTTTTTTTCCTAGTGGTGAGCTTTTTTCCTGGTGGGTTTTCTCCTCTTTCTCATTCATAGAATTTGTACATGGGTACCTGATCAGGCCTTGTTTTTGAGACCATCTTCACTTTCATGCATATTTTCCTTAGTGTTTTAGTTACTTCCTAAGTTCAGCTTAAGGGGGGTGTTAGAGTAATAAGTTATTTCACTTAATTAATTTAATCATATTGGTTAATTAATTAAGTCACTTATCACTTTAGTTACTTAAGCTAAACTTAGGCACATTAATAATTAATTAATTATTAATTATTAAGTGTGCACACTAGGGTTTCATTTTATGGTTATGCATACACTTCTTTTATAAAGAAATTCATCGATCTTGTAATTTCTCAATTCCTGAATATTATTCATTTGCACATCTTCATGCAAATTTCTCTACTTTTTTATGTTTTTCTCTTATGGAAGGTATTTTCTTATTTGCATGTATGATCTTTGTTTCTAACACACCTTGCACCAGTAAAGGTGAATGGATCCTAGTAGCACATTTTAGAACACCAAATTTTCCAAATTAAATGTCATACAATATCATTATTGGGTTTTAGGATAAATCCTTGAAAATGGGACTTGAATTTGAATTAAAGGGGTCAATTAAATTCAATTAACTTCCATTAATTAAGGAGACCCTAGATAAATGTGAAACTATGTTACGACACTTTACAAAACCTAAAAAAGGTACAAGTTAAATATATTTTATAAAAACTGGCCCACTAGGCTTAATTAATTAAATATATCCTTGAATAGTGTGAAAGTGTGTTACAACACTTTACAACACTTGCAAAGGATCAATTACGGAATATTTTAATAAAATAAAGTTCCTAGAATGATGTGAATGTGTACAACACATTACAACACTATTCCAAGACACCACTAATTCAGTTTTAATGTCAATTATCCCAAACTAGGTGAGGGAAAAGGCTACTTTTTCTGTTAGTACACTTAATATAGGTACAACCCCATATTTAATATCTTAATGATATAACTATTATGTAACGTTATTCATTATATCCCAACTATCTAATCATTAGGCATATATGCATATTGACAAGCATAAATCACAAGAAATACTTTACTCAAGTATGTTATTTAATCTTAAGAATGAAGAATCTGATAAATATAAATTACATGCAACAAGTACATTAGGTACATAATTAGACATATAACCATCTCAATTTCCAAAAGTATCTAGTGAATCAAGTATCAAAAACTATGAGATAATTATGTAATCATCCCAAAATAAATAAATCAATTAATCCTCACAACCCATATGATGGCACTTTCAAATTTGCAAAAAAATTGGAGTGCCCATATTGAACCCTAAATTTTTTTATTACATCTGAAACATTTCTTACATATATATGTAGGGTTCTTATATGGGGGTTTAGGGCTATATTCATTTTAAATTTCTTGTAACATTCTATTTGGCCATTGATTGCATATTCCCTATTTCTGGTCATTTAAAAAAAACTCTTATGTCTATCAATGTCATCAAGTGACTGGTCCCTCTCGCCTAGGTTTTAATTTCCCATCTTATAAGGTTAAGTAAAGGATCTTTTGGCCTTTACATTCTTTGCATTTCATGACTTCAAATTTATCGAGCCTATTATTTTCATGTCATTCTAGGGGATCCCATTCATTAGAACAACTTAAATACACATGCTTAAAGTTTCCACTTAAGTCCCAATGGCCATCATACTTTATCACTCATTGTTGAATTCTTCATAAGTACATATTTTGAATTGGAAATGAGCGATGAAATGGTGTTTTCTTTTATATTGCTCATCATAGATAGCTGCTAGACCTCCTATAGAAAATGCATGACGAGCGATGTTCCTTAAGGGATCGCTTATCGCTAATGGCTTTTGAGCCTTCAAATTTGTAATAGTGATAAGCAACACCCCAACTTTTTGTTCTTATCACTCATCGCGGATAGTCATAAAATGATAAATTTAAGACCAACGATGAGCAATATGATGAAATTTACTTTACATTGCGTGATCATAGATATGTTTTAAATTTTAAGTTCCACATTAGTGATATGCAATGCACATTGTAAACTTTGTAAATCCTCCCGTCACCAATTGCTTACAAACTATATGAGGAGAATTAGCGATGAGCGATGACCTTATGTTTTATCACTCATTGTTGGTGATTAGGATTGTACCCTCTAGGAAAGTTGTACTTGTCTATCTTGTTGCAACATAGAAATATTATTTAGTTTGTGGGTAAACCAATTAGAGAGTGAGTCTCCAGAGTGGGTTGGTTGCCTTCTAACTAATCACCTAATATAAGCACCTTCAAGGGAAAGGTGAGTAGAAAGAAAACTAAAACTTAACACCTATAACTTATCACTGGACGTTCCATAGGAAATATTACAACAAGGAGAAAGTTATATGCAAGTCCACTAAAATGGAAGAAACATAAATAGCTATAGATATCTTGCTGCCAAATAGCCAACAAACAAAAACATGAAGGCCACATAAATACCTCAAATATAAGAAACTCAGACTATACACAAGAATGATTGCAAATGCAAGAAAAGAATGGTTGCATTTTCTGAGTGTAGATGGAAAAAAACCAATACAAGTGTTAGAAACAAAAAATAAACAAGGAAAAAACTTACAAGTTTGGCGTGGGAGGGTCGTCGAGAAGCTAGAGTCTACTGACATTGTTGGGGATGCTCTTTGAAAAGGATAGACCTGCAACATCGACGAATGGCCACAAGCTCTATTACGACAACAAAACAACAACCATAGATTCAATTAAACCAATGAAGGCTAACAAGCTCCATTCCCAATTTTTAAATTACAAATTTTTCTATATTTTAATTTCTTTAGTTGGGACATTTAGAATATGACCAAAAAAAAATAGTATAAAAAATATAAATTTTACATAACTCTACATAAATGATTTGAAAATCAATCTATGTTCCCCTAAGAAAACTAACCTAGAACATACATTGTCCTTCAGTGTGATCAATGGCAACATCAATGTTCCATATAACATCAACAATGTACAAATTATCTTTCCAAGAACGTCCCAACAAAAATTAACATAGAAATCACTATGTATCAATTTTGTTTGCATCCACTATGACATACATACATATCTACGCATAGGGGAGAAATTAATTTTGGATTCACGCCAATTTTCTCACCATGGTTACATTGCTAAAAAATAGTTAATGCTATACAGTTTATGTTGATTTGCATAAGGCATTTTTCATTGTTATTTTATGTTGATTTGCATAAGGCATTTTTCATTGTTATACTTGGCCTAAGGTACATTGTATTATTTTCAACAAGGTGTTGATGAGAAGGCTATATTATTTTAATTTTAGGTAAGGAACTATTGTTTATAAAAGGTTGTTATTTTTGTTAATATAAATATTGTTTGATCTATGGATTGCATGTATTCATCTTGTAACCATCACCCAATGAAAAAAAACCAAAATAACCTCCAACCACCTTCACAGAAGCTTTTTAGTTATTATTTCTCCCACCCTCAAGAAGGACTTGTTGCAATGATACCCTGTATCTTAAGTGTGTCAAGAAAGATTGGTTTCACCATTGATGAAAGTGGTGGACAGTGCATGTTCTTGCTCACGGGTTTATGTTTCAGGTTATTCTAGTAATGGAATAAAATAGTTAATCTTATACACATTGTGTTAGATTCCATTTCCCATCATTGATTATGGCTATTTCATAATACTGTTTTCTACATCTAATATTGTATATGTACATTTCTATTGATAGTCAAAATGAAATCAATCAATATGAAAGTCAAGAATTGCTTCTGGATATCAACATTAGCTCTATAATATTAACAATTTTATTCTGGATTGTAAATGAAAGTATATAGCCAAAGGCAGAGAAGACCAATTAGCATTATGTTATGAAAACAACACATTCTTACTTATTATTCTCTGGCTTAGGCTATCTTTTTTTCTTTTTGATAGGGTGCAACTAAAGAGGGTATAGTATTACAATTCTTGATAGGCTACTATTGGGAAGACTAGTTTCTCTCAAGTTTTCATAAGGTTGCATTCTTCATGTGCAATAGTCATATAGGAACAATCCATTGTGTCACCGACATTAATTGTTGTACAGTATCCATATTGTGTGGATGGCTGTAATTACACCTAATATTCCACACCTCAAGAAACGCACTGTAAGAAGGCACAAGTGAACATTGAAAAGAAGTCTTCCCCTATAGTGCATGTAGTAAGTGTTACAAAATCCATGGAAAATACCATGACTTGTGATTTCTTGGAAAATGTCATGAATTTTATAATGCTTCATTGCATTCTCTGTAGGAAAAAATGGCTCCTTTGCTTCTTCATCGTAGCAAACTTAGATGCATACCTTGTTAATCTATTTACCTTTCCCCTCACATTTATATATTTATACACACACATATATACATATACATAAATATACACACATATATATACATATGTACATATAGACATATATATACACAAATATATATACATATATATACACACACACACATATATATAAATATATATACATATATCTTTACACACACACATATATAAATATATATACATAAATATATATACACATATACATATACATATATATACACATATATGTATATATATATACATAAATATGTATATATATATACATAAATATATTACATATTATTTATACATATACACATACACACATATATATACAAATTTATATACATATAAACAAATATATATATATATATATACATGGGTATGTGCAGGATCATGATGGGCCAAAAGTGGCAATATGATGGGTATGTGGCTGATAACTTTCTTTTTACCCAAAATTGATGAAATAAAAGGGTTTTTAAAAGAGATTCTCACCTTTCCACCAATATAAATTATGCTTTACTTTTAATTTAATAAGTAATTATTATTTATTTTCTATTTGAATTACAACTAAAGTCCCTATTGATGGGCTGATTGAAAAACATCTATAGCTTTCAAATGGTATCACATTTTTTTAATCCAAAACATGTGTCACATTCTATGCTTTACATACTATAGGATTAAAAATAGAAAAATTGAATTCCATGAAGCTTTGACCAAGTTAAGGTGGTCAAACATACGAGCTTTTATATTTTTTAAAAGTTGTAATAAAAAATTCATAATTAATTATTTACTTGAAAAGAATTACAAAAAAATATGTATCACATCGGGACATGAGTCCTCTACTTATATCTAAAATCTTATAAATTTTTTTATTATTTTATTGTAGTTAGGGTGGTCATATAGACACCTACTTATTTTTTCCCTAAAATTTAAGTACTACTGCATTGAAATTTCAAATTTTCACTAAACAGATTTAAAAAAAAAAAAAACCTAGTAATTTAAAAACTACATTCAATTTGCTACAAAATTTATTCTTACATATTTTTGAAATAATATAGATAACTTATTCAAATTTTTACGTCAAGTTTCCTAATTCTGATTTTTTTTGAATTTTTTGCAACTTAAGGGCCTATTTTTTCCATGATGATCCTGCACATACCCACATATATATACACACACATATATATAGACACTGTTCATTGTTGTTGAATAGCTTTGAACATATTATTTCGTTCATGGTTTCCATGTAGTGGCTATAGTTGCAAAGCAATAAAATAGTGTAGAAAAACACACAACAAAAATTCAACACAAAAACAAACAATATTTGTTACAATAGCGACCAAGGTGGGGAAAACACAACAGAAACACAAAAATACATAGTAACAAGCCAACACACAATCAAACAATATTTCCTTCCACCCACTATAGCTCCATGGAAACCATGAACAACATAATATATACATGTATATATATCCCTTTCACTACACATGTATTCCATATTTTGTATTATACATTATAAAACTCTTTAAATATGCTAGTTTACATATTCTCTATCAAATATAGATGTTCACCACACTAAATTTCATATATTTTTGTTATTTTTCCACAATAGACTCCAGCTAAAATGGCTAATTTTGTTTCTATTTGTGACAATATTTTGTTGAGAAATTGTTGGAAATATGTGTCTCAATCCCACGGGCTGAAACCTTTATTGGAGCCAAGTCAGTGTGACATATTCTATGTCTAGCTGATGAGCAGATTTGTAGCCTTATGTTTTGTACAGGTCGCTATGACCTTGCAGAAGTCTTGGCGAACGGTTACACATTGGAGTCTTTGGTGTGATATGTCATGTTCAGTGTGACCTCTTACCGCGTGGAGATGTCTGGCTGATAGGCCATTCATATCGAGCGTTGGGGAGACTCATAGTAACCGGGGGCTTCGGGGTGACTTGAACACTCAGGAAGAAGTCCCAGTGACAATGGAAGGTCTCGTCAATGGGGATACACTTGGGGTCTTCGCGGTGACTCAAAGACTTCAGTATGAAGTCTTGGTGACTGATGGAGAGTCTCACCTATGATGAGGGGTCTTCGGTATAACTCTTGGTGAACAGTTGTCTCAGGGTAACTTGGATATTTCGGTAAGAACTCTCAGCAAGAGTGGTAAGTCTTGCCGAACATTCAGTGCTTGATATAACATAAAGATCTCAATGAAACCTCTTGGCGATAGTTGAATATCTTAGCGATAGATGGGTGCCGATCGAAATGCTAATGTTTCGGTATGACTTAGGACCTCGGTATGAAGTCTTGGTGAGAGCGGTATGTCTTGCCGACAGAATGAATTTTCGGTGTGACTTAGGATATCAATATGTGGTCTCACCAAAGAGTGATAGTCTTGCCGAAAGGAAAAATGAAGTTGATGCAATGGGTGAACTCGATATAACCTCTTGTAGATTGTAAGGACTCTTGGCGATATCGAATACTGACTGTGTTGGCATCGGGGAGACACGGTCAGTGTCTCACCAATATGCCAAAGCAACTTGATTGTCATTTGACCGTTTGAATTTCCCATGTGGCATCTCGTGGACCAATCAGAGAAGCCAAATGGGAACCGTTGGAAGACAGTTCATTGTGGCAGTTCTAAGAGGAAGCTCGACAGACAGGGGTGACATGGTTATACTTATAGATTGCAGATGATGTCTGGTGAGATTATTCAAAGGATCAAAAGATTACTGTGTGGTTGTATAATCAGAGTGATTTCTATTCTGTAAAGACTGTAAGATGAATGTTCTGTAACAAGGTTGTTCATGGTGATTGCTGATGTAAACTAACATTAGAAAGATAAGTCAGAACTCTGTTTGTAATCTTTATTACTATAATACAAAGTGACTTCTCTTGGTGTGGTGGGTTTTTCTCCCATAAGGGTTTTCCCATGTATATCTGGTGTTCATATGTGTTTGTCTATTTCTCTGTTTCAGTAATCTCTTTCTAGTGCATCTTAATTGGACTGAAATTGTAAAATTTAAAAGGTATCTCTACATTCTTCCCTGAGGTTTTGACATTAGGAGAGTTGCTTCCGCATCTAGCTTTCCTTACAATTGGTATCAGAGCTTGGCCAGTTGTTTTATTCTTGTGGGTACATTGGGTTTTTTGTGTCAATTTTTGTTCAGTGGGAGTCTTGTAGAATTTTTTCAATTTCTAATTACAGATTGAGATGGCTAGCATGTCAAGAAAGATTGAAATAGAGAAGTTCAATGCCAGCAATTTTGAGTTGTGGAAATGTAAGATGGAAGATCTATTGGTTGATTGTGATCTTTGGATTGTTATGTCTAGAGTGAAGCCTACAGGCATGAAGCAAGAAGATTGGGACCTTGTAGATAGAAAGTCTAAGGGGCTAATAAGGCTCTATTTGGTAGACTTCATTCTTCTCAATGTGCATGAAGAGAAGACTGCATCTTCTTTATGGAAGAGACTGGAATCTATTTATCAAGGGAAGTCCTTGGTGAATAAAATTTTCCTGAGGAAGAAATTCTACACTTTGAGAATGCAGGAAGGAGGTTCTATAGCTGATCATTTAAATGCATTCAATATGTTGATTACAATAGTTAACATTTGTTGGTATGAAGATTGATGAAGAGGATCATTGTATGATGATATTGTGTTCTTTGCTAGATTCATGGGATCACCTAGTGATGGCTATTGGGAGTACAACATCCAGTTTCAAGATGAAAGATGTTGTTGCTTCTTTGTTATCAGAAGAAATGAGAAGGAAATCTTCTAAGATGGCGAAGGAGGCCCTTTATATTAGAGGAAGGTCAAAAGAGAAAGGCAAGAAGAAGGACAAGAAATCTAAATCGAAATCAGAGGGGAGATCAAAGTCTCCTAGCAAAAAGTCTAAGGTGAAGTGTTGAAACTATGGGCAACCTGGTCATGTCCGAAAGGATTGTAATGAGGAGAAGAAGAAGAAGAAGTACTCTTCTGACAATGATTCTTCTCACAGTGATGGAGATGCCTTCATTGTAGCTTTGGCTACACAGGCATCAAATGATGTCTGGCTGATTGATTCTAGAGCATCTTTCTACATGACATCTCATAGAGACTGGTTCACGAAGTATGAAGAATACGATGGTGGAAAGGTGTACTTATCAAGTGATTCAACTTTGGAAATTGTTGGCTGTGGAAGAGTCAGAATCCAATTCTGTGATGGCAAAGTGAAGGGAATCAATAATGTAATGCATATACCAGGTCTGGCTCAAAACTTACTTTTTGTAAGTATGCTAAATGATATTGGAGTGCAAGTCATGTTCTCTAGAAATGGTTGCAAGATGACTGGAGGCTCAATGGTGCTAGCAAGGGGTGCTCATATTGGTACCTTGTACAAGTTGGATGCACATGTTGTTCAATGTAACAATGTCTCTATAAAGTCACAGAAGGCTACGCATGGAGGAAAAGAGGGAAATGTTCCTAATTGTGTAAACTCTATGGAAGTTAAACTTCCAATATAAAATACTATGCTCTGGCATCATAGGCTAGGCCACATTGGAGAGAAAGGTTTAAAAACCTTGAAGAACAAAAACCTAGTTGAGGGGCTTGAAGATTGTAACCTTGAATTTGAATTCTGTGAACACTGTATATATGGAAAACAACAACGTGTTTTGTTTTATTCTAGTCCTAATAAATCTTCTGGTTTGCTAGATTATATTCATTCTGATGTTTTTGGTCTAGTGAATGTTCCTTATTTGTCTAATTCAAGGTACTATGTATCTTTCATTGATGATTATTCGAGAAGAACATTTATTTATTTTTTGAAAAGTAAATCAGAAGTGTTCAGTCGGTTTAAGGAATTTAAAAACCTTGTAGAAAAGCAGACTGGAAGAAAAATTAAATGCTTAAGGACTAATAATGGTGGTGAATTTTATTCTAATGATTTCGAGAGGTATTGTAAAGACCATGGGATTAAAAGGCATAAGACTACACCTTATACTCCACATCAAAATGGAGTTGTAGAAAGGTTCAATAGGATAGTGATGGAGAGAGCACGAAGTCTGTTGAGTAGTGCTGGCTTGGAGGAGAAGTTCTGGGCTGAGGCTATTGCTATTGCATGTTACTTCATTAATCGTTCTCCAAATTCTGCTCTTGTTGAGAAAACACCTTTGGAAGCGTGGTCTGGTAAGAATCCCTCCTTAAGACATATTCGTGTATTTGGATGTGAGGCATATGCTCATGTGTCATATGAGAAAAGATCTAAGTTGGAGAACAAGGCTGTCAAATGTATTTTTGTTGGCTATAGTGTGGGCATAAAAGGATACAAGCTTTGGAATCCTGATACGGAGAAGGTTGTATATAGTAGAAGTGTAATCTTTCATGAGATAAAACATTCTACCTTGGATCTGTAGTCAGAGACAAAGTCAAAAACTAATAAGGATGTAGTTGGAATTCCTCCTACACCAGATAAAGAGGAATTGAAAATTCAAAATGTACCTAAAACTAAGGAGAGCTCAAGCAGTTCAAAAAGTTCTGAAGAAGAAGAAGAAACTCAGCCTCAGCAAGTGAGGAGGCCAACCCATGAAAGAATACAACCTGATATGCATGGGTTCTCCTTGATAGATTCTACTTGTGCCTATGCTTTAATTTCTAGCACTGATGAGCCTAGGACTGTAAATGATGCATTTAAAATGTCTAATTCAAACTCTTGGTTGGAAGCCATAAATGAAGAAAGGGCATCATTAGAAAAGAATGACACTTGGAGTTTGGTGCCCTTGCCTAAAGGTAGAAAAGTTGTTGGATGCAAATGGGTATTTAAAAAGAAGATTGGTCTAGATGGTAGTGTCGAAAAGTACAAGGAAAGATTGGTTGTGAAGGGTTATTCCCAGGTAGAGGGAATTGATTATGGGGAGATTTTTTCTCCTGTAGCTAAGCTGACGTCTATCAGATTTATTTTGTCACTTGTAGCAACGTATGACTTAGATGTTGAACAGATGGATGTGAAGACAACATTTCTTCATGGTGATCTTGAAGAAGAAATCTATATGTCCTAGCCTAAGCACTTTGTTGAAAAAGGTAAAGAGAAACTGGTTTGCAAGTTAAAAAAGTCTCTATATGGGTTAAAGCAGTCACCTAGAATGTGGTACCAGAAATTTGATACTTTTGTATTGTCTTTGGGATTTGTAATATCAAAATCTGATCATTGTGTCTATTACAAAGCTGAAAGTGATCAAGTTCTTATTATTGCTCTCTATGTTGATGATATGTTGTTCATAGGCAATAGTAAGCTAATGATTTCTGATCTTAAGTCTTAGTTGTCTGCTAAGTTCAAAATGAAAGATCTTGGTGCAATAAGGTATATTCTGGGGATGGAGATAACCAGGGACAGGAATAGTAGAAAACTTTGGCTTAGTCAGAGTAAGTATATCAAGATTGTTCTAGAGAGATTTTGCATGAATGATTGTAAGTGGCTAGTTGTTCCAGTCTTGCAGGGGATGAAGCTATCTATTGAAGATTGTCCAAAATCTTCTACTGAGATGGAGGACATGACCAGTGTACCCTATGCTAGTGCGGTTGGAAGTCTCATGTATGCAATGGTCTGTACAAGGCCAGACATTTCCCAAACAGTGGGAGTACTTAGTCGATTTATGGCTAATCTTAGAAGGACACATTGGGATGTTGTAAAGAGAGCTTTCATATATTTGAAGGGAACTTTAGATTTTGCTTTGTGTTACCATGGGAACCTGGTTGAATCATAGAGGACACTCAATATTCGAGGCTATGTGGATTCTGATTGGGAAGGTGACTTTGATAGCAGGAGGTCCACTAGTGGATATACTTTCATGTTGAATGGTTGTGTAATGAGTTGGATGAGTGAGTAGCAGGTTGTAGTCACTTTGTCCACTACAGAGGCTGAATAAATGGCAGCTACACATGCTTGTAAAGAACTAGTTTGGATAAAATGTTTGTGTTCTAACATTGGTTTTGATGTAGGGCAAATAACTATTTTTTGTGACAACCAGAGTGCAATTTTTCTGGCAAAGAATCCTACTTTCCATGCCAGGATGTAACATATGGATGTACAATACCACTTTGTACGAGATATGGTGGAGGATGGAAAGGTCATTTTGGAAAAAGTTGATACTCTGGAGAATGTTGCAAATGCATTGACAAAGCCAGTGCGTACAGACAAGTTCAGGTGGTGTGCCAGTTCAATGGGCCTTTGTGCCCATGATTTTTAGTAAGTTTTTTTGTGCTCTGGAGGTTCTTGTGTGATCTTCGTCAAGTGGGAGATTGTTGGAAATATGTGTCTCAATCCCACCGAATGAAACCTCTATTGGAGCCAAGTCGGTGTGACATATTCTATGTCTGGCTGATGAGCAGATTTGTAGCCTTATGTTTTGTATAGGTCATTGTGACCTTGCAGAAGTCTTGCTGAATGGTTACACATTGGAGTCTTTAGTGTGACATGTTGTTTTTGGTGTGACCTCTTACCGCATGGAGATCTCTAGCTGACAGGCCATTCATATCAAGTGTCGAGGAGACTCATAGTGACCGGGGGCTTCGGGGTGACTTGAACACTTGGGAAGAAGTCCTAGTGACAATGGAAGGTCTCACCGATGGGGATACACTTGGGGTCTTCGTGGTGACTTAAAAACTTCAGTATGAAGTCTTGGTGACCGATGGAGAGTATCACCAATGATGAGGGTCCTTTGGTATAACTCATGGCGAACGGTGGTTTCGGGGTAACTTGGAGATTTTGGTAAGAACTCTCAGTGAAAGTGGTAAGTCTTGCCGACCGTTCAGTGCTCGATATAACATAAAGATCTCGATGAAACCTCTTGGCGATAGTTGAATGTCTTAGTGATATATGGGTGCTAATGGAAATGATAATGTTTTGGTATGACTTAGGACCTCAATATGAAGTATTGGCGAGAGCGGTATGTCCTGCCGACAAAATGACTTTTCGGTGTGACTTAGGATATCAATATGTGGTCTCACCGAAGAGTGATAGTCTTGCTGAAAGGAAAACTAAAGTCGATTCAATGGGTGAACTTGATATAACCTTGTAAGGACTCTTGGCAATATCGAATGCTGACTGTGTTGGCATCAGGGAGACACGGTCAGTGTCTCACCGATATGCCAACATAGCTTGATTGTCATTTGACCATTTGACTTTCCTATGTGGCGTCTCATGGACCAATCAGAGGAGCCAAATGGGAAATGTTGGAAGACAGTTTGTTGTGGCAATTCTGAGAGTAAGCTCGACAAACAGGGGTGACATGGTTATACTTAGAGATTGCAGATGATGTCTAGTGAGATGATTCAAAGGATCGATGGATTGCTGTTTGGTTGTATAATCAGAGTGATTTCTATTCTGTAAAGACTATAACGTGAATGTTCTATAACAAGGTTGTTCATGGTGATTGCTGTTGTAAACTGACATTAGAAAGATAAGTCAGAACTATGTTTGTAATCTTTATTACTGTAATACAAAGTGACTTCTCTTGGTGTGGTGGGTTTTTCTCTCGTAAGGGTTTTCCCATGTATATTTGGTGTTCATCTATGTTTGTCTATTTCTCTATTTCAGTAATCTCTTTCTAGTGCATCTTAATTGGATTGAAATTGTAAAATTTAAAAGGTATCTCTGCATTCTTCCCTGAGGTTTTGACATTAGGAGAGTTGCTTCCACATCTAGCTTTCCTTACAAAAATAAGTATATTTTTACTTGGGTTGGTTGTTGTGAAGCTTTGTTGGTTTCTCTTTATGGGCTCCATTTTGTGGCTATGTTTGGAACAAAATATAATTGTGAACCTTTTCCATTTTTTGTTGGTTGTGCTTGTGTATTGTGGGCTATATTTCTCTTCAGAAGGTTGTATTGTTTCAATTTTTGATAAGATAAAGTAACATAAACTATTTTCAAAATACACCTCTTCTTGCTTTCTTTCTCTGCCCTTCGTTCTTTCTCTACCACCTGCAAAGAATGGGAACATAATTATCAAAAACCACACTTTTCTAGTGCTTTTGCAACTATCAACACATGCAAAAAAACACAAAATAACCTCCAATAACCTTCACAAAAAATTCCACAGCTGATGAACACACATGCACCTTCACAAAAGCTTGCTCTCCTCACTGAAAACTATCTTGAACAATAAGATAAACCCAAAGAATGACACCCGAGAATGTGTTATCAGAAATTGTATAGACATTCACTATGTTTTCAAAGGACTTTAAAGATAGATGTTACTTGCACCATCACCACTACATGAAAACCATACGACAATTAATGTTGATGCCATTTCATTGCCCTTCTCTAGCATTGCGCCAAACACTTTTTATTTAAGAAACCAAAAAACAACCCGCCACCTTTTCCACAGCAAGAGAGACTCCAAAAACTTGAAAGGTCGGTAGTAATTCTAACAAAAGTTCATCAAAACAAGAAAACAACCCACCACCTTGTCCCCAGAGCTAGGGTAGTCTAAAATATGGAAGGCTGATGAAGATTCCAACCAAAGTTCACACAAATAGCTGATATGTATATGTATATATATATACATATATACATACATAAATAGATACATATATATATATATATATATATATATATATATATATATATAATAGTTGATTATTGTTCTCTAGCCGAGGCTATATTGTGCTATTTTCAATAAGGTACCATTGAAGAGGCTATATTATTTTAATTTTTGATAAGGTGTCGTTGAAAAGTCTAGATTCTTTCAATTTTTGTTATGGTTTCGTTCAGGAAAGAGTATATTTTAATATTAATATATATGTATATATATATATAGTTTCAATTTCCAATAAGGTGTTGTTGACAAAAGAAAATATTGCTTGTTAAAAGAAATATTGTTTCATGTATGTTTGTGTTATGTGGCTATTGTTCTGCATGGGTTTCGTGGCTACAATTTTGTGGGTTTCTCCATCTAGGTTGTTGTTGAAACCAATATTGTTTAATTTATGGCATTCATTCTTATGGTTATGCTTGGAACAAAATAAAATAGTTAACATTGTTGGTTCTACATTTGGTTACATTAGGTATTGTTGATTACTATTCCCTTCCCAAGGCTATATTGTTTCATTTTCGATAAGGTGTTGCTGAAAAGGCTATATTCTCCATCTGTGTGGCGAAAAAATAAAATTGTTGACGTAATGCAATTTTTTGTCAATTGTTAATGTCTAGCTCGACCTATAATGTCTCAATTTTGATAAGGTTTTGCTCGAAAGGCTATTTTGTTTCAATTTTTGATAAGGTGCTATTGATAGAAGACAATATTACTTGGAAAATAAATAAAGAAATATTATTTCATTTATGGTTGTGTTATATGGCTATCATTTTGCATAGGCTCTATGGCTATAGTTTTGTGGGTTTCTCCATTTGGCTCACTATTGAAACCAATGACATTTAATTTATGGCTTTCATTTTCTTCTTATGGTTGCAACAAAATAAAATAGTTAATGTTGTACACTCTATGTTTTGTTACTTCAGGTATTGTTGATTACTCTTCTCTCCCTGGGGCTATATTGTTTTAGTTTTAGTAAGGTGCTGTTGAAAAGACTATATTGAACATTTCAATTTTCAATAAGGTTTTGTTCACAAAGGAGTATATTTCTAGATGGCTTTGTCACTATTAATATTCAAGAAGGCAATCCTGAGAAGGCTATATTCTTTCCATTTTTGACAAGTTTTTGTTGTGAAATAAGTATATTTTTACTTTCGTTTCTCACTATTATATATATACATATACACATTTATAGATATATATTTCTCAAGTTAGTATGTATGTATATATATATATGTATATTTTGTGGGTTTCTCCATATGGCTTATTGTTGAAGCCAATGATGTTTAATTTATGGCTTCCATTTTCTGGTTATGGTTGCAAAAAAGTAAAATAGTTAATGTTGTACACTCTATGTTAGATTACATTAGGTATTGTTGATTATGGGTCGCTATTGAAACCAATATTGTTTGATTTATGGCCTTCATTTTCTAGTTATGATTGGAATAGAATAAAATAGTTAATTCTATTGGTTTTATATTTGGTTACATTAGGTATTGTTGATTACTATTCCCTGATGGCTCTATCACTGCTATTATTGGAGAAAGCAATCCTAAGAACGCTATATCCTTTCAATTTTTGATAACATTTTGTTGAGAAATAAGTATATTTTTACTTTTGTTTCTCAGCATTATACATACATACATACATATATATATGATACCATTTCACTGGCCTTGTCTACCGGTACGCCAAACGCTTTTCATATAAAATTCAAAAAATAATTCGCCACCTTTTCCCCAACCACGCTAAATGGAAGCAAAAAATGAAATAATATAGGCTAAGGTAGACAACAACAATGAACAATTCCCTACACAAAACAACATGAACCACATAACATTAACTATTTTTTGCATTGAAACCATCGCCACAAAACATATGCCATAAATAAAACAATATTATTATCAACAGTCACCCAGATAGCCAAACCCACAAAACACTAAAAATCATAGTGACAAACCCATACAAAAACATCCCCACAAAAGACAAACCATAAATCAAAAAATATTGGTGTGAACAAACTATATAGTCTTTTCTCAATAGACCCTTTTCAAAAAGGTAACAATATACCCTAAAATAATGCAACATGTATTAAATTAACTATCTCAATGTGTTACAACCATCACCACAAAAATTTGCCTTTCAACAGTGACCCACATAAAAAACACACAAAACACAAAAAGCTTGTAGTAACAAACTGATTCAAAACCTTCACCAGAAAATGTGAACCATACATGAATCAATTTATTGGTTCCAACAGCAACCTAGATGGAAAAATTCACCAAGAACACACTAGATTAACTATTTTGCAACCATTCACACAAAAAGGAAGCCATAAATGAAACAATATAGCCAATGGTCGCGCACAAGCCAAAACCCACAAAACACAAAAAAATCACTTTCAAGATTAACTAAAAACACACTAGATTAACTATTTTGCAACTATTCGCACAAAACAAAAGCCATAAATGAAACAATATACCCAACAGTCACCCACATGCCAAAACCCACAAAAATATACAGTCTTTTCAACAACAATCAACATAATGAAACAATATTGGTTTCAAGAGTAACCTAGATGAAAAATCCCACAAAAAACACATGAATTCAACATAGGAAACAAAAAAACAAACAATATTTCCTTCCACCCATGGCTACACAAAAACCATAAACCAAACAATTTAGACTAAGCTACAAAGTAACAATCAATAATACTGTTTGGAAAATAACATAAACTATTTTAGAAATACTTGACAAATGGTTTTTTCAATATGCACCTCTTCCCGCTTTCTTCAAATACACCTCTTCTCGCTTGCTTTCTCTACCCTATGTTCTTTCTCCACTGCCTACAAAAAATGGGAACAAAATTATCAAAACCCACACTTTTCTAGTGCTTTTGCAACCATCCACACATGCAAAAAACTCAAAATAGCCTCCAACCACCTTCACATAAATTCCAAAGCTAATGAATTCACTTGCACCTTCACAAAAGCTTTCCCTCCTCACTCACAACTATCTTGAATGACAAGATAAACCTAGAGAATGAAACCCAACAATGCATTATCAATAATTGCATAGACATTTGCTTTGTTTTCTTAGGAGTTTAAAGAAAAATGTTACTTGCACCATCACCACTACACGAAAACCATACAATAATTAATGTTGACTCCATTTCGTTGGCCTTCTCTATCCTTGTGGAAAAAAAATATATTTAAAAAATCATAAAACAATCTTCCACCTTTTCCACGGTGTCAGAGACCTCAAAAACTGGGAAGGTTGACGAAAATTCTAACCAAAGTTCACCAAAATGGGAAAACAACCCACCACCTTTTCTCGAGCAGCGGAAAAGTCTAAAACTAGGAAGGCTGATGGAAATTCTTAGCATAGTTCACACAAATAGCCTATTAGCTAATTGAGATTGGATAGAGAGCATAATATTCTCCTTGACTTATAAATTAAAAATACTCACTTTTTAAGTCTAAGAATTATGTCATGTGATGATTAATAATCAATATAAGCATCCAATGTTTAAATTTATATATTCAATATTGCATAGTTAATGGCATCTTACTAGGTCAATTTCATTGCATCAAATATTGCTAAAACATAACACAAGAGCTACTCATATCATAGGAATTAACTCTTTTGAGTAGCCAAAAAGTTTCATTGGAAAAAATCAATAAATTCATATTTATTTCCATCTTCAAGAAAATTTTCTTATCTTTTACATCAATATTGCATCAATATTCTATATACTACACAACTAATTTTCCTCTAGGGTCCATTTAATCATTATTGAATCAACTTAATTAGGAGATTGACTAAAGAAGTATAAATCCTTGTCTAGTAACATACTTTTAAGTACCTCACATTACTCTCTTGTAGCAATTTTAATCCTCCTCAAACATGAGTCGGTATATCAGAATTGATCTTTCTTTATTAATTACTCCTACAAAAAATTATGTGAACGGTTTTTTTCCTTTAAAGCTACATTTTTATATCATTTTCTTATTCATTCCTAAGTAGTCTCTGGTAAGTGTTACTAAAGAGTTGATTCTCATTTGCAAAGCTAGTGAAGTTACAGAGGTGCCATGGCTCTTGGCCCATGGAATTTCAGAATTTGTTGTCCTGTTCAATATTGGGAAAGACCATTCGAATTCAACCTTTCTTAGGAGGATTTAAGCCTCATATTCAAGATGGACTCTTTGCATGCAGAGGATGCAATTTGTTCAGTGCTAGGCACAAAATAACCAAACCGATGGCCAGAAGGCTAATCTTTGCTTCTCAGGTGCTATCAGTTTTCCTTTCAAATGCTATAGACTTACTTCAATCTTTGAGGGAATTAGAACTAATACTAGAAAAATTTGTGAACCCTGAATTTATTGAGAAGAAATATTTGTTGTATGTTGTTCAAAATTATAATTTATTCAATGGGGAAGGTTATATTGGTGGTTTATTCCCACATGAATATGTACAAGAAAGATATGGGTATGAAGAAATTTTTGAAGCTATCAAATTGGGCATTGAATTTTAAAATGACTATGGTATGTTGTCTACCCTAAAAAATCATGGCAAAAGGTTTAGTGAATCTCTAGAATTTGAAATCAAGGAGAAATTTTATGCTATTCTATTTCTTCAGTATTATGTGCAACACTTGTTTCTTAGCCGTTTTGCAATAAAAAAAGAGATAATAAGCAATGAGCCATCTACTCAAATGCTTCAAAAAATTTAGGTTTTCCCACATGCGAAGAGCTCCAAAGCTTCATTTTAGGGTTTATTTCCTCCTAACTAGTCAATCATTGTGGACTAGCCTGAAGATGACACGACCCAGTTTATTGGCTATGATTTTTTTGCAAAAGAAACATTCCCAAGCCAAGCTAATTTGAAGAACGAGCAAGCTATGGCATAGGATAGGAATTCAACTTATGATGAGGGCATCGAGGAGTAAATAAAAACTTATCAGTTAAAACTTTGTTATAGTTATCTTTGCAAAAGCTTGCTATGTGTATTTGCTTCATTTTTCCTCAGCCATGTAACTAACTATTAGTTTAAATTTTATAAGGTGGCTATACTATAGATAGTTTTTTGAAATTTTGCATACTGTCCCCATCACATGGGACAATTTTGTAACCTTTTGTAATATTTTGACTCAATTTTGAGAAATATTTTGGGCTATAACTAGAGGTTTTCTTCTTGGTTATTTCCTCCTGGTATGCCCTTTGAACCAGGTCTATGTATATTTTCATATATTAATATATTATATTGGCTCACCACTTTTATCAAAAAGAAAAAAACATACTTTAAGTAGTATCTATATATTTATTAATTTTTATAGGATTTAATATTTTGTGTATGTCACCTTAGAATTTCTAAAATATGGAAGCCCAAGGAATAATTTATATATTATAGAAATTTTTTATTCATTGTTGCATAATAATGAATGACAATTTTTCAATGTACATCCTCACCTAGTAAAGATAATCAAATATAAATTTCCTTCTCCATATTTCAATTGACCCAAAAGATGGCATGGAGATACTGGGAAAGAAATGGACACATATCCACATTCTTTCATTGAAATTCTATATCCATCTATGCATTATCCTATATTTAATTTGGTCTTACAAACGAATCTACACCTTAAATGTTTTGACATATTGACATTTATTGGATGTAACTTAATTTATTGCCAACTATTTATTAATTTCCTAAATTTATTAAAATATATGTTAACTTTGGTATTAATAAGATAATATATTGCAATGATATTCATAAATAATAATATTTTTCAAATAAAATAGCAATCAATATATTTGAGAAGTTAATTAATTATATTTCATCATAAGTTTTAAGACATAAGAAATAACTGAGAATGTTTTATTTATTTATTTATTTATTTAATTTAATAAATAAAACCCAAAAGATAGATTTATAATCTTTTATTTTGTAGCATAAAAAAAACTAACCTTTTTCATGCTTAGCTTGGGAATGAAAAAATAATGATAAAATGTAATTAATTATGCCTTATTTAGGGTGTTGTAGAGTATTTTATTACACTTTCACACTAATCTAGGGATTCATTAATTAATTGTGGTTAATTAGAGCTTAATTGTCCCTTTTAATTTAAATATAAGCCTTATTGATTGCATTTTTCAAGGATCTATCCCAACACCAGTTAATGGTATTTCATAAAATTTACATTCCAAAAAAGAAAGAAGTTGGTTGGATGGAAAGGAGCTATTTTGAGCCAGACTGGAAAAATTCAACTTCTTAAAGCTTCTTTTTAGAATCTCTCAATTTATGCTTTAAGCCTTTTCAAAATTCCTGCTAAGTATGTTGAGGCCATTGAAAAGATCCAAAAAAGATTCCTTTGGTCTAGAGTGGAGGAAAGAAAGAGGATGCCTCTTATAGGGTGGGATTTGGTTTGTAGACCAAAAACCTTGGGGGGTTTAGGTCTTAGAAAAATTAGAATGATTAATAAGACTCTTCTAGCCAAACAAATATGGAGATCCTTCTCATCTATTGGAGAAAGGAAAGATATATTAAGAAGTAAATATATTACCAATTGTATGTCCCTCAAAGTGGATCCAGATTCTCCTATTCTACCTCATGGTTCAGCTTATAGGAATGATATGATTGTTGGTAGAAAGATATTGGAATCAGGGATAGGATGGCATATTAGAAGTGGAAATCAAGCCACATTCTAGGAGGATAGATGGATTTTTAAAGATCCCCTCATCAAAATTGAAAGATTGAATAGATGGACTGAGTTATGCAAAGTTTCTTTTGGTGAACTTGTCAAAGATTATTGGTATGAAGGAGACTAGATGATTTGTGTTTGGTCAGTTAGGAGTTGGTTCAACTTCAATCTTCCTTAAGGTTTGTCAATTTGGGATAGATTTAGCTAGATGATAATCTTGTTTGGATGTACAACCCTTTAGGTAACTACTTTATTTCTTAAGTTGTCTCTTTGTTGTCCATCTCTCAAGTTCCCCCTTCTTTCTAGTCTAAAGCATGGATTAAACACTTGACTCCTAAATTTAACATCTTCATTGGGATTTTGCTTCAAAATAAGGTGCTTGTAGTGGATAATCTTTGTAAATAGGGATTTCAAATCCCCAATAGATGTTACCTTTGCAAGTGCGAGGAAGATTTAGCTAACCACTTGTTTCTCCACTGCATGTTTGTTTCTATAATTTGGGAAAAATTATTAGCCCTCTGGAATATCTCTTGGGTGTTTCCCCTATCCATTGAAGATTTCTTTTCACAATGGAAAGTTCCATCTCAAAACCCCTTCATTCAAAGGTTATGGGATTTTATTTTCCCTTTTGTTGTGTGGGGAGTGTGGAAAGAACATAATAATAGACTTTTCAGGGATAAGGAGATGTCAGAGGCTAATGTTTTTGAAAAAAAAATTAGGCTTATAAAGGAAAACTTCAATGTTATTCCACAAAAATCTCTTAACCTTGAGGTTGTGGTGTGTACTCCCTATGATTTAATGATAGCAAAGGATTGGAATATTAAAATGGATGTTTCTATGGCATCCAAGCCAGCTAAGAAAAGTAGGGAGGGTGTGCATTAGACCTTTCCTCCAAATGGCTAGTCTAAGGCCAACTTTGATGGCGCTACGAAGGAAAATTCGGGGATGGCCAAAAGTGGAGGTGTGTTAAGGGACTCAAATGGTAACTTTATGGTGGTTGTGACCATTTCACTAGGTCATCAAACCAACCATGTGATGGAGGCTATAGGATATTTTCAAGTTTTTTCGTTAGCTCATAATTTGAATATAAAACACTTATGGCTTGAAGGGGACTCAAAAAACATCATTGATTGTCTCCTAGGTAGGACCCCCCCTCCTAGTCTATAATGAACTGGATTGATGAAGAAAATTTTATTCTAGACAAGTTTGATAAAGTTAAAATTCCACACGTCTACAGGGAAGCTAACAGTGTGGCAGATTACTTTGTGAAAGGGGGTAAAGAGGCAGGGATTGAACATGTGGTAGAATTTTAGGGATTTGGGAGATGAAGTTAGAGCCTTATTAGATTATGATGTTATGCATGGGAAAAAGAAAAATATATTTAATGATTAAAGGGAAAAGGTCTAAGTACATCGAAATCAATAGATTTGATGGGGCCATGTCATATTACTCAGCTGGGAAGAAAAAGTGGCATGCTTTGTGGGGTCATTGGAATGGTTGCCTAAAATTACAATAGGTTTTTGGCATTGGTAGAGTCTATAGGGAGGTGCAAATGAAAAATGGGGGTGAGACAAGGAAAGAGTTAAGCCAAATAGCTATGATGTGTACACGAGGAATGTTAAGGTCTAGAAATAGGTTGTGAGAGGTGGTTTGGTTCCATTTCTAGAAAAAATTCCTGGGCCTGACACCCAACCACAAACTATTTTGAGAAGAACTGGAACAATCGAGAAATAATCCTCTTCGGGAGAAAGGTGAAACTAGATGAGAAAATTATAGGAGAGGTGACTAGAATGTCCACTGAGGGTGTGAAGTTTTATAATGAGAGAATGTTTTCTGACGAGGCCGTAATCAAATTCCCTAAGAAGGAAAAGGAGAGAATGAAATTGGTCAAAATTTCCAACAACTATTTTGAAATTAACACCATCAAGGCATTGTGGAGAAAGGTGCTTCCCATCATAATGGATTATATTACCCTAGACGGGAGATTCACCAGAGTTTATGGTAATCATTTTGTTATCCTTAACCACTTTCACCATAAGCTATGGATTTCTTTTCCTCATTATCTATTCTGTTCGTTGAGCAATAGCCTTGAGGACCACAAGAAAAATCCCAAGAGATACCCTATTCTTCACTCCGGTCTAATTAGGTCAATATATGAGCACTATCAAAGCATGTCGGCTCTATCCAAATCGGTTTCCTCCACAATGTATGAAGACTATGAAACAAACAGTGGTAGTTCGGAGAATTAGCCTAACCAAGAGAGAATTATTGAAGCCCACCCATCCCCTATGCTTTCTGGTAAGAAAACCCAACTTAGTAAACACTAGCTTGCTAAAGCTAACCCTGAGATCCACCCTAACCACCCGAGTCCCCTAAAGAATCCCGCTCTCAAGGGATCCCCTTCCAATAAGTTGGTTTCCTACTCTACAAACTCTCTAGAGGACAAAACTGAGAATCCTGAAGCTAGCAGAAACTATGTGTCTAACCCTCTTGCCTCTTTCAGAATTGATGATACTATATTTCCTAGATCCCCCAATCTAGATGATTTTAACCTCATTTTAGATCAGGTCCAGTCTGGAGATATTCTTGCCTCTACCAGAAGTGGCATTGGTGACATTTTTCAGGGTTTTGAAATGGGCCTATCAAGAAATTAATGATCTAAATCTCAGAAATAGGGTTCTAAATAGCAAGTTGGAGGAGCTAGAATTAAAGTTATCTACTCTTAGAAATGAAGAAGGAAACCAGAAAAAGAACAATACTGGAATGGGAGAAGACGACATTAAGGAAAGTATAAGACTCTGGTACTTGAAATTGTTAAAATAAAAAATAACATGAAAACTGTTATGGAACATAACCATAAAATGGCTAGGCACAATACCATTATCATCAATGCTATGTCTGAAAAGTTGGAGAAGTTGCAACAAGGCTCATTGGTCCTTGATCTAGAAGAAGACAAGGATAAAAGAAAGAATGAGGACCTAGGTGTATCGACAAGAACCCATGCCAACCTTAAGTGGAAAGTGCCTCCTACTACCCAAATGGTCCAAATCTTAAAGAGGGCGGTTCAGGAATGAACGACTTGGAAGTTGAGACTGCGGAAACTTTAAAGTCCCAAGTTTAGTTGTTGTTGGTGCTTTGGCTGGTCTTTTTGGGTCTTTTCTTTGGCCCTTGCTGACTTTGGTGGTTGTGGCTTTTTCCTATTGTTTTCTTTATAGCCTTTCTGCTAATGGTGACTTTGACGTTCTTATCTTATGTTTGTAAACTTTGTGCTTTTGGGTCCCTATAAAACCCATTTTTCCTCTTTCAAAAATAGTTACATTCACAAAGTTGGAGTCCTAGGAAACTATGACAGGATCCATTCACCACTTTTGCTAAATAGGTTCTCCTAACCTAAGACACCCCTTTCTTGGCATATTTGAGATGTGGTTTTTATGTTATTTCACCTCACTGAAGCTAGGTCCTAGGAAATTGTGTTAGGACCCATTTTCCCAAGGTGGGGAATGAATCCTCCTTGCCTAGGACACCCCTTTTTAAATTTTTTTATGGTGAGATTTTAATGATTTTCAATCCTAGATCTGATGTCAGCTTTGTTTATTTGAATTTCAAGGTTAATTCTTAGATTTAGTATAAATATAAGGTTAGTTCACACAATTTCACCTAGAAAGTTCAATTATTGAAGAATTATAGAAAACTTATGATCACGAGAGCAATATAGAGCATTTCAAAGGCATTCAAAGGAAAATTAGTGAAGTTTTATTGTAGCAATTCTAGAGCATATCATCATGTCAAAGGAATAGTGCATCAAGCATGTTGTAGAGCTAATGTTATTGATGTAGTATTGAAGATCCATTTGCAATCATTATTTCACATCAAATTTGGGATTAAGATCTGCATTCTTCATGGCCACTTCATGTTAGACTGTAGATTTACATTTAAAGACATCTTCCAATGTATTATCATTTCATTTTTCATATTTGATGTCCTTATTTCATTGTTTCATCACAAGGTTTAACTACCTAAATTGGGTTTGGACCAAGGAAAACCCCTATTCTCTAACAATCAACAAATTTTTCTTCTCCCTTTATGTGTCTTTGCAGGTTTTAGGTTGAAAATCAAGTGAAGAAAAATATTGAAACAAAAGTTTTCAAAGTTGAATAGTTGCAAGGTTGTCATCTACATTGCAAGATCATAGAAAGGTGTCTATTAAATTTGTTTTAGATTTTCGGGAGCTAAGCATGAGGACCCATAAGTGCAGAGATTCAAGAACAAAAGCTAGAAGTTTTTTTTTTTTTCTGAAACCCTAACAGGAACCTATTCACCACTAAAGGTGAAGGGGTCCTTATTGAGGCCTGAAGTAGTGAACATTTGGAATCTAGAGTTGCAAACTAAGAGAATCGTAACCCAAAAATCACTTTCAAGAAACCCTAACAAGGACCTATTTTCCACCTTAGATGAATGAGTCCTTAGTGGGCCCCAAAACAACACTTTCCCAAAAAGGTACACATCATTTCACCCTCTTAAAACATACCTTTTTGTTATTATTATAGTTAGGTTTAAATGTTGCACTTTAGTTGCATTATATTGCACACATAATTGAATGAAACACACACCTAGTGAAAATTATGTTCATCTTTGATACCCTATTGATGGTGAACCTCTTTTCCTAAGTTTCATATTTTACAAACTTTTCCATTATCATTTTATGTTATCTAGTGAATTAAAAAACATCCAAGGTAGATTGGAATAACTAGAAAAGATTAATTTGTTTATTGTAGATCATTTTGAAAAACTCTGAAAGATTTCTCATAGTTTCAAACTAAAGTCATAGGTACACCCATGTCATAATGTGCCCCTAAGGGATCCCTACATGTGTATGGTACTTGTGCCCTCATAACACATGACCATTAAATTATTACTCCTATATAATCATATAGGTTAGGTCCACTATAACAATATCATTATAATAGGTTTATTCCTTAATATTTCTTATTTTATCTCCTTAATAGGTGTATTTTTAATATTATTCTCTATACTAAAGTGTGTGCAATCATCCTATCTCTATAGACTATGTCTCTTGTTGAGGTGGATACTTCTCATTTTGAGGTGGAGAAGGGTGTTGAGCATGTGATGGATTGCACATGCTTCTTTAGCTAGTTTCCTCCCTTGAAAATGCTATTGAGGTGAAGGACACTCTTATTGAGGTGGAGTTTATGCATGTTGGAGAGTCTTTTCTTTAGTGGACAAGGTTCTCTTAGTGACTTCTCCTATAGAGTTGGAGAGGCAATTTGGATGTCAGGACTTTTCTATGCCACCAATATTTCTATTGTTTATGACTTAGAAATTAGATCTCTGAGTGACAGGATTGTTATAGAATCAAAACCTTTTTGTATTAGTATTGAAACATATCTAGTCTTTTCCACCTATGGGGTGGTTTTTGTTGATGGGTTGTTTCTTTTTGCAACTTGTTTTGTTGCTTTGTGGTTGGCCTATTGGCTTGCTCTGGTGGACGTGAGGCCTATCTTGATAGTGGTTTGGGTTTTAGGTCCCATTAAAACTTGCATGTAATGGTTTAATGGTCGAGCAGTCTTTCCCACCCTTGGGGTGGTTGTTGTTGTTGTTCGCTACTATGGTTGGGATATTGTGTTTGGAGCTTTATAGGTGGCCTCCAAGCCTATTCTATCTATGACGTTTGTTAGTTCTACTTGCTAGGAGGCCCATTTCATACTGATGTATAGGGTCAGGGTCCTTTTAATCCTACTTTCTTAATCAATAACATATGACAATAAATGTGGTGAAAAAATCTAAGGAGAAATTTCTACCATCAAATAAAGCACAATTTTATATTAATCTAATAGAAATGCTACACTAATGTATCCAAATTTTGATCTAAATATGGAAACATTATAGACCTATAATATTTCTCACACCTATATAGCCTCACAATAAAATTATCTAAGGAATCAAATTTATAAATAATTTGAGAGGAGAAATTAGGAAGGGTTTCCCAAGACTAAAACCATCAAAACCTATGATATAATGAAAATATAATGTTTCCATAACTAAGTAATTTAGAGAAAAAAATTCTCCCTCCATATATCTCTATTTCAATTCTTAGCATGCAAGAAAAGAGGAAACTCTCAAAGGATGGTTTATGACTTCACCAACATGTTTTGTTCAATGTGTACAAGAGAATATTAACAAACCCTAACTGGGAAAAAGAGTCCTAACCTCTTATTTCTCCCATTTTTTTTCCAAAGACATTTTTAATTCTTCAAGCCTTTTTCATAACTTTAAATGTTTTATAAAGATGGATATTGAAGCTTTGCTTCATTATTTTATGATTCTCAATCAGAGTTTTTGATTTCACTAATTTCAAGTACATGTCCTCAATGTAGTTGTTAGTCCAAGCTTGTGCCTGATTTGAATAGTTTATGTTTGTACTCTTTATTTTATGTTTAAAAATTCCTATGTTTGATTTAATGTAGTACATACCTAAGAAATCCATATTTAATTTACTTTTTCTTTTAGTGATAATAAAAGTACAAAGCCATAAAGTTAACACAAATATCCTATCAACAAACATCTAGGTGCACTAATAAGCATACAATTTAAACCAGTGACTTAAAAAATTAGGTTCTCTAATCATAAACAGTGAAGAACCTTGAAAACTATAAATAGTGTCACAATCTCCATGAAATTTACAAGATGATATAGATCAAGATCTAAGAATATATAAAATAACTCAAATAGCTATCTCAATTTTTTAATCAAGTCCATAATATCCTCAAATAAAAAAAAAGAATCATATTCCTAATCCATAAGCTTAATCTACACATATGGAATGAATTAACAATCATGCATCCATCAAAAATTTGGGAGGTTACGGATTCAAAATTATTATATTTATATGAACATTGAATATAGAAACAACAAAGATCTACTCATTAATATAGAAAATTTGATTTAATTTTTTTATCACTCTACAATAATGTAAAACTATATATGAAAAGGTTGTATAAGAACTTGGAAACAAATTAAATTAGATGTTGTAGTCATCCCATTATCAAGGGGACTTAACATATAGGAAATATATAGGAATAAGAAATAAGAAATAAAATAAATTGTGAAAAAGAGTATGATGTTCTAAAAAAACCCTTGTAATATACGATAAAAGGTGTGAGATTAAAATTTATATATGTGAATATGGAATAATCCCCTAATATTATGAATTCTTGAATAATTTTCTAGTCTTTACAATTACTATAATATGGATGGTGCATTAAAAACGATAAAAAAAATGAAGAAATGAAGAAATGACTACATTTGATCCATCTTATTCACTATAATAAATCATACCTATTGATGGAAAAAAATAACACAACAATGTTAAAATAGAATATTGCTACTCTACTTCTCCTAAAAAAGACAAATAATATAAACTACCCATCTTCAAAGGTCTCTGTAGTTCGTTCTCAATTGTGTTGATGTTGTTCAGTGGCCTATGCAACTATAATGTTCAAGGGGCCTGTTGGTAAAGGGTTACAAACTACATAATACAAACTAATCTAATGTTTGGGGGGGTAAAATAAATAGAAAAAGATAGAACAAAGCTCAGGACAACAAAGTATAAACATATATTTCTTTTAATTTAGACATATAAAATTCATAATGAGAATTTATTTAAACAACTAAAACCATAAAATGACACAATCCATAGAGTAATCTATACCATTGCATTCATTCATAGTGAAAATTCAAGACATGCAACCATTCGTCATCACTTTTATTTTTAAACTTCATTTTCAAACAAGAACATATCACCAGCTCATTACTAGAATTCA